>BLKM01012276.1:491281-538781 GCA_013340265.1 Coptotermes formosanus | reverse complement strand
CTTGTTGAAAGCATGAATTCGTTACCGACATCGCGTAATTTTGTTAAGCGTACGTCAATCAATTTTCGAAACATTGTATGTTCCCAGAGTGCACAATGCCTTAACTACATCGAAGTCAATTTTTAGACGTCGTTCAAGTTGCTGACAAGCTGATCCCCCCCCTCCCCCCATATCTGTGACGCAGAATATATAATGGGAGTGTAACAAATCTAAGTACTGTTTAATATTTGTATGAATTTATAAGACTATAGCGGCCTTGCAGAAGATTTTCGTGCACGCTTCTTTACACCCTGATATAACGATGTCACCTCCAGAAGGGAAACACAATGCACATCTCAGATGATTCCATTCCGCTCTGCCGTAACCATGACAATCGCCGTAACAATTACGTTTTGCGATCGACCTCGATAAGGGCAGCGGAATCTGCATTAATTTAATTGTGGACTTGCTGTTATTGGAGATGTGTTTCGTGTGATGGAAGTACGAAATTTTGAACAATAAAATTTTTCTTCTTTTACTTTCTGTCCATAATATTCTTTTTTCATTCAGCATCTTTGAGTGTTAGAGACATTTAATTAAGCGGTGTGAGATGCAGAAATGGGAGAAAACCACTCATCTTTTATCGGGAAATTACAAGGGAAAAGACTCTTTGGCATACACGACTATATCGAGGCCGATCCCAGTGACTGCGTGGTCTAAAGGTGTAAGTCTACGGCCATTCGCTTGCTGGGATTGTGGGTTCGAATCCCGCCGGGGGTGTAGATGTCTGTCTCTTGTGAACGTTGTGTGTTGTCAGGTAGAGGTTTCTGTGACAGGAGAGAAATGGCCCAAGCCGTGTTTTACTTGTGTGTTATGGTAATGACAGCACTCGTTTACTAAAGAACATATTTCGACTAGCTGATCAAGTATAAACTTCATGCACCATGAATCCAGTCAGACAATTTTCGTGATTACTCCGCACTCGGCAGGTACTGATATAAAGGGCAACCCAAATCATGCTGTTCAAACTGGAGGTTGCTAACGAACTGTCCCGAAAACAGTACTTGCGTTCATAGCAAGAATTGCAGTACGGCCAGTAAGGATAAACCGGAGGAAATCATAGGCCGGGTATGTTGAACAGTTGACGGAGTCCGTGGAAAAATGTGGAATCTGTCTACTGCATGTGCCTCCTGAAAGAGACGAATCTTAAACAGATTAAGGAACCAGCCTTCGCTACCCGTGTTTGCTACAGGAAGGATCCTGCGACGGACAGAGAAAGCACAACAGTTCCTATCGGCATGATCGTAGAACACGACGCTGTGCCCCCCTCGGTCTAAGACACCTGGAGGCCAACGCCGTACACCTCTCGTTGGCAAATAGGCCAGTGAAGCTCGTGAAGTTTTGCTTGTCATCCATCAACCTCAGAGAAGTTCCGAGTAATTTTCTTCGCTTTAAATGAAAATGCACCCCAGCCTTATAAAGTTTTTTTTCTGTGTGTGGCGAAGGGCCCCGCCGCTGAAGCTAGGGGTGCACCGCAGACGTAAGGCTTATTGTGCAACCCTTATTATGAAGGTGAAGAGACAGATGATGAGACTTTTTTATTTTTCCAAGTAATGGAGCACCGATGCAATAAATTTGACAGAGAAAACCCGAAGTACTTGGGGGAAAGACCTGTCCTGGTGCCACTTTTTCTACCAAAAATCCCACATGGACTGACGCGGGATCGAACAAACCTTCCCAAGTCACATGTCCCACCGTCGAGCAGAACTCCAGCTAATAAATCAAAACTTCTTGGGGCCCAGTCTCTAGATATCAATTCAACCAGTGTTTCCCTATCCGAAACAGTAGTTATCAGAAGGGGATGTCGTTCCACCAGTAGAAAGAGCCTTTATTATGAACACAACAAGGGCTTCATCCAAGACGACAAATCCGTCGTCTAAGCCTGCTCACCTTTAAACATCTGCGGCAAAGCTATGCGTTTCTTGCGTTGGAATGCTTTAACACTTCCATGACTTTTGTAATAGTCTGTGTGGTTTCGACAGTTCAAATGTTATAATATGAGAGAGTAATTTTTAGGATGTGAAAAAGAGTGCTCAACGGGACACACGGGAGTATTTAGCAAAGTAAAATTCTTGCGCTTGTGAAGCCTGCGCTGCCAAGTACTGGTACAGCCCAAGTAAAGCAGTGATCAAATTCTTCCGGCAGTTTTCGACAATGGAATTCTTATCATACATAACGTATGTACAAGAACGCGCGGACTTTACTGAGTAACATGGAGTCAAACCATGAACTTAGGGCTTGTAAGAATCAAAAGCGAAGGAACGTATTCAAAGAAGTTTCCATCACACCGCAAGTAATTAACACTAATCCTGGACTAAATGGAAACAACTGGAGGGCCTAATTTTACTTCCCTCTTCTGAAGCACTTATGTTTTCCGCAGCAATCTGTTCACCGACAAGTCCGCACCATGTGACAGGTCACTGTCCCATTCATAAGAAAGACGTGGAATTAATTTTAACTTACTATAATTTCATTGTCTTTACTGTATTCCTCTCACGTTCTTCTCCCGATTTTCGGTAAAAATAGACTCTGCCTACTTTTGTACCTGAATCTCTTAATAATTATTGATATAGTACTTAGCTTTTTGAATACAAGCTCAAATTCTTTAAAAAGCCGTATCTTCGTCTTTGCTTTTGTCCTCAGTTTGGGCATGCTCATTCAGGACAGTAATGTCGCACCAACGACCTCTTAGAATTGTATACGACAGCCAGACAAGAAATGAGACTTGAGACTGCGGACTGTATTCAATTGTAGCAGGTTAAGTTTCACTGGCTTTACTTAAGCGATCTCTAATAAACTGTGTTACAAAAAGTGGCAAGGATTTCCCCAGCCATACGTTCGAGATTAGTCCTTAAAATGGACGCTAATTCAGAGGCTTCGGAAGGCCAAATATAAAGAAGATTGTACGTAAAAACAATGACTTACACAAGAAGAAATATTTTCTGAATTTAATTTTTTAATTTATCAGTAACTGAGCATTAGCTTTTGTCGATTTTGCACCAAGTATTTATATCGACCAATATACAATATATTGTAGTACAATTGAAGCCCGAGAGGAGGCTAGATCTCGAATGACATATATGAGCACAAAACCTGTAAGACTTGTAAGCTGATTACTTATTCTCCGAGGCGTAACGGGGAAGCTATATGGGCATCATAATCATGGGAAATTTAAGTGGCCAACAGTTATTATAATAAAACCACAAGTAATATGTTCATAAAACTTGTAACGGTGCTGTAGTAAACCATTAATATTTTAATAAAGGTGATGTTTCATTGCATTTGTAGCGTTCTCGATTCAATGACCTGAAATTTACAGGACACGTTTTATGTTTTAGCGTGAAATGACGGGGCTATCTAATGGGATGTGGCGGTGAATTAACCCCTTGCAGTGAGCTAGCCTTTGTTATGGGCTGTTGATGATTCGCGTGGTGGGCATTGATGGTGTCTTCATGCTGTAAGGTATTTGGTGGCTCTCTGATATTGTCATCCTCTCCTCTTGGATGAAAACATACGTTGTGTTAAAACAAGCCAAACTGATTCGTACTTAATCGTCATTAATTCGCATTAAGGTGGTTTTAAATATGATGTGGTACTGGTTTAGTGGTGTGTAATATAATGGAATAAATTTCTCTTTCATTGGCACTGGGTGTTTATGGTACAGGTCTGTTCTCTCTAAGGGTTGAGATTGCATTAATATCCCCTTCCATACATTCCACTTAGCCGCGTCATTCACACACCTCACATNTAGAATTATGCAAAATTGTTCTTTGTCAATGTTAAGGTTTCCAGATACCCCTACATCATTTGCTTTATAAGTATGCCTCGAAGTGCTGAAAAACGAGACGCTGTGCTTCTATGCAAGTTCTTTCCCAGGGCAATCGTCGGTCTTTCTCGTCCATCAAGCCACTGTCTGCTCGTTGTAATAACAGCGTAGCATCTTCCTTCCTAATAAAAATCGAAATGGAATCTTCGGGGGAAAATATAGAGGACGTCCTTTTTAAATATTAAATGGGATATATTTTTAATAACAGTGAATACCTAGTAAGACTGGAGGCACTATTCGTGCTTCTACACCAATCGTCATACTTTTCAAAAGCGTAATATCATATCTAAAACTAGTTAGGGTGGAAGGGTAAACATTTCAAGTAAATTGAACTCTGTTCTAATGCACAACACAAAGGTTGTTTTCCTACTTAATATTGTGCGTTACCTTGAGGTAGCAAGTCCCCTTTGCTTTATTAAATACAAACAAGTGTTGCATTTAATCAACATAACATTGCATTGGGGAACAATAAGACTACATGTTTCGGCTAAAACATATTAGCTGTCATCAGTAGGTATATTTCACAAATGTAATTCAGGGTTGAGATCTCAAACTTTACAAGCTAAAATATACATGCAGTATAAAAAGTACTAAAGCTTGAAATGTGTAATTTGCAGTTTATAAAATGTTAAAAAACAAGAGATAGATTGATGTGACATAGGCTGTTGGATGTAAAGTGCTTAGAAGTGACGTGTATATATTGCAGTCCGGCTACAAAATATTGGATTATTGTAAACGTGCTGCAAGCTGTCAGTTTTGACAGGAGAATGTGGAACACATCTCATGAAACAAGTAGTAACGTTTAACTTTTGTCGTGCAAGGGCCGTTCTATATAAAGTTTTTCGTAAATATTTGATCGTCCGACAAAACTCCGAAACTCCCCTTCTTGAATCCCTTTCGCTTGCTTGTTTACTCTCTTAGCCAGGCGCCATTGCCACGCTGCTGCATGCTGTGCGCGTCGTAAGCCGCCTCTTGAAAATTTCATTTGCTTGCCATGAATGGCGCCAGCGTCTTTTTCGCTCAGCATTTCTGGCACATCTCGCCGTATCTCGATTTTCAAATTATTAAGCTGAACTGGAGCTCTATCAGCACTTCTCAATTGGTGTTTTCTTTGAGGATTAAGTTGAGTCCGTTTCAGTTTCCTACGTTATTACCAGGACTTATTATTATCATCATCATCGATAATATCGATTGTTACGTTGTTATCCTCCCTTAAATATATAGGCTGTCTCCAAAACACTGTATACCAGCATTCGTCATGCAACAAACGCCTATATTTTAACTGTTTGGCGTTTTTACGTGTTTCTACTGTGTACATGGCTTGCTACTTCGTTTCTGTGCAGTGTTACTTTAATGTGATTTCCTGATGATCCCATAACGGATCGAAACATGTGTGGGTGTTCAAGGTGATACTGTAATGTAAAATAGGCTATCTGGGAATTATGTAGTGCATTGTGCTGGACTGAATGTTGTGAATCTATTATTATAATAAACTGACACGTACCAACTAATGCACCATTAAATTTATTATTAACCTTTATAAATAAGATAGTCGGGGGCTGTTTATAAAAGTTAGTAATAAATTTAATGATGCGTTAGTTGGTACGTGTCAGTTTATGTTAACAACTCTGCAGTTTTAGCAATATGAAGCTTATTATTATGCTATTCACTCCGGGGACGGAGCTGACTCCAGTGAGCCCTTCTGTCATTATTAATCATTTATTAGCCCCTTTGAAATAGTGTAAAGAAACGTAAAACATAATGCACTTACACACCTTATGAGTGTCGAAAAAAAGTAGCTAATGATAATCAAGTACAGCAGCTCCGTGAACAGAACAAAAGGATGTCTCTCGCTTTAACATTAATATGGAACATGAATTGTGAATCACATCCAAGACTTTCGAATTGTCACCATTATTTAACATTTTAATGAGCATATTTGGCGAAATATAACGGCGAAATAGATTTCAAACTTCCTCCAATTAAATATTTGTTCATTACAGATATATACTGATGCCTTTTATCCATACCTCTAGCCGTAAGTTATCTGTGGCGTCACTCAGCAAACAAGCACGCTCTTGGTTGTGGAGACCGGTGTGTGAGGTTCTCATAAAGTAAGGGTATTTTATTAGGTGGATGCCTAGTATTTTATGAAGAGCTTCTGTAAGTGTTGTGTTGGCTCGACAAAGTAACAAAGTTTATCATACACATGTGGGACGTTTATGTGACTGAAAGGCGACCAATTAAAGGTCTTGATATGGTGGAAGAATGGATATAGGTTTATGTCTTCTAGAACACCATTTATACCGTAACGAATTGAAATAATCCTTACTTTTCTGAAGGGAGGTTTAATGATTGCTGGAGAGTCTTATAACATGCCACACGTCCACGCATTTTCTTCGGTTACTGGATTAAACAAAAGTGCTAGGGCAGCTTAATGCGTTAAAATTTAATAAACTGCAAAATTATAACCGATTTTGTGGTAATTATTCATAAGGAAAATCCAGCAACCATACGTATACATAACAATCAAAACTGCCCTGTGGCTATCCAGTATTCGAATAGGGAAATTTTAACAACGGAGACGGTAAGATAGAAGATTTTATTCAGAAGCTTTGTATGAAGAGAACGCTTTTAGTTATGTCTTTAATAACCCGGACTGCTGTTCAGGCGCATTCCTCTCAAATTGTAGCAGTATGGGTATCATTACCAGAGTCTACATATCGTCGTCTACACACGTCAACATACCAGATGCTTCTGTGAACTTCTATTACATTTCCTGACACCTAGATCTAACTTCACCTGTAGAGAAATCCGTCTGAGGGTAACAGTATACCAAATTGGAGCAGGGAGCGCCAAGTGAAAGTGGGTGTCACTTGTTGGGTTAAACCCTTTCTATATGTTGAGAACATAACTGGAACCCGAAGCTGTGCCTTATACATTTTAACAGAAAGTGGATTTAACGCCGACGGATTTGGCGTCTTGGCTGAAGGCCTTGACGTTTTCGTACTTAATAAATGCATCAGACTTTATGCAGAAAGAAGGAAACCCCCCGAAGTGAAATAAGCAGTGTTATGTACTACAATTTTAAGTTCTGCCTTTAGTGTTCTCAAGAACACTGCCGTGCATAGTAATCAAAAATTACGTAATTAAGTGCAGGTGCTGAGAGACCGTTGCTGAGCGTCATTACCTTCGACCAATGGAATAAAGAGTGCATCCTCACACCGCGCATAAGGTAAAACTGCCCCTTTACAGGCCTAGATATGCCCTTGGGGCTGCAGGAGGTTAAGGCCCCCAGAATTTGTAGACAGTCTGCACATGAAGGTGGCAAGGTTGCCATCCCTACGCACCGGCCACCTTTACCCCCCAGAAGATAACCCTGGTACTCATTTCTGTTAGAGGCTGAGTCGACCCCAGGGTCACAGTAAGACCGGAAGGATAAAGTCAATGAAAAATCCCATCGAACCCATCAGGAATTAAACCCGCGACCTTCCGGTTTGTAGCGCAGTGCCTCAACCAACTGCGCCACCATGTAAACCTTCACATCGTGCATAAGTGGGATAAATTGGAAACTACAGTGCAATAACTCTTTACCCTCATTTTCATAATATTATGATATCGTTATTCTCACACGTCTCCTTCCACTCGTGCTCGGAATTACAAAAAACAACCCTTAAGTGCTGTAATGTTCCCAAGCATGTGCCCTGATCTAACAAGCTCGGGGAGAATATTAGACTTCACCGTGAATCGCGCAGCAGATAACACTGTTTTTGTATCATCGTCTTTTCTTCGACTTTCCATAGAAGCTCTTTCTGCGGTAATATTCGGCCTCGCTCCAGAGACGTGCCCATTCGTGTGATGACTGCATTAAATGGAGTACAGTAATCCGTCAGTACACGAGCTGTCCGTTTGAAGTTTAGCTTACCCTAGTAAGACATATTAATGTACGATTTTCAATTTGCAAGTGAGTATGTCCTTATAGCAGGGCCTTCCTGTCACAAATCGATTGTTGTTCTCAGTGTCTCTGCTGGAAGACTTTCGGACTTGGAAGTCGATGTAGGAAGCTTTTTTGTTTGACCACCAGCCAAACATTGAATAAATTACTTTCTAAATCTGCACTAAAATTTTTTCACTTTTAGCCATCTTTATCACAAGAATGGTACCAAATTTTCTGCACTTTTGGTGCAACAGTAATAATATAACTATTATTTTTGTGCGAACTGATAAATAGGAATATCATTTTCATAGAGCAATTGCCGAATAGTTTTATTTTTTCACGCTTACTTACTGTAGTCTTATATTAAGGTGAAATTTGTACGTATGGGGAGAAATCCTTGAGCTATGAAACAAATTACCAGGCATAACATTGGAAGTAACAGGAAATTAGTTTCGGTTTTGCGAGTTTCTGCCTGACAAGCAATGTTCGAGCAAAGAATTAAGCTCGGAAAACGATGCACTTTTATACTTTTATAATGAGAAACAATTTTTGATGCATTGCTAAGAATAGCTACCTTATCAGTTCAAGTTTAAAGGATTCTGACTACGGCGCATTGTAATTAGAATGGCTAGTATTTTATACATGGTCATTCGTCTCAGGCTACAATGCTCACAAACTTCCGGCGAAAGAATCTGTCGCAGTTTTCAGGTGGAAAGAAAAGGCAGAGAACTTCCTCTTGATCCTTTAGAAGGAATTAGTCTCTGGCGAGTGACGCGAAGTATCTCCTTCTAAGCAGCCCACCAAAATAGGTTCTTCCTCTTCTCTTCCCGCCCAAAGACAGAGACAGATCCATTCTCCGACATTTTGTGGATTTTTATTGTGAGGCTCTGGACAGTGTTCTCTATACCAGCCACGCTTTTTACTTTTGTTTTGAATTAAGGTTAACAACGTTGATTAGATGTACGCATAAAGCAATTTAGAATAAGCGGGAATATATTGCTGAATATATTTTTAGTCTTAATTTCAGTGAAGAAAGTACATGGCTGTCACAACATAAAATACATGCTCGTATATAAGAAGTTGTGCTGACTGAGTCATCCCGTTTTCGAACTAAGAACCTTCAGATAAATCAAACGTAGTGTGTGCGAATGCCCAACATTACACGTGGCCGAAAGGCTCGCAACTTTCACGCCTTTAATTGCTTTTACACGTACGTATTTGGACAGGTGTAGATGGCCACCATTTACAGGGGTTTTACTCTCTCCTGAAAGCGAGCAACTGCTAAGAAAATTCCAGGTTCAGTCAACACAAAATCTTATATTCTCTTTGTACAGGAAGCTGTGTGTATTCACGAAGTGAGTAGATACAGATTGCTTCATGAAAACAAAGTAACGGAAGTTGACTTCTTTGCCCCAGCAACGTTCAATACAACGTCATGAAACTTTGCTCTGCGTGGTTGCTATGGTGAATAGAGAGATGGGAAACGAAGTTGACACAAGACGTTGAATTTTATAAACTCCGTTTTGTAAAAGATGAAGGCTCTTTCCCATAGAGACTGCGGGTTACTTACGGGAACAAGTTTCCTTATGAAGCATGCGGTCGAACGTATAAAGTTATTGATACGAGTTTTGTTTATGCCTTTTCGTTTTCACACGCTGATGTGTATGACCTCGCTCCCTATATGAGCACGGTTTTCCTTCCAATACCTCTTGTACGACGGCGAAAACTGAGTGCCCTGTGTATATGGTACGCTATGTATTATTGACCAAAACGTCGATATTCTATAAATATCAGTTATAAATAAATGTAAATATTGTTATTAACCCTGTAAGGAAAAAATGCAATCTGTTTCAAAGACCCAGGTTATATATCTCGCAGTAAACACTTTTCGTTTCGGTTACGGAAACTGATCAGTTAATATAATAATAATAATAATAATAATAATAATAATCATATAGCTGTCGTGGGGCTGGGCCTCTTGTCGACCCTTTCCGGTCCCACTCGTCCAGAGGTCCCTTCAGTGGTTTCCCTTGGTTCCTTCTGCCTTTTGGTGTGTAGTTTTCATTATCTTCGGTAATCTGTTACGCGGCACTCCGTTTACGTGTTGTATCCAATGCTCTTCCAGTCCTGTATTTTGTCCAAAACTGGGGTTACATTTAGTTTAATTCCTTTGCAGTCTCTGTATCTGTTCTATGATCTCTCAGAGTTCATATTTGATAGGCTAAAAGTCGCAGTGTGTTTTGAGTTACGTACAAAACACGTAAATTCATTCTATGGGCAGCACGTAGAATTCCTGAGTGTTACATCTGGTGCTTCGTAAAGGAAAGGCTAAGGTTAGAAGTTTCATATACACATACGGTGCACGGAATAAGGAAAAATCTTTCTGTAACAAAACATGAACATCCTTATCATTAGCCTCACACAAAACGAACTGTTCAAAGTTACCTTCGTGAATTCTGTAACGGTGAATTCCACGTCCTACTTGAGTTTTCTATAATAAACCACTTGAACTTTTCCCTCCTGCCTTTTCACTCTCCTTTTGTCTTCCTACTTCCTTTCTCAAAACTAGGCTTGTAATTTGACAGACAGGCTCAGTAAGCTCTGGCGTCATTCAGCCGTTATAAATTCCCATTTGGGATTCAAAATTATTCCTGATGACTTTTCATCTGAATTTTGACACACATTTTTGCGATTCGATGCATGTCTTCCACATTGCTGACAATAAATTACAAATTTCCGTCAGACACAACAATTTTCTTGTATTCTGTAATATAAGCCACATGTTTCGGCCACATTTTGATCATCGTCAGACATTAATGTACAATATCTAAAACCGAGGTTGATGTAGGCTAAAAATATGTTTTGTAATTTAATAGCTGTCACGAATTTCGCAACCTGATGAATTCCATAAAAATAATTCCACAGAGAATTTGTGTTCAGGTAAACGCATATGTTTAGATTGCTTACGCAGACTTTACAGTAAATATGTCCTCTATATTTCATTGTTCTAAATTTCTATTTAGATCGCCTTATTTCGCAAAATAACTGTACTACTGTACAAAATAATTTGGCATAAATAAGACGATACTGCATTATATTTGCCCTGAGGTCGTCACGCTGAACACCAGAAGGATAAATCTGCGAAACTAATTTCCTACTTCTTTGCGAAGTGAAAAGGACGATATAGGAGGAAAATTACACAGGCATCTGCTGATTTCCAGTGAAAAATTACAAGATAATTTAATCTGAATACACGACACTTGAATACCAGTTATTTCGTGAGTGTGTACGTAATAAGGGGACGGGCGTGTGCGTGAACGAGGGACAGGATGCTCTGTACTGGCTAAGAGAGTGAGTCAAAATTAGTGCGAAGTGGGAAGCAGGTAGGTAGGGTCGGCACAACGCATACGGCTATGGTCTGCATGCAGTACACAGAAGTACAGTATGTTTTATTTATATTTATATCTGTTATCTGGCACTTCAGTTTTTGATCAATGCACAGTAATATTAATTATAGTGAAGTGTACAATTTATTAAACGTTGAATAAAATGCCCTTGTTCATATTTTACGAGAAGCATTAAACTAAATGCGAACCATGCAGTACGAAAATTAATAGAATAACAGAATGATAATAGTAAAAACTGGAATGCTCTCAGCTTACCATTCGGACGTTTTAGCGTACTAACTTTCACGCCACCACGCAGGGTGTGGAGTGTATGAGTCGGAAAAAATACATATAACGTATCTCATGCCATGTAACTAACTGTTAGAACATTAGATCTTTTGAGAAACTAATGGTTTCTCAGCCACTCAGAAAATTCCCTCCAAAACACCTACGCATCATTTTTGTTCTCCGCCGTATACGCCTGGCCCGCCAACCTAACCTGCATTGGTTTGATATAGAGATTTATTTATTTATTTATTTATTTATTTATTTATACACATATATATGGTGCAGAATAAAGTTGTTATGCTCCTGTCTATGCAATTCTTCCCACCCTTCTGTTACATACTTTCACGGAGCCAAATATTCTCGGCACCCTATTTCCTCAACACCCCCATCCCACTGAGGTAACGCGTAGACTTCTCTTCACCCATCGCCTTTTTCTAGCACACAGCATTTCGGACGCTGGCGCTACTCCCGTCAGTAGGAACCCACTGTGTTGACTCCATTGCACGTAGCTAATTCAGGCATACCATTCACGAAGCCTCCTGTGCTGGGTTTGTTATCTGGGGCTAATGCAGCAATACGAATTTTGTCCTTTCAGTAGACCCAGCAGGCTAGTTATGTTTGACGCGATAACTGAAGCTGGCCAAGTTCCAGGGTATTGTGGAAGGAGCTGCGGGTCAGATATGTGTCACCGGAAGGCGACACAATCACACACTTTCAGGCCCTAATTTTTTCACTTTATATGTGACAGGCCGAAATTTATAACCACACAAAGTCACTGCAGAAATTAATGTGCTGTATATTTTAATAGTCAGTTTTGCAAACAGCCGACTGGAAGACAAAATCTTCCTAGTAAAAATATCTACATCAAACAGATCATTAATCAAAGCAGATCTTCCAGTGTATGTAGCCTACAACTATCCCTACTGATGGCATTAGCTGGCGAAGGGCGTCTAGCAGAAGGAAAGTTGCGTCGTCTCAAGCCAATATTAACAAAGTGAAATCTCAGAGTTTTCACTGCGGCAAAAGAAGGCCGACAGCTTCCAAAAGGGAAGGATGTTACTTTAATCCATTGCAAATAATAATAATAATAATAATAATAATAATAACTCAGTTTATCATATCCGGTTGCTTAGTTCTACTGGAATTTGGTCAGCACTTAGCGATGTAAAACTTTAAGAATTTCAGTGCAAATCAAAGGCGCATGGCTCAGGCTCAACCTACGTCACTAATCCCAAGTGCATTCAGTAGTTCAGAGAAGAGATTCCTTCACTTATTCAAAATATTGTGGAATCTCTGAGTATTTATCCATTTATACAACCCTATACTATTCCTGCTGTTACTGATTACATCAAGCCACTTAAATTTTCCTCTAATGTTATTCAGTAGCCTACATCCCATCACTGACAAACTGCACACACTTAAGTGCTGGTATAATTTTCGTATGTGTGAGGCGCCTAACCGCTAAATGAAGATTCTCCTTCCACTTCATAAAAATTGTACACTGGAATGCTTTTTCAGTGCAAGCGCAATTCCAGCTGACCTCTTGCAAAGGCAGAGTTATCCCTGTGCAACCCATGAAGGAATATCGGGGGGGAGGGGGAGTGGTGTTATAGATGTAGGCATTATTAACCTCGGCCCTACACGACGGTGACTTGACACTTTCGCTTCGCTGCTACCAGGGAAAGAGCCCGCAGTGCTCACTGACTACGAGGCTGAGGGAACTTCAGATCCGGGCTGGACGCTTCGAAAAAGGAAGATTTCTTGCTGCTGTGCGGAATCTGACAGCTTTGCCTCTGTCGTCCTGCCAGTACGCTGTTCACTGTTGTAGCTTCTGTCTGGCTTCTTGCACGTCCAACTAAATCTAACATATACTCTCTTGATGTTCTTGGTGCTACTTTCAGCGAACCATGTTATCAAAAACTCTGAATTTCCACATTCCAAATATATTGTATGCTTCCGTTGGGTGAGTTATTAAAGAAACGGTAAATATGCTGCCATTTACAGTAAGCATCCCAGACGTAGGGCTGGAGGACTACACTTTTCGATTCTCTGCGTCCGCCCGTACATCTGTTCTCACCTAATGCCCGTGTCTCCATACTACCGGTCACAGCCTGAGGGCCGCCGTACCCTGCTGACAAAAGACTCTCTACTTAAGTTGGCTGGTAGCAGGGTTGCCAACTATACGAGCTTCGGGAGCCGCACTTCATGGTTAAAGGGTTTCTTTCCTGGGAACATAGCGGCCGATGCTTGAAGTTAGCCACTCAGCTAAATCTGATGCTGAGGTGAAGAATAAATGGAACTATACCTCCAGTCCCTGTATATGTCTTCATGGCTTGAACAGGGACAGATTTGCCTCTGTTGCCATTTACCGGTACATAGACAAGAGCCGTGCGTTAATGAAATAAAATATTTTCTCCCTACTGGACGGCATTTCTTTCTCTCCACCGAAAGACAATAGGACCTATGTTACTTTCCGTTAGCTACTAGTCTCCTTGGTTTAGAAAATGTTTTAAAACGGCCTTAGTGGCCAGTCTCCTGCATGTGTTAGCTGCTTGAGTAGTACTTATTAAAGGTAACTTGCACGAGCCGCACCAGCTAACGTGCGCAAACGGCGTTTTCGTTAGCTGTGGCCTACGCGTTCAACATACATTTGCACAATTTTGCTATTCTTCCACGTTTTCTTCTCTTGTGCAGAGTAACTGTGGCGGGCTCTTGCTTCAGTTCGCCATGCGACTTCTGCTTTGTGATTCAGAAGTACAGGCAGGCAGTTAGGATGACATTAATGCTGAATCATAAGGGACAAGAACAAGTGATTGTGGCTTGTTTTAAGACAGTTCTTCGCCTTTGAGTAAATATATTAAGTAAAACGGTAAAAACGCTGAAGGTGTTCTCTTTCCTGGTAGAATTTATTCCTTGGGTTCTCACAAGCATGAAGAACGATCTGTGATGACTAGTCTGTTCAAACTGACACCGGAGGCAAATTTGTGAATGCTCTTTACATATCAGTTTCATGGACGAATTAGACAAGTTGATAAAAAAGTTCTTGTTTTAAAGAAGCCTACTTTGTAGTGCTTTCTGCAAATCTGTCCACATGCTCATAAATATAAGAAAAATACGTTGCAGATTGTTGGGCCAGAGCATCCCGTAACTTCCCTTATTTAGAACATTTCAGTGAGAGTGTACGTTGGTGCTACTCAGTACGTTTAAAGGGTGTGTCAGTGTATATTTCTCAACTGAATCAACAGTGCCAGCTGTCGTTCAATATAAGACATTTGTGTCGTCAGCGATATACATTTTCCTTTTGCGTTGGTCGGTAGATACGCTTGAGTTATTTCAGTACATACACTGAGGGATGTCTCTTATGAATAAGAAATGGAAATGTGGACCCGGACCCGTTATTGAACTGCTGGATTTTTGAGAAACCTGGGGGTGAACAGGGCCCTCGTGATTTAGGCTACGCTGTGCTAAGAACCGTATTTCCCAAGATCAGCATTGCAGTGTTTTGGTAATGGGGACAAAAGGAAGTGGCGTATTTTGCTTTAATCCTTTTCATCCTCACATCGAAATATGTTGTTAGTATTCTTATTTTGCGGCGAAAAGTTACTCCATGGGACTCAGATGATGAAGTCTTTTGCGTAACCCGAAATTTCATCTCCTTTTGCACACTAAGCCTGTGCTGGGCCATATGGATCCGGTCCAACTTCTGACGCTCTGTTTGTTTGAGGTTAAATTTAAATGATACAAGAAAGAATGTTTTAAACTACTTATTTTAAATGCTTTTTGTATATTCCTTTACTGAGTGTTCGAAGAGCGTGTTCTTACTTACCATATTATTTCAGTTTTTAATGTCCACTCTATTATAACCGTGTGTGTAGGTTAACCCTGTCTGAGAATTCCAATTTATTGTTCGCTATATTCAGATCTCTGGCTCTTCTCTTTCCACCATTCGTAGTACGCCAAGAAACAGTTATTTATCAGTGCGCCGGTGTGATCCTTAATATTAATAATTCAGACAAATATTGGTTCAGAGTTGCACGTCGAAACTTTTTTAACAGGTGCAATTTATGTGTAACAACGGCTAAGCTGCGAGTGTGGGATATGTGCTGAACTCAAGATATGTTCACCAGACAACAGCTATTTTATCACTAATTTGAAATCGTACTTTAACCACGTTATTGCACATCTATGATATAAATAACCATTATTGTATTTTTCTTTGTTGAGTACCTCTTTGAGGATGGCCAAAAGATGTCGAAACATGTAGGAGAATTACCACGTATTTGTATATAATTTTATCATACTATAGGGCAGTTGTTGAATACATATGTTAATTCTATGACAATTTTCGCCGGATAATTTATTTTGTCATTCTATTTATGTGTATGTAGCTTACAAACACATTGTGCATATGGAAAATAATACAGACTTGTTAAAAGTTATTACATAGCCCTGAAGATAAGTAGACATTGTGGGATCTTTTCATAATACATTAAAGGAGAGCATATTTAGTAAAGGTTTGAAGGCTGTATTTGATTCATAAAGTATGATTTTGTGTCTTTACCGGTGTTTAGCAGTACAGTGTAATTATTTGAGTCAATACCTTAGTAACCTTGAGATTTATTTAAAACTAACAAGCACACGGTAAGGTGAGTTTCATAATTACGATTTCGCAATTAAGGCAGTTTCCAAGGAGGAGGCTAATGTAAGTAGTAATTAAGTTATTTGTTTGTACTTCAAGAAAATTTCTCATTTCCATTATACTGTAGCCGATTAATGAAAATACCAAGTAACTTGAAACTGAACTGTGTGGTTCATGCACGTACATAGGCCTACACGATGTCCCGAATTACATAAGCCAGACGAAATAGTGATATTACCGCTATGGTAGATATAAATATGTAAAGGTTAAAAGCAATGCATTGACCCGAACGTTTATGATAACAGGGTACTTTAAATTAAAAGGATTGGCACTAAAGTCCACATTTACCCTTTTATTAAAGTCCAACACTCGCGGAAGGGAATGATTAGCTTCAAGTAGGTGTCCCTTAAACCATGGGTAAGTAGCCCCCCCTCCCCCGGAACCCATTGATGAGGTGACTGGTTGGGCCTTAAGTCATTCTGGACCAGGCTGCGAAAATAAATGTTTAAACCCTACAGAATAGAACACCGATTTTCCGGTAGCACATCTCGTCGCCTAATCCCTGTGCCGACTGAGCTGCAAATTGTGTGCAGTGCAGTAAATTTATAAGGCGCAGCATGTGAAACTACACCGATATGACGCTAGCTGTGATATTTTTAAAAAAGGTAAAACAGTCCCATTACAGGCCAGGACAGGCCCGTAGGGTTCCAAAAGGTTGAGGTTCCCAGATTTCTAGACAATCGGCACATGAAGGTGGTAAAGTTGTCAGTCCTACGCACCGGCCGCCTTTACCCCCAGGAAATATTCCTGTTCTCATTTCTGTTAGAGGCTGAGTCGACCCCAGGGCCATAGTGAGACCGAAAGGATTAAGTCAATGAAAATTTCCAATGAAACAATCAGTAATCGAACCCTCGACCGTCCGGTTTGTAGCGCAGTGATGGTAGGCCTATTTGCACTAAGAATTATTTGTTCGTACTGTATGGACATTGCAACAAATTGCTGCATTCGAAATAGTTTTGTCATTTCCGATGGGGTGATACATGTAGAGTAATGGTCATGCGTTTGTCCATTTGTCACGGAAAGCCGACTTGATCTGCGTGAATAATTGTAGCCTGATACACGGTACATAACAAACGTGAAATGAGTGAGAGAAATACCAATATTGCAAATACGGCATGAGTTTTCACTGTTGTACGGTCACTTTCAATTCATAATCGGTAAAAAAGGAGAAAATATGTGAAAGAGCAAAAGTCTTCTATATGTGTGGACCCCATTATGTCTGTGATTGTAGTAGGTTCTGTGTTAAGTACTTGGCTCTGGATTCTTAAATTGTGGTAAGCATGCTGTTACTATCATAAACTTGACAGAAATCGTTTTTATACATATAGGCGCAAATTGTTAACAACATTTATAACAATGTTACAGACAACCAACACCAAAACGCACAGCACCATATGCTATATCTTGTAGCATAGGCGTATCTTCATTTTAAATTACATCTTTCTGAAATTTTACTTCTGTTTCTAGGTCTAGTAACGTTACATTTAAAGAAACAAATTTCAGGTGTTATTTAATTAGCTATAATTTTTAATAAAATGTCTATCTTGGAGGTTTTAAGCACTCCGTTGAAGGTTTTGTTTCTACACGGAAGTGTTCATTGCTGCACTGATTTTTTGATGCATTGTAGAACTAGTTAGGGCATAACAAAATGGCGGTCGAGCATTATAAATCTCTCTTTCCTGGTAATGTTTCTACAGTCATAAATTTTTAGTGTGAACAGAATAACTGCATTGTCTTCCTTTATAAGAAAGTAAACAACCAATTCACATGGGTGACGCATTGTGGAAAATCGAAACATGGGAGCACAAATAAGCAACACCTGTATGTGTATACGTACACACATATGTGTTTTTAGGTACATGTGTACAGATCAAGAGGTGAAGAATATCGTGTTCCAGGAGCAGGCCGGTTTCTGCCAGTCTTCGGTATTTCCTTTTCGTAGCTAACTGAAATAAGACTTCATATGCAATTTTCAAAATCTGGTCTTAAATTCCCTCATTTTTAGACACGTAGGACGACAAATGATTAATGTTTGAGGGAAAAGGAAGATGCACATAGCATTTTTGTAGGGAATCTTTGACAGAAAGCGACTTAGGTGACCTACAAGTGGGGCGGTAAATAATAGTAGAATCTCCGTTGCAGAAATATCCTGTGAAGTTCTGGAATGGATTCAGCTGGCTTGTATAATTCAGTGGTAACTTGTTTAGCACGGTAACGAAAATTTGTTTTCTGTAGCGGGAGGTAAGAATATTAACTTCTGTAGAAGGACCAACTCTTGGAGCTAATTATTAGTTGTCCGTATTAATAATGTCATGTAAATGGGAAAGTATTGACGGAAGGTTGACTTTGGTCTATTGACAAAGTAACATTCCGGTATAAGTTATGTCTGCCTCGAGTTTACACTTTTGTATCAAATATACTTATTTCAGGAGAGTAATAGTTACGAGAATTTCTGAACGGAAATCATTAAACTAGCTTACCTTTTCAGTTCTGCATATATTAGTAGTGTTTGTGTTTCTTTTTATGAGTTTGAAACGCTCATTACTTAGGCACAGATTATGAACGCGCTTAATTGTCGGCTATAATCCTGAAGATTCGTATCGCTGTCATTTTTTTTAATTCTTGGCTTAAAAATACCATTTTCATAAAATATTAAGGTTCCTTTATGATACACTTCTGTGCTAATATTTATATGCTTCGCCTTACTTTTGCATTATTCATCGCTATAAAACCAAATTCTAAAGAAAATATTCACACTCCCCACCCCCGCGACTTTTATACAGAGTATTCCACTCAATGTGGAACCCACGCAAGCCGCCAGCTTATCGACAGCGTCTGTCTGCTGACATTTCGCTCACCACGCACTTTGATACACTAAATTTGATTCACAAACATCGATAAAATCTTAAAACAATTCAGCTCTCTATGCTTTGCGTAACAGAAGTAAATTATCTTTCGTGTCTATGGAGAACAGTCTAGTATGCATATTTCTGTTTTAGAAAGCTGTACGTGAAACAAATCACACAAAAAGTGTCATAACAACTGTGTGTCTGTTTCTGCTCTTTTCTCTTTCTTCGGAAGCAAAAATATATCGACTGCTCTTGAATCAACCTTCGTTTCATAAGCTAATATTTTCATGTGGCCCCAAATATACGGGCAGTTCAATTGAAAGCCGAAGCTGGACGCAAAGCGAGCTTAGTGGCTTACTGTATAAATTGCAAGATGTTGGAGTAGGTGTTTGCAATTAACACATTCAACTTTCAGATATGTTTGACTTCGAAAGACATAAAACAAAGGGCAGCCGGTTGCTGCATTTCCTACAACAATTTTCGTACGATCTCTTCCTTAGGTAGGTTTCCACAGTGAAAGTCCCCTGCCTATTCACGAACAAAAGAAATGCACGTTACACTGTGCACCACATGTCCGTTACGGACTGCGGATTACACCGGGGGGTGTGACGAAGGTGATGCAATGTACCGTAAACGCGGCTATAAGTCTGGCCGTGTGCGAGTCACTCAGCTGCCGTTAAACTTGCGCCTCAGTGCAAGCAGTCTCTAGACAGTAACTTGAAACAGTGCTTAATAATCTTTTCACCAGGTGTCATATATATGTGGGAGTTTAAGGAAGTTTTTTTCGAACAGCTAATAGAACATGCAATGTTATATCTTATGTATATATATTATTAGGAGATATAAAGCGGTTAAACTTCTCGTGCTTCTATCCCCTGACAGTTTAACTTCGGTTGTAAGTAAATTTCTTTATGTCGGTGTAAATGAACCTAAGAAAGGTTCTTTTGAATTATGACAGGTTCCCCCTGGTGAATCCTGTATAAAAGCTAAAGAAGAGACGAAAATTGTACTGAAAGATGCAAATTGCACTTATGGCTGTCTAACACCAGGTTGTGGTAGAAATAGCAGCGTTGAGACAATTCATGCAATGTGCTGGGATGGCAAGAATATTTGTAGTGTAGGAAAAAGACATGTCTTTTAGACAAATATATATATGCACTGCCCTTTACTATGTCTGTATGCGTCTGTTTTTAAGTTTTCTCTTTTGTACTTAAATTTGGTTTTGCCTATTACCAAGCGAGTTTTACACTCTCTTTTTCAGTAACTTTGGGAAAACCGTTTGCTCAAGCCGCCTGTGTGTAAAACCTTTATCTCTTTTGTACAAAGGTATTTAGGAAACCATTTATAATATATCTCCTCCTTAGCCCTCATACCTCTTTCTGCTATACATATATTTGTTACACAGTTCTCGCTTAGCTCTTATATCTCTTTCTACTTCAAATCTACTTATGACATAGCTCACCCTAACTCTACCATCTGTTTCTACTTCATATATATTTATAATGTAGCTTCCCTTTATTTTCCCCTCTATTTCTACTTTACATGTATTTATAATAGAGCCTTCCCTTAGCTGTCCTATCTTTTTCTCCTTCAGATATACATAATATAGCTGTCCCTTATCTCTCCCACCTCTTTCTACTTTAGATGCTCCTCTATTATAGTACAGCTCTCCATTAGCTCCCCTATCTGTTTCTGCTTCACGTACAGTAAAAATACAGCTCGCTTTAGCTCTCCTATGTATTTCTGCTTCATATGTGTCAGAATGTTCTTACTACGTGTGAGTGGGTTATGATCAAAACAGACTGGCCTCATTCTATAATCAAATGTTTAATTTTTCCGGAAACTGTATTGGTTGTTTTATTTTCCATCACACAATTTAATTTTTTGCTTTCCCGGAGCATATGAATGAAAATTTTGTTCGGGTTACTAGCTTTGTAAACATTTAGATGTTTAGTAATATATACTGGTATATCACAGAAACCTCTAGGGCATTTTTGATTATTTATTTAACTTTTTAAGCTCTGTTCCACTTTGCTAACTCACCACCTCCTGTACAGCAGAGAGAGAGGCCAGGGAGTGTTTTCGTTTCGTCCTCTTTTTCATCTTCCTGGTTACGTAAATACAAGAGCAAAGTCTATCAGGCCGCGAGTTTCATGTAAGCGTTGGTTTGTGTAGCAGACAGATATCAAACAGCAGAAGTATAACTTTAAATTAAATGAAGCCTAGCGTGTACCGAGAAGACCTATGTTGCTTTCGTGGATTCATAGAATACAAACTGCTCAAATTTTAGATTGAAGCAGACACTAGATCGACAGACTTAAAATTTTACTTTTCAACATATTACCCTGTTTTATCGTCTATACCAGTGGTGTTAAACTCGTGGTCCCTTGGTTGTGTTATGCAACACGCGCCCACATTTGTAAATTATATATGGTATAAAATTACACAATAATTTAGGAGTTTAGGAGTAGGGCCTGCCACATATTGTGACCTTACACGTGCTGCCGGCGAACCAGGCCACAATAACTGCTGTGTCGTTTTGCCAAGAAGAAAACGATGGACACGCTGCTCCATAGTAGCCACTCAACAGAAATTATTTAATGTGAAGACCCATGTCTTTAGGTCCTAGAAGACATCTTAGAATCTGGGATGTTACGAAATGTGGACTGGTAAAGAGTTCATGGCTATTCGAACTAGACTATCCATATTCCAGTCGACATGGCGAGAGATCCCGGAAGACTTGGCACCTTTAAGAGCACCGCTATGAAGACTACATATCTCGTACCAATATCATGTATTGCAATCTGACTATAATTTAAAGTCCGACGTTTTATAACTTACGAATTACAGAGCACGTAATGTGCAAACCTGCGCACCAGTAACATCCAAATCGTCGACCTTCTTGGAGGAATATGTACTGCGATGGCGGCTGTAAACAAAGAGACATTACTTCTGCCAACTAGTTAAATATTTACCGACTTCTTTGTATGCTATTTAGCAACACATTACAAATTTCTATCCAAGTTTTTCTAAATAATTATGTAAATGAATATACGCAATTCGTTGAATAGAAGTACAAGGCTTTCCTCAAAAAACCCATGTGCGTCTGTGTTTTGAAGAAGGAAAAATGCTCTGTTTATTTTTGCCCTGCACTTTGTTCAGTAGAGGGGTGTAGAGACCTGATGACATCAGACTAACCATTCCGCTCGGAGTGACATGTCCTAATCTGAGTTGGTTCAATTCGCAAGGCTTGAACTTGATTGAACTGCTAAATATAACACTGGATAGGGATGGCAACACAGTCCCATAAACTCAAATTGTTGACGGCTCAAACACTGGCATTATATGCTGAGATTCCCTTCCGGCACACACATTATGTCCGCGTTGCTCTGTGTTTTCTCCTGTAGCTACAGGCGGTACGATAATTCGATTTGTACCACATATGGCCTGTCAAGTATTTGCACAGCCGATATTTTCACAACAAAATTTAAACCGGTAACGGTGAGAGAGCCAATTTCCGAAACGTTAGGCTGCCGTGACTGTGGGCGAGTGAAAGGGTCATTAGACCACGACGCAGCATGGCGGTTTGCCGTGCGGTCTGCCGTCCAATGGGATCCTAAGTGAAAGCGGGCGATACTTAGCACTCATTTCAACCAACTACTGATAATAAGGGCGCGTGGTGAATCACATTTTGTTTCCAAAAGGGCTTCACAGTGAAGCAAATAGAAAGGAAAAGAGCTAACGAAAGAAAAGAGCAAATGAATGAGGAATTAAAAATAAGGAAGAAGGGAATGGAGAAATAAATATGAAGGAAAGATACAAAAAATGGTAAAACAAAGTAAGTGGAAAAAGAAAAATTTCGGACTGATGTCAGAAAGACAAAACTGTTCTGTGATGTTGTCATTAAGACCCGTTTTTGATTTCGTAACTGTTAATTGCTCACACTGTAGGTGTTTTCCATGTTTCCAAAATGAAAATTTAGTCATGATAAATAGAAGCCCATCTTGTGACTGATATTTAATATAAGATTATATCATATGCAGCAACTGCACACAGTACGTACTTTGTTTTCTGTGCAACACAACAAAGGCGCTGCAACCTAACACTGCATTTTCTCCTCTCGCGGTAAAAGTGTTCATTAGAGTTCTGCCTGTATTGCCACATCAAAAGTGCCTGTTTGGGTTTTTCCGAGCGATGGATTTCGCCCAGTCGGAACACATATTTACATTTGTCATATGGGCGCCCAATTCACAAATTTGCTCTTCCACCCTGTAACTAATTTTTACTAGTGTAGGAAATTAAAAAGCTTGACTTTGGGGCATAAGGACAGTGCAAAGTTTATGAATATCAGTTAGCTGACTGAACAGATTAAATAAGATAGGGAACAGAAACAGGTTAATGTTTGGGGAATAAAATTCCCTTGGGAAATAAAATATATATGGTTACGAACTCTGTCCTTAGTGTTCCCTGAACTGTGACGCTTGCTGCTGGAGCTGCTTGCCCGTGACACTTTCTAAATCTGTGCAGTGAAATGCTGGCCTCCTATTTCACAAAACTGGAACCATGACCGGAAATTTTACTGAGGGCTGTCTGCTCTTCCCGGAACGGTATCAGACCGTGACACAGCTGTATATAACTTTACTTTTAATGCACATGAAGTGTACAGCCACTGTTGCATTCAAATCTCTGCCCTCTTGAACCTAGCGGTAAACATGTTATCAGTCAGGTACGGGAAGCCCTGTCTCTGACAGACTGCCATCAACATGCCTTTCGCGACAATCTTCCCACTTTCTTGGGTACTCTTTAAACGCTTGCGTGGAAACAGTGGCCTTCAATAAACCAAGAATTCATCATGATATAAGGTAGGCTAGTGACGGGGAGGGAATTCTTATGTCTGGTTGCAGAAGGGACTAAAACCCCTTTTAAAATTGTTCTATGTCAGTTTGGAGAAGTCAAGCCCAATAACCTTTCCAGTTATAATGTTAAGTATATATACCCCCTTCTTCGGCTTTAAAAAGACTGAATTCCGCCCCACATTTTTTATTTTGTTTTCCCACATGATTCCCAGAATACTTTTCTAAACATGTGAAGAGACTGGTGTTTGCAATAAACATGAATTGCAATTGATGTAAGGTAGAAACTCGGTTTGTTAATATTTGTAAGATTAAATGCTTGCCTTACGAGTTTACTTGTTATATTTATGGAATTAAATTTTATATTAAGTCCAAAGGGAAATTGTCTCTAGAAGCATCACGCGAAAGGATAAGCAGGCGGGTTATTAAGTGAGAATTCCTGGGCTCGAAGCTGCGTCAGGTGGTTGAACGGTGAGTAAACCAATGTTTCGACAAGAGTCTCTGTTTCCCTGATGAAGATAACAAACGCGGTTCTCAGAACGTTTGTTTACTCACGATTCAGCTACCGGACGCGGCTGCCAGCCCGAAAAGTTTTACTGCATTCAGTCGCCCTGAAAGCTTTGTGTTTTACAGCGGGCGGGTAGTTTTCTGTATTCAAAAAGGAATCTGGGAAAAGTGTCCTTGTCTGTGGAAGCTTCGCTAGAAGGGTGTAAAGGAGAGACAGTGATGCATGTGAGAGTTGCCTTAAAGGATATTGCAATAAATTCTTGCATTTATTTAGTATTTAAGGTGCAGAATGTTCTCTAGGTTGTAACATTAAAAAATTGATTTGGTACATAAATTCGCATGAAAGAGAAATTAATTTGCTGTTATAAAATAAAAAATGGTACTAGAATCAGGTAAAACCTCATGCGAGAAATAACATATCCAGAAAAACATGTTTCTGTTGCTGTAGCTCGTATATTTAATTTCGAATTGAAGAGAACCCACACTTTTGTTTTTGGGTAGGGGTTTTGCTAGCGCCAAGTCTTAAAGAAACGATTGTCAGTTAATTACTATGTAATTAACATTTACTTCGCCAACCCCAGTGGCCGCGCGGTCTAAGGCGTAGGTCTGCGGCTGAGCGCTTGCTGGGATCGTGGCTTCGAATCCCACCGGGGGCATGGGTATTTGTCTTTTGTACAGTGTTTGGTTTGTAGATAGACGTCTCTGCCACGGGCCGATCCCTCGTCCAGAGGAATCCTACCGACTGTGATGTGTGTTTGAGTGTGATCAAGTGAAAATAAAAACCCTTTACACCTACTGTGAACAAGTAGGTATCAGAGGGAAGGACTACGAAAATAAATGAACAGGAATATTTACCTCTTGGGATGATATCAGCATGAGCTCCTCCGGCCGACAGAACGTTATAATTTGCCCTAAGCCATGCGACAGCATGAATCCGCTCTGTTCGTTGGAGTTGCCTGATGCTCAGAGAGGAGCAACACAGTTGGGGTTTATTAATTACCTTGCTTTATTGATCTGTACCTGGCGGAAATCGCACACGGCCATTTCATTGGTTGACAGGTCATGAGTGATGTAAACAATCACAGCAAGCTGAGGTGGCTTCCACTTATTGCTGTTCAGCTTGCAGTGTTCAACACAGCTCATGTTATGGGACTGCACACAGGTAGTAGATACAGGCACACCGTATTTTGCGACGACAGGTTTAAAATAATGGATTATTTCTTTCAATGGCGTCAGAAGGAGACATCTGTTTTATTACGACCTTCTTATCAGTTGTATATTTATATTCATGGTATAGCGAATTTAAAGATTCCTCCCTCGTATCGTCGACTGTTGATCAGGAAATTAGATTTCTTTACTTTGAACACATCTGTGTGCTATTTCTTCCGTATTCAACCTAATGGCTAAACTGTTCTTAAACAAAGACTAAACATCGCAGATTCATGTTATCTTGACTTCTTGAATACCAACATATTGCAGCTACAAAGACACTGTCCTACTTAGTCAATTGTAGCAGCCTTCATCGATGGTAAATTTGATACACATTAGTGGACAGTGAGATAAGCGGTCATGCAGTACGAATGGAATAACAGGAAGCTCTTAGAATATATTTGTCTGAAATTCAAGAGAATAAACCACCCAAAATAATTAAGCTTAACTGAAAATAAAATAATGGTATGAATAGTTCATAACTGGGGTTTATGGTGTATTAATATCGATTTACGTAACTAGGTTTGACCGTGTATTAATACTGATCTGACACAGCTAAGGTAGACAGTATGTTAGTATGTACCCCACGTACATGAGGTTCAGTTATTAACGAGGACCTTAAGCAGATAATATGTAATATTATGGGTGTAATTCAGCCATAAACGACGGGTTATTAACGTGGAAGTCTTAGCTAATGTAGTTGATACACTGGTATAGAATATAAGGCAGCTAGTGACCGCTAATTTTTGATGTGAAACTTACATAGCCAGTGTAGGTTACGTATTAATGTGGAAAATAACATAACTAGAAATGGTGATTTATTAATGTGGAGCTTACATAGCTAGGAGTACTCGATAGTAATTAAACCACTGATCACGTACTCTTAGAATTCTCTCTCTCTCTGTCTCTCTCTGTCTCTGCCTCTCCCAGGATTCAATCGGAAATTCGCACCCGTCCTTTCTTACATTTGTTTTCACTCTTCCCTTTATTTCCTTCCTTCCTTCTTTCTTTCTTTCTTTCTTTCTTTCTTTCTTTCTTTCTTTCTTTCTTTCTTTTTTCTTTCTTTCTGTCTTTCTTTCTCTCTCGCTTTCTTTCTTTCTTTCTTTCTTTCTCTCTTTCTTTCTTTCTTTCTTTCTTTCTCCCTTTCTCTGTTTCTTTCTCTCTTTATCTCTCTCTTTTCCTTTCTTTTCTTTCTTTCTTTCTTTCTTTCTCTCTTTCTTTCTTTCTTTCTTTCTTTCTTTCTCCCTTTCTCTCTTTCTTTCTTTCTCTCTTTATCTCTCTCTTTTCCTTTCTTTTCTTTCTTTCTTTCTTTCTTTCTTTCTTTCTTTCTTTCTTTCTTTCTACTTCATACACATTTTGCAATCAAATACTACTTCCGTGCAGCAAAGATCTTTTGAGAAGCTGACAGTCAATCAGGTAATTAAGAAGTTCGCCAGACCCATGTAACTGTAAGGTCCAATACCTTGCTTGTCCTTGCTCTGAGACCGGTTGGCTTACATACTCAAAGTTCCTCTTCTTTGAATTACTTTTCCAAATATCATCCACAACTGCGTTTATGTTTTCCAAAGTCCTGGATTATTTTTTCATGCTTTATAATTACAACTCTGTATATACACATATTTCTCATTTTTCCCACGCGTACTACATCTTCCACTCACCTTATCCTTTATACGAATCATAAATAAGTTTAGGTGATGCATCAATTTGCTTCCAGTTAACAATAATATTATTACATGACATCGCAGCGAAGTAATGGAATTTGTATTTTGTATGTTACATAAAACTGTGTCGAATATAACGTAAACATGATAGATCATTGCCTTAATAAGAACTATAAATTTCTGGGTAACCCGATTCAAACTTCCATCTAAGGTGCCACTTCGTTCCAGAAGAGGATGCAGTATGTTGTTCCGAAGCACTAGCACCCACCAACAAAGCTATACGATTTGGCGACTCAGAAACAACAATGTGGGCCATTAATCTATCCACTTTCCTCGGGTGACAGTCCAAATATGATTTATCTTATGTACGTATCAGACATTACAAAAATAAAGTTCTGTAAATCTAGCGTCGTAGGTTTTGTCTCCCTCTGGCAAGGAACCCAACACAATTTCGTCATATTTTGCTTAACTCTCTAGGGTTCTAACTGTGAGTCCTCTCACCTATAGAGGCCAAAAGTCGGAAACAAAAGAAACTTCAGAAATATAGGCCAAATGGCAGAGATTAATGCGGTACGTTACTTGAAAGTATCGTCGCATTTTACTTGAGTATCCTAGATAATATGAACAGAGCAACCGACAGCTGTTAACAACTAGAAACAGTAGATCAGCGGGAACATTTTAAGTTGCGTCTCAAACAAACACGTTTAGACTAAAGGAATCCAAGAAGTACTAATTCTTAAATGGTGGCCCCAGTTGAGAGGGATGTAATCTGAACTTATGTTGTGCACTATGTAAATCTACGTATTACTTTCGGCTATGCGCTTTTCTAGAATTAGCTCCTAATGCTACAGCTCTTCTCCACTACGTGGCTTCTCAGTGAGGGGAAATCCCGAGTTCGCGTGAAGCTACAGCAGGATGGTTACAGTCCTGGCGCAATGTACTGAAAGGACACAAACGGAAGACAGAAATGTTAAATAAAGGCAACTTATTGTTTATATCAGTTACTATTTGCAGTTATTTATAGAGGTACACATGCAGATACTTTAAAAATGTATTATGTCCAAAGGTATAAATAAATGTACTGTTTTAAATCTCACAACTCGTAGAAAATAACAGTAACGACAAACTTGAAATGGTTAAATATGTATTAGTTCTGTAGCTTCAGAATACATTTATTCAGATTAATGCTTAACTTACATAAAATCTGGAACACTAAGTAGTAAAGTCTCGATTTAGACTAATTTATTTGCTTAGAGTAAGGTGCCTCTGTTAAAACTTTCTCGACCATTACACGTTTCAACATAATGAGGGTCGTGCCTTGCTGTTAGCTCCAGTGCAGTGAGTTTCACAAATTGTGAATTATTTGAATAGCTAGATCTTTGGCTTCGTAAAAAAGTTGGGGGATGAGAACTGTATGCATATTCGGTGAGAAACCTGAAGTGAAGGGGAGCACTTAGGAGAAGTAGACTCTTTTACGAGCATTGTATCTAAATGTGTCTTACGGAAATTTAGTGTGACGGTTCAGAATGGATTCAACTGTATCCATGGGAGAACGTTTTTAAAAGCTGTAATTAATTTTCAGTTCTAAAGAAGGAGTTATGTTTCTTGACGATATGACGGATTGTCACTTTTTAAAGGAAGAATGCGCGCAGTTACTGGATTAAATTGCAGTCCGTCTATAATTCATTAGGTATAAGGTAATGTATTGAAGACCGAGTCTCATAATTGGTTTAAATCGAGTTTACTTCTCTTTTCTTCAGAAGGTAAGGGGCAAAGCGTGCGTGGTATAAATGGATGCTGGAGGCTGTGTTTTTGGGGCCGGTTACAGTCAAATACAGGAAATCATTATGCAGGGGAACTCGGTTACAATGTCACGAAAGAGACTGAATATTTTTTGTCGCTATAACCGAGGAGTGTAATGTTACGGTTAACAGTGACGAATTAATTGGTACCATAGGATATCTGACTGTATAGGCGAGGTGTCGTATAAACCGATGTCGTTATAACCGAGTTCTACTGTATATTAGTACATTAATATTAAGCCTGGATTTTTTCTTTATTTTAAAAAACGTATTTCAATAATTTTATTTCAGTATTTAAATTAGGGCAACTGAGAAATTTCTTTGTGTTTCTTCCACAGACGCAGTACGTTACAGCATACTCGTCATATGACTGTTAACCAAACACGCTACATCGTTCTACAAACATGTGAGTATAACTGAAATATGCAGAGAATATGGGACAGTCCCCCATAGCGTTTCTGTATAGCATCGCGTTCCCGCATTTACCACGAAGTTATGTCATGACCGTGTGTGCGCCAGTGAACGTGTGTGTATGTGTGTAAGTGACAGATTCACAGATTGATAATACAGTTAGTGGTGTACATGATGTTACCGTGCCCACGATCTCCCTGGGTGTGCTTTCCAACCGGTTCCCGTGATTTCGAATACATTTAGAGATATACATATTCAAATTTTAAATCGTTTAATGCAAGAATTTCATGCTCTGAGTCATGGAAACCCACTCAGGCTGAATTTTAAACTTTTAACCCTTATATACTATACTACTGCAAGTCTTTTTCCTCGGATTTTCAATATTTCCATTTAAAGTAGGGTGGTATCTGTGGAATCGGCAGTGCCCAATTTTCTGTAAACATTGTGTCTATTTGTCAACATCCTTTTTGATTTGTTTCTTCAGTGGCCATTATTAACCCTTTATAGAAGAAGCCCATCTGTTTTATATAAGGACTCAGTGCGTACCGCGCTGTAAACACTGTCCTCTGTTATAAAAAAACAATTTCTTGATGTTGTATGAGGCAAAAGTTGCTGTTTGTTCTGAGATCTGTACAAAATACATAAACACAATGTGGGCACCACGAAGAATTTTTTTTAATGTTAAACCTGGTCGTATGTAAAGTTTCCGCTAGGCTTTAAAAGGTTAAAAACTGTAGAATGCTATTTCTGCTGGCTTCATTATTGCGGCGCTGTGCTTTTCATCACCCCTTGCCGCGTCTAGATATGGCCGTTGTCCGTGTCGTTAGTATAATGTAACGCACGGACATAGTATTTCTCATATCCACACACATTTTATACACTCATAATATTTTTGAAGCAGTATAAATTTATTCCCTTGCAAAAGCTGCTACGTGAGTTTGGAATTGTTGAATGCGGTGGTTCCCAGACTGCGGATTATATACAGGTGTTTGTGTCTAAAACAGTGTAATGGTAGTCGTATCCCAGCTGGCGGGAAACATTAAGTTTATGGATGAATGTTTGTCAATTTTTACTTTTTCCAAAATATGTTACTTAAAGGGGGCCTGCCCTATCGTTTCCTTAATTTGACACACTTTTTGGTGGTAATGGTGCTTGTGGTTCATATAATGGCAAGACAAATTAAAATTTTAATGGGATTCCGCAAAAAGCACCACGACGTCTGGGCGCTCCTCGAAGAGAAAGAAAATTGGGAACTGCTGAATTAATAAATAAAAGCAAAAAAATAATGATATCTCACCGTTTCGAAGTATAAATTTTATTCGTTTAGCAACGACCGTGAGTTTGAAAACGTAGCAATAAAAATATTTTTTTTTGTCAAAGACGGTATATGTAAAGAATAATCAGAGTAAAGTATATGAGATGCCTCTGGCACTTAATGTTTGCATACTGCTTCAGTTTGAACAGCCTGTTCAGTCGGTAATATGGCCGACTGTAGGTTGGGTGCCAGTGGCTTTGCTTCCAGTAAGTTAAGAAATTTCTGCTTTCACAGCCACGCCTTCCTGGATGTTATGACAGCAGGTCTTTGTTCTGTTTCCTTCTGTGATTACGTTTCACTCTGTCTCTCCAGACAGGTGTTGCAAAGTATTCGGATGCTTCCATCCACGTTATTCGCTATTCATGATTCATATTGGGCTTTCCATTTGAAACCGTGTAATATATGAATTAGAGAATCTTACTTAAAATATCACTTTCAGATCACACCGAAGTCTTCTCCGACATTTTTGCTAACATTTAGCTACATAAGGATTCTAAAGAGTGAAGATGGGTTCATTCATCCATCTAGTTCAAGACTGCGTAGAATTTAAAACATGAAATACAGCTATATGTGAGTCACTTTTCATGTGGACTGTACTGTGACATTTTGGTAATAACTTTCAAAACAATGGCTCTGTAGGTATGTGAAGCTATCGCAACTACTGTCCACGCCCTGCAGTTTCATGGAAGCTTTTGTCTCTTGTTTCAGTAATAATTGTATTCTGATGTTGACATGAACATTAACTACTGGGATGGTAATTTGGGTCGCTCGTGAAACAAGAAATAATTTTATTTTAGGTCACTTTGAAGTACGGTTGCAACGGAATGTTCGTAATGGTCTCGTTGTGAGATTTAATTGAAGTTCTTCTCAGAATGCGGGGCTAAACTGGGCATGGCTGAACTCCACTTTGGCTTGTAATGTAATATCCATAAGAGCTGCATTAGCGACGTCACCACAGAACACAATTGCCTGAACTCAGGGCACTATGGCATGGCAGCTATGCCTTGAATTATGCGGATTAGACCCTGCAGGAAAAGAAAAATTTCCTGCAGTCAGGTACATAGTTCTGGGCGCGTTCGCAAAATTGCGAAAAGCGACTATTAGCTTCGTCAAGTCTGTCTGTCTGTCCGTCTGTCCGCATAGAACACCTCGGCTCCTGCTGGACGGATTTTTATCAAATTTGATATTTGACCATGCGTCGCAAATCTGTTGAGAAAATTCAAGTTTCATTAAAATCTGAAAAGAATAACGGGTACTATACATGAAGACGTAGGTACACTTATGATAGTATCTCGCTGAATTCTTCTTAGAATGAGAAATATTTTAGACAAAATTTGTAGAGAAAATTAAAACACACATTTTACATTCAGTAAAGGTTTTCTGAGAATCGTGCTATTTATGAGATAATGCCGAAAAATATGGTAGAGCCAGACAGACCACAGATGGCAATGTAATAAGGAGCATGCGCTTTGCATGCCGGAAAACTAAGGCTACAGACGCACACTCAGAATATGTAATACTCCCCCCCCCCCCCCACTGCAACAGTGGTTACGCAACCGCACTTCAATTTTATGTTATATGTGGTTTGCCTGCACATTCATTCGTTTCTGATGGAGTGAGACTATATCTATGTAAAAATGCCGGTTTTATTGGGTGCATTGTCCATCCTCCAGGACACGTGAACAAATACAGATCATTGTTGGGATTATGTTGTCGGGAAACGCCAAGTATTCGGAAACAGACCTTTCCCAGTATTACTTGGTCCAAAACAAATGCAACATGTACATCCCTAGAGAAGAATCCGTGCTTGCGCAATGAGTAATCGACGATTAATCGCCTGAGTAACGAACGGCTGTTTCCTCACTGTAACATAATAAACTCGAAAAGGTTATGGAACAGTTTCAGTAATGAGAACTTACAATGTACCCTAACCACGTAGTGACATTTCTGTTAAAGCCTCCAAAGTTACGTAACCACGAAAAGAAAGAGATTTCACCCACGTCAGTAAAGCTTGTTAAAATAACGTCGTTGGAATTTCCTCTCAAACTACTAAACTACCATCCAACCTTGGGCGAAAAATGTAGCGCCGTTCTGACCTCTTTATTTCAATTGCAAATTTTGCAGTGTAAAATCACCATGTCGCAGCAATCACATTTCGCTTTACTAAGTGCAGTGGCGACAGTGGATTTTTTTTTCACCGGAAGACTGTAAGTGAGTACTCGACTGACACACGTCTTACTGTCGGCAGACACACGTGTTACTGTCGGCAGACACACGTGTTACTGTCGGCAGACGACATTTCGGGGACAAAACTCAGCTCTCATACGGGTGACCACAAACTTCTGGCGAGACTGTAAGTAGAAGTAGAGGAAGAAGTTGCTTCGTCATATGGAAGGACTATTGAATTTTTAAATACCAATGCGGCCAGACCATCCTTGATAACCACCAAGAACTGACGAGATTATCCTCGGGGCCTGTTTACAAACGGTAAACTAATAGAAGGATGAGGCTAATCTGTCACCTTCATTTACTGTCCACATTAAAGAAACTGTGGGGCTTATGCTTCGAGCCTAATGACGTTAATTTCTTGGACGACAAAATGTACTACGGTTATGAAGAAAAACAAGGAGTCTGTTTCAGGCGCTAGTGAGAAGTTAGGAGTAGAAGTAGATGCTTAGAGAACTAGGTATGTGTTATCCACTCTCGAACTGAGTTGAAGAAGAGATCACAATGCGAATACAAAAATTAGATCCTTCAAAATTATTGCAAATATCTAATATTTTGGAACAACACTAAAAATAAAAAAATGGATTTGTGAAGAATTTAAGATCGTATTGAAATTCGGGAGTGCCTGGTAACTTTTGATACAGAGTCTTTTATACTCCAATTTACCATCCAAACATATCAAGTCTAAATAAGCAGAAGTCCATTTAATTTGCTTGTTGTGTTTACGGGCGTGAAACTTTGTTTCTGACAATGAAACTGAGGGATTTCGTGTGTAGGTTGCTGGGGAAGGTAAGGTAAAGTTGAGGATCACTTTACAGGGCTGAGGCCCAACAGGGAGTAGAGGTATTGCTTTTTTACCCTTTCGTTAACCTCGGCGCTAGAAGGGGGTGGGGGTGACTAGCCCCACGACCCGGCTGCTTTACCAATGGGAAAGACCCGGTACCCATTTTACAGGAGGCTGGCTGGGCCCCAGGGCCGGTATGGATGGGTGCGGAAAATGTCGCCTCCACCGGGATTCGATCCCCTGATCCTCCAGCCCGTAGTGGGTCGCTATACCGACTGCGCTGTCCTGGCCCACGATGGGAAAGGTTCTTGGGCGAAAATAAAGGAGATGAATTGGGATTAGTAGAGACTGTGTGAGGGTTTTCATGAGTTTTGTTCCTTACCGAATATTATTCGGGTGATAAAATCGATAAGGAGGAGATGGATTTAGCATATGAGACGTACGAAGGTGAGACCAGGTATGTACAGGGTTTTGGTGGAGAAAGTGGGGGAAACAGACTACTTGGATGACCTTAGCGTAGATGGAAAAATAGTATTAAAAGTCGCCTTAAAGAATAGGATGGTTGAGCGTTGACTGGATTGATGCGGTTGACGATAGAGGAAATTAACGACCTGTTGTGAACACGGCAATGAACTTTCGTGTCCCATAAAATGCGGGACATATCTGGACTATCTGAAGAAATGTTAGCTTCTAAGAAGAACTCAGCTTCTTGCAGTTGGTTATTACCTCGAGTTACCGAAGTGTCTGCGTAGAGTCATACTTGTTCACTAGTGCAATACGCGTCTGACGTTGGTATTCTTGCCGCTTCTTCCCTGAGTTCCAGTTTTATTTCATCTGTTGGACATTGTGTGAAGCACGCGGTCCATCCTTAGGACAAGACGATACAAAGAAACCCTGAGGCCTTCAAGCGTCCAGCAGAATCTCAGCGTAAGGTAGATTCGTCCAAGCGGCTGTTGTGATCTGTTGCTTACAGTTTTTAACTTTTACCATATGATATACCTACAGGGACTTTTTTTCGTCACAATTCTGAATTCTTTGCCTGAGGACAAACTGGAATTTGTAATGGCGAAGTTAATTCTGTTCGTCCAAATTTACACTGTAACAAGTGTCTTGGTGTAGTGGTTACCACTGTTGCATCGTGTCAGGAGGTACCGCGTTTTATTAGTTTCTCACATTGTCTCTTACAACTAACTGCTCAATCATTTTCTCCGTACCGCTAAAACATTTCTGGGACAGTGATATGAAAGAAGCCAGCACCACTTCCTTTGACATATTTCCGTTTCTTACAGTATCATCCCATTCTTTGACGACATATATCTCATGCATTTCAAATATTTTAGTTAATTCTGTGAGGAAGAATCAGGCGCCCCAGTCTTTGAGAAATTAGCCGCGCGGATTCAGAGTTGAGCCACTTAACTCGCATCTGTCAGGATATGCGGATTTACACGGAGTGTTTTGCGTAGCGTCAACAAACGGCTCGTTGCGTGTAGCTGCAGTAGGGAGCGTCTTAATTTTTTTGCCGACTTCTGCGTGCTTTCTAAGAAACAAGCGCAAGAAACTGAAGGCATTATGTCAACAAAATGCATTACAGAATCGTAATATAAATATAGCTAACAGATCCTTCTAAACTGTGTAAAAAAATGTAAAGAATTAAACAGGCCTGGACAGGCTTGTTGTAAAAATAAGAATGACCAAAACACAATCCCTGGTTGTGTTTGGAGGCACCACCCTGCAACTTGAAGGTAGAAATTTTTAACGAATGAATGAATTTCTGTGTGTGCCTATGTATGTAATGTATGTACGTACGTATGTATGTATGTATGTATGTATGTATGTATGTATGTATGTATGTATGTATGTATGTGGGTGTATATATGCACTTACGATTGTACGTAAATATAAATGACGCTGTGTTTGTAGCTATATGTACTTTTCTATGTGCTTTCATATATGTATGCACGTAGCTATGTACGTAATGTGTACGTATGTGTTCATGCATGTGTATAGGTATGCTCGTATGTGCGTATGAATGAATGAATGAATGAATGAATGAATGAATGGTGAATAAATACCCTTTGACAAACCTAGATAAGTAACAGTTCATTTTGAAATTTCGAGTTTTGAAAGCAATTGGACCAATTCGTTTTGCAATCACTGAATTCATCAAGCGATCTTAGAAAATTTTTCAGACATTCACTAATTATTACGAATAAAATGTTCCTGAACTAACGATCATATTTCTGACAAATGACATGAATTTCCACGCTTTCGGATCTGAATTTATTTTCTGCATTATAGAATTATATTATTTAAAATCCAGGACAGAAATCGCGGTAACATGAACTAATTACAAAGTAACTTTTTGTTCATAGTGATATATTCAAGATTTCTCCTCAAAAAACTTGTTTTTATTTAATTAAAAATTGCTGAGAAGAGAACTCAGACGTACGAAAAAGGAAACATTAAAAGAATAGAAAACATTTCTACTCTTTCCCACCTTGCACTAAGATAATTAAGTCAAACATAATGAGGCAGGCAAGGCATGTGATACACATGAGGAAGACGAGAACTGTGTCAACACCATCTTCGGAAATACATCAAACAACAGCTGTACCTTGAGGACCTAGGCCTATACCGGAGAATATTAAAATGAACATTATAAAAGATATAACGGAATAGCCTAGACGAAACAAGCCCAGCACAAGGCAGAATATGGGTTGTCTTGAAAGCAGTAATGGATATTCAATGCCCATAAAACATATAATTCAGTAATCATAATAACTTACAACTTTCAAGCAGTATTCTGCAGCATGGAAGTCTTTTTCTTAATGTTCCATGTACACCAAACCCTGAAACTAACTAGCTAATTCCATGCAGCAGAGTCCTTCTTGAGAAGCTAACAGGTCCTCAGTTAGTCAAGACATTCACCGCATTTTATGGAACCCGAAGGTTCATTACCGCCTTTACAAAAGCCTCCACATGTCCCTATCCTGAAACAGGTCAATCCAGTCCATGCCCCATCCCACTTCTTAAAGATCCATTTTATATTATCCTTCCATCTACGCCTGGGTCTCCCAAGTGGTCTCCTCCACTCAGGTCTCCGTTCCAAAATCCTGCATGCAACTCTTCTTCCCCCCAAGCGTACCACATGCCCCGCCCATCTCATTCTTCTCGATTTGATCGCCCGAACTATATTTGGTGGTGAGTACACGTCCTGAAGTTAATCGTTATATAGCCTTCTCCACTCCCCTGTCTCCTCTTAGGCCCAAATATCCTCCTCAGCACTCCTTTCTCGAACACCCTCAGCCTTTGTTCCTCCCTCAGTGTAAGAGACCAAGTCTCACACCCATAAAAAAACAGGGAAAATTATAGTTCTGTATACCCTAATCTTTATATTTCTGGATAGCAATCTGGAAGACAAAAGATTCTGCGCCGAATGATAGCAAGCATTCGCTGACTTTTTTCTGCTCTTAACTTCTTCATGAACGGAATTTCGATTCGTCCAAACCTGAAACAACACTGAAATTTATATTGTAAGTTCTTGCTTACGATGCTTTTGGGTACTGTGTATACACTGCGTTACAATTTTCAGTGTCTGTTGATTAGGCCTATCTCTTCAAATACAATTCTGCTTTACTTTGTCCCTTGTTATAACCTTTCTGAAATATTTGGCTTTACCCCTTTGTTACGGACTACAATTTAGCCTACAAGCTACCCTTCCAAAGTCTTTAGTATCTTAGGCTTACCAGTGGAAATGTTTCAAGTGATTGCTACGCAAGCAACGTATTAATGGTGTTCTGTAATATGATAGGCTGCAACATACAAACAACAGACTTAACCGACGCAGCTGTTTGGCTGTTTGCCTGTTTAGTTGGTTATTGATTTAATTGACATTTTCATTAATTTTCTATTTTTTATACACCTTCTTATTCGCTTAGTTACAGATTTCTGTAGCTCTTTACCTAATGAGTTCCTTAGTTATTAAATGTTTGATTTTTATTAGTTCGTTTATTGCAAATGGCTTATTAACTTCGTGCTATATTGACTAGTTACTTTCATAATTAGCTTGTCACTCAGTTACTACTTTCCTTCCCACGCCACTGAATAGTCTTATGCAGTTACGTTGTACCGCCCGGTGTTTTACGGCATCGTTACCTGCTCTGTAACAAGAGAAACGCGATGCTTCCAGCAGGTAATCTTGTCTGTCGAGTCGCAGGAAATGTTCGATAATCAGAGCAGTGCTGACAGAGCATCTGAACTCAACCACGTCTGTTCCTAATGCCGTAGTGCATAGATCCACCAGCAATTCGCAATGAACTGCTTAAGGGTAAGTGTTTCAGCACAGAAGAGAAGGAACAGGGTTTGTTGCGAGAATCGTATGAAATACGTAGATACTGTGTGAACGAAATGCAGAACTTTTAACGTTTCATCAGGTAGTAATATGTGTATAGTTATCGCCGTTCTTTGAAAAATTAAGGCGTCCTTTATAAGCGTAACATACCACAGCTTCAGTAGATAAGGGCCTTTTGTCTTGTGTGAACTTCTGTGCCTGTCTATTGTCAGCTAACCTTGCTATATTTCGCACTCAAGAAACTCCATTGTGTTCGCAATAAAACTTTAACTTGTTGAGTCATGTTACACGATTCCATGGATATGCCTGCTAAAGCTAGAGGGAAAGGGAATGAAGGGCTTCAGTAGCCAAAACAAAGGAAACGTAAGGATCGACCCTATTCTAAATCGTACTTTCTATACCCTCTCACCTCTAGAAGCTGAATCTTCTTTCATTTACTTCCTGAGGTTCGCTTTATGTTACGAACACTTCTGTTGTTTTCGGAATCTCTAAATTCAAATCTCGGCCCGAAACCCAGCTATTGTATATATTTTTGTCGTGTTCATCCGTGACGTCTGTCCAATGGTAGGTAATACCTTAAATTAGAATATGCTCGATTCTTGCCAAATTATTTCCAGTTGCCTACTTTCAACGTCACATTGTGTAACATGAATAATTAAAAGTGCTGTTAAATGATTCAAGAAAAATCTGAGACTCTTTACTTCAGCCGTTCGATTGCATTCGTTTGTAAGACTTAAAATTAAAATTGCTGGTGATGACAATTATGTAATGGTGACAATTTAAAAGATGGGGTCATATGTTTGATATTGTACATCTTCCGTGCAGTTTTACATCCGTAAGCTTTTTTTAGCACCAACTACTGTACTTTATTTAAATAACCTCCAACGTGTTTCGGCTGAGTTATCCAGCCATCATCAGGGAGTTAATCTTTGTAGACAATAAGCAGCTTGTGGCAAGTCACAGAATGGTAATTATATGTATGCTGCACAGTATGTCATATACGTAGATTTAAAATTACAAAACAATATGTGCAAAAGATTTTTTAAGGATAAAATATATGAGATATACAAAAAGTATAAAATACAATTCTGTGTGCAAACATGTGTTGTGAAGCACTTCTGATGTTGTGTGGCCGAGACCCGTGGCTATGTCTCCGGGGTTTGGTCTTATCGCGGTGACTCTTTGCTGTGACTTGCTACAAGCTGCTTATTGTCTGCAGTGATTAACTCCCTGCTGATGGCTGGATAACTCAGCCGAAACATGTTGGAGGTTATGTAAGTAAAGTGCAGTAGTTGGTGATAAATAAAAATTTAGGGGGTCGTAAATTCGCGCTTTAAATGCTTAAACGAAATATTCTTGGAGAGATTACAATTTTCTGATGCAAATACTGAAAAGAAATACCATCAGTCGCACTCACGCCTTGTCAACAAAACTGTTTATAACCACTTAAGTGTTCCGACGCAGTTTTGTATACTTCTTACTTCCTTAGGGAAAATCTAAAGCGAAATAGAAACTTAATTTTGTACTCTGTGTGATTGTATCAACGGAGACAGATATACAAGTTATTATTAAAATCTGAAATTTGTTCTGAAAATATGTATCACAAAAGGCAAACCAATCAGAAGAAAATGTAAGTTTCTGAGAGTAAAATTCCAGAACGACTTATTTACATATCATGTTAAACATCAGCACTTTTTATTCATGTATTTGTGCTTCTCGTTCGCCGACCTGTGTTAGATAGTCCATTACAAAAATATTTAATCTCATATTTGCACCAGTGTAATTATACATATCACTGTTCCAGTACACAGTGTGTTGCTGTTGTACACTACCTTAATGCATTACGGCGACAGGCTCGTTGCTTGGAACCAAACACCAATAATAATTTACATCTCTTAATATTGATATCGTGAGAGCACTTGTAATAATAAAGTGATTAACTTGCATCATATAACAACTTTTTTGGACTATTATCTGCAGGGCTGAGTTGTAAAACTTTTCGAACTAGGTACGTGTATGGGATTTACTGGAACAGTGAATACTGTCTAAAGGTTTTGTATCAACATTCTTTACTTTCTTATAGTGTGAGAAAAGTTACGAAGCGTATAAAATATGTATTCCGGTGCCAGTTACTTTGTGTATTATCTAACCGAAATAAATGTGTCTGAATCGTAGTGCTATCTGTGTTGTTTAGGGCAGATAAAAAATGCGCATCTCTTTTCAGGTTCTAAAATGTGATGAGCATCTTCTTGTGAGTGTAAATTTAAATATTTTTATTTTTCTATGAAATGAAAATTTTGTATATCCTGATGCAAGTGAGTTGCTCTAAAAATATGATCGTTACGACGTTGCTGTTGAACACTGTCAACAATCATCTATCCAACCAAATTTCCTGAGCCATATTAATCCATTCCACCCCCTCAGGCCTCATGTCTGTTATGCATTTTGACCATATACTTCCATGTAAACCTCTGTTGGGTGTCTTAATTCTCCCAGCTGCCCAAAGCCTCAAGCTGTCTCGTCCTTCTGTTCTTGACCACCCCACACACTCTTTGTGAGTTCCTGTATGAGCTGACAGTATCCAGCTGCCACTTCCCCTTGCATAGGTTCAATTTTTTTTGTAACAACTGCCTCTTCATTTTCTTCATTCACACGAAGTAGATTCCTTCGAAATGTTCAAGAATTTGTACCAGAATACACGGCATCACTTCCAGAAGTCGGTAGTCTTCAGACCCACTGCCGTGAGAGTGTCAAATCTCGTGGTCCCTACAGCTGTCAATATTACTGCGCCTTACATCACATTCTGTTTTGGAAGTTCTTTGTCTGAAGATCTGCGTTTTCTCAAAACCAGAAGAAAGTAAACAACTCCATCAGTATAACAGGATTAAAGCCTTGCGGGACCTGCAACTCATTTATCTCTGTGAAGTTTCATTTCATGGAACGGTAGAATGTCATTGATGGATGTGATTACAGCCGTCAATTAACGGATTGAATGGGAGCAGGTATCTGGTAATCTGCCTGTAGGAATCTAAACTGGGCTGCCAAATCCTAGTGCAGAAGTTTGGCTGAATGGTAGCGCTATTTACGTGCGTATTATGGAGGTGCTGCTTTTGAATCTCGGCTGACACACCAACTATCCCCTCTGCGACTTTTCGTGCTTTACTTCAGTCCGCTAGAAGTGTGGCGGTATAGCACCTTCAATTAGCACATGCCAGTATTTTTTTTCCATGGCCCAACAGCCCCAGTGGGCCAGTGCCTCCTCATTGTCGAGGCTTCACTATCACGGTCAGACACACACCACATTCGGTAGAACCCCTCTGGACGAGTGATCTGCCCGATGCAGAGACCTCTACCTGACAACACATAACATTCACAAGAGACCGACATCCATGCCTCCAGCGGGACTCGAACCCACAATCCCAGCAAGCGAACGGCCGCGGACCCACGCGTTAGACCGCGCAGCCTCTGGGAGTGGCACATACGCTGGTATTGTATCTTAAATTAGCATACGCCTGTATAGGAATTGAAATTAAAATATGTTGGTGTAATGCCTCAAATTAGTGTATGCTGGTTCATAAGCTTAAATTTCCACATGTCCTTGTAGTACGTTAAATTAGCATACTCCGGTACAGTCCCGTAAATTAGCATACACCATTAGAGTACTTTAAATTAGCATATGTCGTAGTAGTACCTTAAATGAACATATGCCGCTGTGTTATCTTAAATTAGCATGTGAACATTTTCGTGTATAGTTATTCTTTTAACTTCCTTTTTTTTATCATCCAATCACCCGACACCTTATAATATGAGTGAATGTGAATGTCGCTAAATGAAATAGAAATGAGTGAGTACTAAATGGTTCAAAACGTCCCGTTCGGGCATACGGAGAAGACCTTTTTTCCCTTCATGACACAACATTTGTACCTAATCCACAGGGCAAAATTTTTCATTTTGAACGTACTCAGTTATAACGTTCAGTATAATACTTATATTGTGTATCCTACAGCATAGATAGATCTAAAGGTTGGTACTCCTGCTTTGCATTTCAGAGGTCCCTGTTTTAAATATATGCCTGTAGACCTAGTACATGGACTAAAGTCCTTCGTGTTTTTCCTTGTGCCTTCCCCTTCTAATTCCCTCATTGTAGGTAAAAAAAAAAAAAGGTAAAGCAGTCCCATTACAGCCCTGGACAGGCCCACAGGGTTCCAGGAGGTTGAGGCTCCCAGATTTCAAGACATTCGGCACGTGAAGGTGGTAAGGTTGTCAGCCCTACGCACCGGCCGCCTTTACCCCCCAGGAAATATTCCTGGTACTCATTTCCGTTAGAGGCTGAGTCGACCCCAGGGCCATAGTGCGCCCAACGGGACTATGCCAATGAAAAAATCCACTGACACCATCGGGAATCGAACCCGCGACCTGCCGGTTTGTAGCGCAGTGCCTCAACCAACTGCGCCACTGCGGCCCCCCCCTCATAGTAGACGTACAGAAAAATTCTGTTGTTGAAAATTAAGTGTCGTTATTTGGCTTAAGCGCTAAGACGATGGCGAAATTAGTTTCTCTGGCAGGTCTAAAGGGAAAGAACGGTAGAAGACAGTTTTATAGCGGCATATATTTGTATACCATCAGCGCGGTTAGAATGAGACATGTTGCGCGACTAACAGGCATTTAGAGCTCGGTGGCTACTATGTTCACCAGCAGGTTCAACATTCATAAATTCTGTGTAATGCGCACAGATTGTATCTGTGTATTTTATACGGATTTAAAAAAACAGCGCTTGTACTTATATACCGAGAAAATAGGTGTTTACTGCGCGGTGCGAGGTGAGTCATTAAACGTAGTTAAGGTTAATCATAGTTTTTAAGCTGGGAAACGTCACAGCAGTAAACTTTTCTGATTCCCCCCACAATAATAATAATAATAAACATTGTGCCTCTCACTGCACCACCACCCCCCCCCCCAACTATCTGTCCCCTCCCCCAGTGTACTTTGACTGCAACTAATGTGCTCTGAATTTCCAGCCTGCTTGTACCACTTCACGATGCCTTTTGTTCCTGTCTGTACAATCAGTAACTTCAAATAATGTGAAAAGTCCTGACCCGTGAAATGTTTACAAGGTACGTCACTTTATTATTCCGCATTATTACAAAAATTCCAAACCAATTCCTGACATGGTTTTCGTGTGCCACCCAAACATAATACTATTTTTTCTGCGAGAGCTCCTGTGTAAATTCATGCACTCAGTTACCATAGTTAATATCAGCATTAATGCAGGTCTACGTACGAATTTATACATCTTTCCGTCTATTAATGTATGGTCTGCCGTTTTAGGATGAAGTGAAATCTAAAATTTGGATTATACCTAAAAATGTATAGTTTTTATACCCGTTATTAAAATAAATTTGATTTTGACTATGAGGATGAAATTCGGCTGGCTCAGAATACGGTCCATTGAAAGGATGTTTGAGTTCAGGAATGCCTCGTCATATTTCGTTAAGACGCAAGAAATTTCTTGAGCAGTAAAACTACTCTTGTATTCTTAATAGCACTCGGGTCTAAGAAGACGGTTACTTCAGTTCCATAGGCACACGTAAAGAATGTCATAATTAGAATGTAACCATCAGCTGTGACTTGTAATACAATTATGCTCTAGCTAAAGTTATCGAAAAGTGATAAATCCGAAGAAGTACAAATATGGGACCATTTTTAGTGCTTACTTGATAAATTGAATAATACAGTTTCTGACAGTTTTTCTATGCGCGATTTCAGGCTTCCGCTGCGGTGTCAATGAGATATTCTCTCCTCTGGGATTTTACGCAGCGTAGGTTCAATTCTCAAGCGGTGTTGGACTACATGAAACTTGATGGTGGGATCGATATGTTGTCCCGCAACGTGATAACTAACAACCAATCTACGCTGCGTAACATTCCAGAACAGCGAAGATTTCACAATTTTTGTACAGCGGAATTGTATTCTATGAATCACGAGTAGGTCTACATATGTCGAGGGGGGATGTGAAAATGAAATTATCCCGCTCTTTCTTTAACTGGGCACATTCTGTTACATATTTTAGAATTCGTAATGCTGACGAGTAAATTAACGAATGAACCAAAAAGAATTCCGTGTAAAATTCCGTTCCTCCGACAGCCGAAAATTCCTGAAGTTTCACGGAGTCGAGGTTTCATTACCCTGTTCACACGACAGGCCACTTCTCTGGATCCTGCAGTCCTATTTCCGCATGATTCATTTTAAGCATGCAACAAGCGACTATGAACTTCATCATGCCTGTGTCTTTCTCTTTCCGTCCAAAGGGCAGCGTCCAGAAGACTTACGTTCGTGAAATTCCGCATTGAAATCTTTAATAAAATTTGTCAACGCATTTCCGTTTCAGTGGACAGGAACAAAAGAAAAATTACGCGGATGTCTCCGTGCTTTTATGATCTCACGTCTTTATTTGTCATCATAACTGAGACAGTGTTCTCTCTGAGGTACGCGCTTAAGCCGCAGAGATAGTTTCATATATGCTACACGGTCCTTGCGAGGTACGAGCAGAGGCTGAAGAAAGACTTGAGTATTAACTGTGGTTTATAACTGAGACAGTGTTCTCCGTGGGGTGGAAACTCAGGCTGAAGAAATGTTTGAGTACAGGCTACCGGGCATAATTGTCTGTACATATGGGTCGGGTGTCGAGGTTAGGAGAAAAATGTTGCGGGTCTTAATTCTCTCCCCCTCGGCCATCTCCTTGAAGAACAGTTCTAAATCGGTTGCTAAGAAAGGAAGTAACCTTACAACTTGTATGAAAACACTCATTGCTTCTCTGAAACCTTTTCATAAATTTGAAGTCTAGGAAATTAACAGAGCGGATGAACCAGAAATATTACGCTCCACTGGCGTTTCCTAAATTGTGATGTTATTTTCCCAGCTACGTGTTTATATCTTTAAAACAATCTCTTTATTTCGGCATTTAGAACCACATTCGCAACATTTCGTCTATTATTTGCTAGAGTAAGTCTTATTTTTGCTTTGCACCTGTCCTTCATTTATTTCCATTGTAGTGCAGAGACAAAGGAGCGGCTTCAGTTGCGAGCAGTAATTCTCGTGTCGCTTGTGTTATTACAGAAGCAATCACAAAGAGTTCCCTTCGTGCACCTGTGTTTCCGATGTTATTACGCTCGGACGCGTAAATAAACTTCAGCCTTCAGTAAAGAGCAGTGAGAACAGAAATGGACTGTTACGAATGACCAACGTAGAATAAAAATGGAATATTTACAGCGAACTGACTTCAGTCAGCAGAGAGAATCTTATGAGATTGGTCATCGCCCAACCGGCCAGGATATTTCCCAACTTTCATACAAACAAAAGGCTATTACTTTCTGCAAAGAGGGCGCCATTAGGCCCCAACTTTAGCCAGTTTAATACACATTCAAACCCTTTCTAAAATTCACTTTAATATTATCTCTTTATCTAAACCTAAATCTATCAAGCAATCTTCAGGTTTAGTTTTCCGGACTAAAATTTTATAAGGATTTCCCGTTTACCCCTGAGTGCTATATTTGTCTCTTCACTCTACTCCCTCACCCACCGAAGATTTTAACGCTGAATAACAATTATTTACCTCAAAATTTAGACTTTGAAGTTGCGCATTTACTTCTTTCCTCTTACTTCTTAAGGCCAAATACTGCCGTCAGTATTCTGTTCTCAGGCAAGCTCAATCTGTGTTCTTCTCTTGCAACAAGACATTCAGTTGCATTTTCATATAGAAGAGGATAAGACAAATGGTGAGTTCTACATGGTAAGTCTTTTTTGTTTGCACCGATAAGAGAACGTCTGCATTATTTATAATTTTTAAAATATAGCCACGTGTAGAGCGTCGTTTTTAATGCACTGCATTTTTTACTGAATTTATCAGACGTCGTTGATTTATCAATTTCATCTGCTCACTTACGGTTCACACTGTGTAATAATTTGTCACATTAAGAAATCATCCGCTTTAAATGCAAAACGAAGAGCCCACCATTTAATCTTATCGTGAGTCACTTGAATCTAACGTGCTATCTCACTTTCTGGTGTATATTATTTGAAAACTGTAATACTTGTCTCGCAGCATTGCTGTGACAGGCTGCAGTCACAACCATATTTTATTACCTTGCATCGTGTTTCGAGCTACGTCACCATCCTCACGGACGTCACTCAAGATATTAGTGGGAGGTCCGAAGGGTTACAACTGCAGAGCCTGCAGAAATACGAGTAAAATGTATGTTGACATAAGACACAATAAAGTGTCTGATATAAAATGTTTGATATGTATGTGTGTGTAGTACTGAACTGGTAAACGAACGTGGGTTCGAATGTTAATTATGTGTGGATACTTCAATAGACCGTTCATGCGCGCGTACCATGTGGATTTATCATGTAAAGTGTCTGTAGTACACTAAGTACTTGTATGTGTGCGTGTGTGTGCGTGCGTGTTGCGCGCGCGCGCGCGTGTGTGTGTGTTAAAGGAGACATAAAACTCGCCGTGTACAAACATCCGTATAATGTCGGACATAAATCAATATATTACAGTTTTGACTCAACTGCAGTTCATATCAGAGGAGATGAGGCATTGTGTCCAACAGGCCAGTAAAGTTCATGACCTAGAGTTGCATTGACGACACGAAAAGCCTGTCAATAATATGCAATAGAACTATATGTGTTTTACTCAGTAACCATTACACAAGGTGTTGCTCTTACCGGTGTTTTTCAGCTACAGTGTGTATTATCATCCAAGAATAAGTAAATGTAATTATGTAATTTTAATTATTATAAGATAACATGTACAACTGTGTAATACTGCGGTACTGTTTACTCTGTAAGTAACCCATTTATGAATACTGCTACGTAAAGGGTCTTTGTGAGAGACTAATGATTAGGGACTGCATGTAGGCCTACGAGCGAACATGGACATGTAATGCGTCACAGGCAGATAAAGCGTGTAACGCGATATAATAATATCAGCACCAAAATACACAAACACACACACACACACACACACACACATATGGGGTACTATAGACACTTGACGTTGTAGTTCCGCATGGCCCTCGCTCATGCAAAGTGACGCGTCTAAATTTACTGTGTTCCATGTCCGTGCACCATATTATACAAAAATACTAATCACCAACAAATGCACAAAGAGAGTTTTATCATCAATCGTAACACACTCCTACATGTTTCGACCCTGCTGGGTCATCTTCAGGGAGAACTCTTTTGTTATCGTTACACTAAGGTTGCACTTTACAGTTGAGTGAGAATGTGCTGTTGACTGTGTACTGGAGGCGTGAACTCTCTGCGGTCCCGGCCTCCGGCCTGCAGGCCGGG
>BLKM01012276.1:399508-490896 GCA_013340265.1 Coptotermes formosanus | reverse complement strand
GGAGGCCGGGACCGCAGAGAGTTCACGCCTCCAGTACACAGTCAACAGCACATTCTCACTCAACTGTAAAGTGCAACCTTAGTGTAACGATAACAAAAGAGTTCTCCCTGAAGATGACCCAGCAGGGTCGAAACATGTAGGAGTGTGTTACGATTGATGATAAAACTCTCTTTGTGCATTTGTTGGTGATTAGTATTTTTGACGCATCTACTACGAAGGATCCACAATCGAGTAACATTCAAAGACACTTTGCTTTGAACTTCAATAGTGCATCCACGTACCTTAAATATTTATATTACAATATTTTGCGTTTTTCTTGTACTTGTATAAGGTTTGTTTATGTAAACCTTGGTTACCTCAAACTAGGAACTTGAACGCCGCTGAGAATGGCCGTGCAGAAGGGAACATGTTGAGAACCAATAAACTATAGGTGTGACTCACAAAGTCTGTGTACTCTTGGTTATGCTGACATTCGCTGTTGCTTTCCAGGTGGTCAGAAATGCAAAATTTGAACACTTGACGTCTATATGCTTCAGTGAGTGTAATAGACCCAAGTTTTACGCCTACTAACACAACATAAAAAGTTATACTTTCACTTTTCAATGGATTGTCTTCTTTTTATCTTCTAGGTAGAAGACGTTAAGACGATACAGTCCGGAATATTTTTAAAGTAGTCTGTAACGGGGGCGCACATAGGCATAAATGCGGAATAGTCCCAAATTATCAGGTGGCAGTAGGTGTAGACTTTTTTCTTACGGCTTGCTGACAGACATTCTTTATACTGTCTGGTAGGAAACTGTACTGCAAGTAGGCCCGTACCCTCAATTGCGATTTCTTTGCATTCTTGCAGTAATTTCGGATAAAAATATATTGTTGATAATGGAACCGTTCTACAGATACCTCATAGCACGGAACCGTTCTACACATATCTCACTGCATAGAGCCTAGCTTTAATTCCTTCTGTTGTATTTTAATGTCAGTAACTATTTAAAATAAAATTGTGTATTTATTACTAATTGTTATAAGTACATTTTTATATCTCAGCAATACAAGTATTCATATGATTAACCGTTACAGTTAAGCTTAATATGGTCTTCTTGCAAAGTAGGTGCTATAATTGACAAACAAAAATCAAATACTTCGAGAAATTCCATCTCAAAAAATTTCTCCGTTACGCAAATATGCACAGATTTATCCAAGGACACATGCAGATGTATAGACAGGCAGAGAGACAGACCTGACTTCCCAGTATGTACGAAAATTTGCGTCTTTTGCAGTAACACATGGAACTTATTCTACAGCATAACCGTGGGCTTGATGGATTTTGATTTACTTTTCTGCGTAAGTGAGAGATACGGGCCCGATAGGCTGTTACCTACAGAACCGTCTTTTTGTTGTTTATTTCTTTCAAACATATAGAGATATTACTCTAAAACAGGCTACCGTCACTCCCGCTGTCGTAACTTTCAATTCATTCATCAGAAATCGTCATGCTATTCAACATTACGTAATTCTGGATGATGATAATGCGTCTTCAAGTTACCGAGCATCAACAACGCGTATGTTACAAGGGTTTTAACAACAGAGTCACTGCTTTGACGTCTCCCGACTCGAGTAAATTTATTGTGAGTAATTAGAAACCCTTTTCCTTTCTCTGTGAAACTCCTCGGTCTTTCGTTTCACGGCTGCCAGTGTCTGCTGTCCTCTCCCCTTCTGCCCCTATGCGTATCCTCTCCCCAGCACCTCATTAAACCACTTTGGATAGCGATTTCACTACCACAAAGTTCACTTTCTCTTTGAAGTGAGTATCTGAATGCATACACAAACAACTGGCGAAACTCGATGAATTCCTAAATTGAATTTTCAGATCTGAGTCATTTCAACAATTGACGAAAACTTAGGCAATAGAAAGCAATGTTGTACTGGAATTTATTTACTGTACCTTTACAATATTTGTTTTGTATTTTTTAAAGTCTTAAAAGAAAGTACACGTATTTTAATTATTTTTCTCTGTGGCGCTACACCCCAAATCGGGCCTCGTTTTTGAGGTTTCTATATCGCACACATGTAGACACACATACACGCACGCACGCACGCACACACGCGCGCACACGCACACGCACACACGGTAGGGCTCTGAACGAGTGATCAGCCTGTCGCAAGGTCCGCTACCTACACGAAATAAACACAAGAAGTAAACTTCTGTGTTCTCAGCAGGATTCGAAAATGCGAAGCCCAGCAATCAAGCGGCTGCGGGCTTACACTTCCAACCCCACGGCTCCCGGACTCTGCTTTAGTTACTTATTTTTCTTCCCATGGTGCAACAGCCCCTAGTGGGCCAGGGCCTCCTCATTATCAATACTTCACGATCACACTCAGACGCGCCACACTCGTTAGGACTCCTCTGGACGAGTGATTATCCTGACGCAGAGACAACACACAACACTGACAAGAGACAGCTGTATTCGAACCCGCAATTCCATCAAAAGATCGGCAGCAGACCCACGCCTTAGACCGCGCGGCCACTGCTATCGGCCCAATAATGGCATACAGTAGGCCATTTATTCATTTATTCACGGACTTATATTTGGTTTAGCATAATTAACTCAAGCCTTAGAGCGTTGAAAAACTGGATGGCAGTGAGTAGTGATTTCAAAAGGATGCGGGGGAAGCTTTGTGACCTAATTTATGGTGTTATCCCACAATGTTCCTGGAGGAACTGCAAAACTGCGAGAATCTCAAATCAGAGTTACTGGTGCCCCGCTTGAGATGTTAACAGGGCACCTGTCAAATGCAAGTAAGAATGTTGCAACTTAAGTCAGCTTGCTAAATAGGGGGCATTGAACATTTTGCGTTCCAAATTATTGTTATGAGTTCGAAACCCCTGATCAAAGTTAATTTTCCAGAAAGTCCCTAATCTTCAGACTTCAAAAGCAGCGACTAGATATCGGAAGCCTGTGAAAACCAATATAAAACACTTTAAAATAACGTGACGATTTGAGCTCGACATGGGCCTGGTACAGCATAAAGGGCCGTCGGGCTTAACTCGTTGTTGGAACGATAAGTGTTAAAACAGGCTAGACGTACGGCCTTACTTCTTACAGGAAGAGCTATGGCCTGTTTAGAAGACCCTCCGCTCCAGGTAAATTAAATACCTACACGGCGCCAGTAGTATGATGCTTCACCACATTTTAGTCGACATGTCACAGAGTACTTGACTAAACACATATTAAGAAAACCGTTGGACAAGCAGTGAAGATAGCATAACTGGTGAAAAATTCATTGACCCGACTTGAAACCCCTTGATTTCTACTTGTAGAAATAAGTTTAAAAGTTGGTTGACTAAGAGAAATCACAAACGTGAGATGTAATATGGCGTCCCATCGTGGCCGGTGCTGTTCTCGCATGGAACAACAACGAAGGCATGCTTCCTTTTTGGCCGGTGGGGGACTTGGTGGAGCTGGCGGACGGACCTACTGAGTATGGCGAAGTAGCAAGGGATGGATGTTTAGCTGCTTGTGACAAGGTCAACTGTACTTACACGGGTGGAGAGAAGACAGCAGACCAAACATGACGCTCTCGCTGGATTAGTGACTCACTCCTAGCCAACAGTTTGAAATTGCCACCGGCCAAAACCATTGCACTGCACTGTAACACGTGTTGTTTTAGAACTTCGTGTTTGTACGCACATGTCCGATGCTGGACGCCACTTACAACGGCACGTCGCTGGAAGTACGCACAGGACGTCACAGCTGACGCTAAACGTAACTACGCAACGATTGAGATCACGTTCGTGTGGATATTTTTCAGTCAAAATAAACGAAGGCAGACCTTTCGTGGTGCATTATATGTGTCCTTTCAAACCATGAAGAAATTTTGTGTTGCTGGATAGAAGGACTGGACAACGGTAAGTAGTTATTCTTACCCAGATTTGTGACTAACTGTCGACAGTTGGCTTCTTAGGATAGAACTTGTTGTATTCTTCGCTTGTGTATCATCTTATGGGCGATTTTAGGAACACAGAACGTGTAAAATTGTTAAACACCCATCACTGGAATTTATGCGTGTTTAAAGTCAACGCTTTCTGTTCTTGTTTAATTAGTTTTATAAAAAGTTTCTACAAATTACGAACGCTGATCATTTACTATATAAATCCGTCGCTGTTTTTATATTCGCTTCTTCGTCATACATGGTTCATTGCTACGGAAGACTAGGTTAAATATTGAAAATGTATTGCGAAAAACGTTGTTTGAAATTGGTATTAAATACGCAGTAGAAGTGTTGTCAATTCCGCAGATTACAAGCCACTTTGTCGTGTGTAGCTTTAATAATTTCGTCCACATCAAAACAGCAAAAAGTGCCGACAGTTATCTGACACTCACCACCATTATGCTCAGTAGTTTGGAGTGCCCGATCAGCTCGGTTGATTAGCGCAGAGTAATGGCGCACAATTAAATTGTGTGTTTACATGTAAACAACTCGGTACATGCTATCAGCAAATAACTCCGATTGCATGAACGGTGTTAAGTACTGTCATAACCAGTCGGGTACGCCAAGTCTGATGGATACGTGACGCTCAGCATTGTGTGACGTCAGCACCCGACACTAAGACAAAGGAGAAATCGGAACACGACTGACCGTATAACGCAAAGTTTTCATTATTTATGTGTAAATAAATTAATGTACGTTGTCCACCAGAGTGAAAGTTACCGATTTCTGGTTAAATAATTTAATATCAATTGTCAACTAAAGTGAAGTTCGCGATTTCTAAGTAAAGTAAGGTTGACTTCGGTGGACCGGATAAGCATTATTGACAAAAATAAAGGAATGTGTTGCTCATAGAAAGACAACAAATGTTACTTTAAGTGCCTTATTCTGTTCTGTATCAGTCAAGCAAATTTCTCGAATGTAACTCATAGATAACTGTTCGAAAAAAATATTTTTTCAAACCTTGCAACTGGTTCATTCATCTCGCTAGGGTGCCATGAATGGACCTCACTGTTCCCATCAATGGACCGTAAGCATAATACAGCAAAATATACATTTATACATGCACTAATATATTACACTTTGTTGAAATTGTATTCCGTGCTGACATAACTGCTCTCTGAATTGAATGCAAATGTCCTGGCTCTGCCCCACGGTTTAGGTCTTTACATGCTGTTGCCGTTTTGTACACCACAGCCAGCCAGCAGCGCCGGCACATCAGGCAGCTGTTGTAATGGTTCCTCCCTTCGCAGTTCAGATTGGCGAAGCCTATAACGTTCCATTTCTCCACATGACATTCTTCATAAAATGTTAAGGCAGTTTCATCTATGCTATACATATAGACTCTAAGAACATTAATTTCATGTTTAGCAGTTCTTACAAGCAAATTGAACAGTACACTTACTGTGTCCTTACTGAAACCTATTGCACTGGACTTCAATTAGCATGTGGCTACCTCAGACTTGTAAGTGGCTTAATATCTGTTGTCCACTGAAATGAATGTTATTGCCATTTCTACGTAACTAAATGAATATCTGTCTTCCGCTGGAGTGGGCAGCATTGCGATTTCTAAGCAAGTAATTTAGTAACTCTTGTGCACTGAAGTGAAATTCGTCACGATTTCTATGTACCTAACAAAACGAACTGTGTCAATTTAAGTGCAGCTTACTGCTATTTCTGAGTGCGCTAACAAATTTATTATCCGTACTCCATTGAAGTGAATCTTGCTAAGGTTTCTGAGTAACCAATTTGTTACCCTTTATCCACGCAAGTGAAAATTATTACTCTTTGCATTTAAATAATTTAGTAGCGCAGCACCGTAATTGATTTCTTTGTGCAGTGTTTTCTTTGAAAAGCACAGAGTCACACGGACGGCCATGATATGAAAAGCTCACAATCACACGGACGGCCATGATGTGAAAAGCTCACAGTCACACGGACGGCCATGATGTGAAAATCTCACAGTCACACGGACGGCCATGATGTGAAAATCACACAGTCACACGGACGGCCATGATGTGAAAAGCTCACAGTCACACGGACGGCCATGATGTGAAAATCTCACAGTCACACGGACGGCCATGATATGAAAAGCTCACAGTCACACGGACGGCCATGATATGAAAATCTCACAGTCACACGGACGGCCATGATATGAAAAGCTCACATTCACACGGATGGCCATGATATGAAAAGCTCACAGTCACACGGACGGCCATGATGTGAAAAGCTCACAGTCACACGGACGGCCATGATGTGACAAGATACATACTTTAAGTAATCTGAAGTATCTTTACTGTGTTCACAAAAACTGTTTACTGGACGCGATTCCGAACCACTTTCATTTACGTCCCACCAATATTCCCTCTAAGCTGAGCGGGTGCGCGGTCGTGCAGTAACCGAAATGATCCCGCGCACATTGAATTGTTGCCGCGCAGATGGAATTTTTCAGTTTTCGTTGTAAATATTCTAATTATGCATATTACAAAAAAATTTGAAAGTGCCGCGCAGCCTTCAGGTTGTGTAAAAATTTTCTGCTCACAGCAGCAGCAGGTCCGCGCGCAGCTGTAAAAAAATTAGAGGGCACGTTGCGTCCCACCTTCTACAGCTCACAGCTGTGGTTTCAGTTGGTAATCACATCTACAATACACAGCGTCCTTTTGCCACTTTCTTTATCTCTTGAACTGATAATGATATCAGAAATGTGTAAATACGTCAGCACTTCTTCTCTGAAAAGAAATCCCGAGGAAAATATATTGATATTTGCTTTTTCAAGAATAAAGTACAGGATTCCCCAACCCCTATGCGAGCATGAAGATTGGGGAAGGCCCAAAACTAATACCGAACCTGGTATATGGGGTAAACAAAATTTTTGCGCAAAATGCAATGCAGTCCTGTTTGTGTTTATACAAATGAAGTTAAAATAATCGTGTATGTGTATGAAATGCATACCCTGCAGATCTGATATTTATTCTGAACCCGTGTATTCACACATTTTTGGTGAGCATAATTACACCTGTGTGTATACAGGCTTATTGTAATATTGCAGTGAGTCCAACAAATACGATTATAATGTCTGCTGCGATCGTGATCAAGCTTTATACAACAGCTATTAATCTGCTTAAATGCTGACCTTCATAATGGCATATGTCACTTACATTAATATACGGATCAATAGGCCGCATCTACCCTTCGCTTATGGAATACTCGCGCCCTGGATAGAGGCCTAGGTGGCTGTGTGGGAACTGCAACATTTTAACTGCATTATGTCCTCAGCAGCGTTCTAATTTAGTGTGTATGAAGTGACAAAAGGCTCTTACGCTTCTCAAATCAAATTACTATAATTAGCTAATTAATTCCATGGAGCAGCGTTTTTCTTCAGAAACTAATAGTCACTCCTCTAGCTAATATATTCCGCGCGTTTATGAAAGCCGGAAGTTCCTTGCAGTAATTTCAAGATCCCAAATTTGCACCCTATTTTGAGCAATCCACAGTCTGCAAAACTGTTCCTTTCAATTTAATTCCCTTATTATTTTCTCACCGACATGCGGCTTTTCCGAGACATCTTTTTCGTCAAGTTTTCCAACCAAAATTTTGTAAGCTTTCCCGATATGTGTTATAGATTCTACATAAATTTCACACGTCATCCTTTTTATGAGTATTATAACAAGGTGTTTTCTGGAGTGTAGGAATTGTTAGTTCCGAACTATGCAACTTTCTCCTAACTATGCAATTTTCTCCGAACTCCTCTCAAGTTCTTTCGCTATGTTCCTAGACACCTGCAATCCATGGCGTGCCCTTAGTGCAAGGAATCATGTTTCGCACCCATAAAAAATACATATAAAATATTGTATCCGTCTTTTAAAATTAGCCTTCTTAGAACAGCAGAAAAGAAGACGAAAGTTTCCGAACGGCATGGTAGCTAGCTTTCCCCGAATTTTATCTTTCAATGACGCTGGGGTTTAACCTTTTAAAGCCTAGCGGTAACCTTACACACCACCAAGTTTAAAATTTAAAGAATTCTACGTGGTGCCCACATTGCGTTTATGTGTTTTGTACGGATCCCAGAACAAACAGCAACTTTTGCCTTATAAAACATTAAGAGATTGGTTTTTATAACCGAAGTGGAGAGTGTTTACAGCGCGGTACGCACTGAGTCCTTATATAAAACAGATATGTTCCGTCTTTAAAGGGTTAAAGTCCAACTACTGACAAGGACGGAGAAGGCGCGTTTAGATTACACTAGTAGTAACCTTGAATGTACTCACAACTGTGCTGTGCACCGAAGAACTGAAGGTCCGTACAGCGCACCGAGGCTGGCATTCAAGGGTTAATCTGCGCGCATGCAATTCTGATTTATTAGTCTATTTCCCAAATATATGAACAAAAATTAATATTACTAACTTAAAAATACTTTATTCTGGTCTTTTGGCATCTGTACAAGCTGACAGTTGTTCAGCCGGAACTCAAAGGTCCCGCCCCTTATGGAATCCAAATATTCGCGGCTGTATCACAGTACCCCGCCACTGAAACTTTTCCTGCACCAAATGATTCTACGTCACACTCGTAAGCTGTATTTTTAAACACCGTTTTATGTAGGGACATTTTCCTTCGGCTTAGTTTTGTTATAAACACACGCCCACACACCGGATAAATTCCCCTCTGCTAATCGGAGGGTGTGTGAGTTGTGTGCCTGTCGTTTTGCGCGTTTTGTGACATAGAGGCACTAGTGAGTGTCGCGTAAACTGGGACAGTTTGCAAATTCGTGAAAGGTATCCCAGCAAGAGGTTTCATTCTAGACAGAGAACTAGCAGAAGACACGTGCCTGCTGCATCCGTATAAGGCCAGTGCAATTCAAGAACTCTACAACACAGACAGTTAATTGTGATTCTTGAACTGGTATCTTCATGGTAGGCGTTTTGGAGAAAGAGATCCCCCTCTGGGCTTTTAGGTGTTATACCTGGTTTCACTGCAGTGGTTATGCGAACTCTCAGAATAACGTTTCCCATACTGGTCTAAAAGTACCATTACATGTTGTGTCTTGTGTGTGTTGTCCTGTGAATGTATGTATGATTTTTTGTTCAGTTTGCGTGAGCCCAAAATTGACATCGGTATGTTACAGAACTTCTGATACAGTTTCTTACCAAGTTGTTGAACACGAGAAATTTCATCCTTTTTTTTCAGCAATATACTGCCTCAACTAGCACCTTCGAACTTCTGTTCTTCCTTGACTGTAAATACTTGTGTTATTTGCCGAGCACTAAATTTCCGATTTAATTAAAGATTGTACTATCACAGCACTATACAATTTTTAAGCGAAACACGTACTCCTGTAACACGAGATATTCTGAGTGCCTCAGTGCGGGATTGTCACTTTAATATGCCACACACTTAAACAACTGTACCGGGGTTATCGGACCCAGTTTGAACCGAGATCACAAATACACAGCGGTATATTACACAGCGGTATATTACACGCATTTTGACACCACTAATAATGTAATTAAGTAAATGCTACGCCTTGTTTAGAGAGTTTTTGGTAATAGAGATATAAGCAGTGGACTATGGCCTCTATTCACAAGATATGGACCCATGTGATTTGTACGTGTGAGGCATGTTAAAACGTAAAGTTTATAGTAGTAACCTTTGCAGTGAAGGCGATGTTAAAACATTCGGAATACGCTATCAGAAATTTGACATGATATGTGTACTTGCTTTTCTTTACGTGTAACCCTGCTAGCACAAAAAAAATTTCCAATGGAGTATATTAATATTGTGCATAAAACCTAATACTTTAAATAAGTTCGGGTTTCTCCCTAAATAAAGTGTAGAGTCGAACTCGGTTATAACGTCACGAAAGGGAGTGAATACTTTGTGTCGTTATAAACGAGTGTTGATCTAACCGAGGAGTATAATGTTAAAGTTAACAGTGAGGAATTCATTTGTACCACTGAATATCGGACGCTATAGAGGAGGTGACGCATAGTCCGATGTCGTTGTAACCGGGTTCGACAGTATTTTGTTGGCTTAGTTCCTATAACTGAATTATTGTTTTGTTGTTGGACATCATAAGTTGTCCAACTTACGTGTTAACTTGGGAATCATACAGTGGAATGCTCGCTAAAGATTCTTAAGAAAAGCAGAAGAAACAAACAAACATCCATTAAAGAGTTTTCGTGTAGCTCGTGTATAGTACAATGGCAGGGGAAGGTAGGATGTTTCCCATCTAAAATACGTGGGTTACGTAAGGAAAGCAATTCAGTCGCTTGACTGGCATCTTCTCAATGTTAGAAGTATGGGAGGTGTGGTCACATTCAAATATACTTTCAAGCACAGAGCCCGAGAAAGCGTTTGAAACAGCAATCAGAACTCTACTCGCTGCACTGGAGGTGTTTACTTGTCGCGGTTAATTAACTTCTTCTAGGGCGTGTGTCTAAACGTACGCAGAAATACAAGGAAGACGAAAGAGTTCCGTTCTGCAACTCACGAAACTGTGAAGCTACAAAGAGATTTCAGCTACTGATGCTGTTCTGAAGAGAGATATCATCGAAAAGCAAGTCCTGTCCCAACCCCTTTCCGCCGCCACCGCTCCTTTTTACGACAACTAAAATACCGAAGTCATTTTTATGCCCCTGTCTTGTGGTTGATGTTCAGCTTCTAGCCTTCATTATGAACTTATTTAAACTATCTACTAAGCTCAAAAAATCTTAGCAGTCTAATTATTCTAAAATTAAAAGAGAGGCTGCATGTGGAGAGGCCGTCACATCCAGTTTCATTTAGACAGATCAAGGGTTCGAGTCTTGTCTCAAAGACAATCTATACTAATCTTTCTAGCGATTTACCACAGTCACTCCAAAAAATCGTGGGACTGCCTTGAATTCAGCCAAGGCCACTTTCTTGCCAGCCCTAAATGTCCTACCATTCAGGGGTAAATTCTATAGTCGGAATAACTGCATTGTAAAATAAATAAGTAAATATTCTAAAGCACAGTGAACTCTTCATTTAAGCAAGATGATTAAATTAAGTAAGAAAATAAGAACAACCAAAATAATGTATGTTTGTTATTGGATCTTGGCATGTTACACCGTCTGCTACACAAGAATTACAATTACTGCCAATACTAAAAATTTCTCTGCCTTTAAATAATTTTCTTATATGTTGCCTTCCACAGAAAATCACTTATTTCCTTTATTAGGCTACGATGCAGCGGCTAGCATATCCGACCTTTCTTCGCCTTCCTTACTTGATCCAGCAGCTCAGGGATTCTTCCTTCAAGCAGACTACTGCATTCTCCTTCCAGACTCACATAAACACAAAATACGCTTAATCTGCGCCTTCCGTTGGAGGCTACATAAGCTTTTTAGCTGAACGCTAGAACACAAGCCCTGAATCATTGTTCTGGACTCCAGGATCCGTTGCCGTGTATCCGCTAACGAAATATACCGCGCCGCGATAGGGTATCAAATGTAGAGGGGCGGTTGCTGCAGCACCCTGTGCAGCTGCTGCCTAGTGCTCTTGTTGCGAGGGCTGTGTGGCTGTGATTTTGGCATTCAAGTTATGGCGTGAAAAATGTAAATCATCCTGAAGAGAGTGGCGGGGGTTCGTTTCTCAGCAGGGGTTCGGATGTTTCTAGTTGCCGCCACTGCTCTTGACTCGCTCAGTGACCCAAAAAGCCACCCAGTAACAGCAAGCTTTATCAGAGAAGATTTATTAATTGCGTTATACAAGACACATTCTAAGGCTTGTGTAAATATTTATCATACAACTAATCGGGTTCCATAAAACTGACGTGCTTACCGACGGATCTTCGGAACAGAAAAACCTTCCGTGGATGAAGCAGTGATTTCCTGCAGTCTCTAAAACAGGACCCTAACGACTGGAACTTTGCGAATGTAACGTGTGTACATCTGATGGTGATCTGTTTGGTCACGTGCAGATTTGTGTACTTTATTTGCACACAGTGCTTTAAAGCGCATAATTTTGAGATCGTGTGTGTGTTCATGCTTCCCGTCTCTGCAACATGTTGACAGATTTCATTCACTTTATTTCGACTTATGTTCCATGTCAGTGATAAGGTCCTGCGGACCCCTTATTATGTGCTGCCTGCACGACTGCTCGAACACATTGACTTGTGTCCCTCCGCCAGAATAATGTGTTATTATTATTATTATTATTATTATTATTATTATGTAATTTGGTTAACTTCGCACGTACATTTAAGTTCCCTAAAGTATATAAGCAGTAACTGAATTCGTGTATATTGGACAAGCAAGCTTCGTACTTTTACGTGGAAAATCTGCAGTATGGGGAATGAGAACAGTACAGAATGGTAAGCTCCACAACTATCTCGCTTTTTGAGTTTTAAGTAGGTTCTAATACTGGTGATGATGGCGATGAATGTGACGATAGGTCTTTGTAGGGTCGCGGATGAAAGGCGACGAGTATTACTGGTTGCCTAACTCCGGCACATAAGAGCCCTACACCCACAAGTAGCTAAGGTAGCGGAAGGGCGTTTAACGTACGGTCTGAGGTCAAAGGTGTTGCTCTCTATCGTAGGATTCAGATAGGGTAGGAGCTGTTTCTACGCCTAGTGAATGAAACCAACACTTCCCTCTACACGGATTGTGTTACACTGCACTCAGTAAGACATTTTTGGGAGGTCAGATTAAGCTTCCTCATCCTAATCAATCCTGTCTCTCTTAATCCCTTCTCAAATGGTCAGAGCCCGAGCAGTAGATTGCTACCAAACACACACAGTAGGTTACAGCTATATTAAGGTCCAACCTTCAGTACTGGTTGGCAGCAGAAAGATAATGATGATGAAAGTTATTTCGGAATGCGGAAATACGTGTATTGCTAAGACGGGCGAAAAAGTGTCCCTTGGTAGGTCCTTCAAACTTAACGACGTGTCTCTTCACACTTCCCAATTCTATGGGCGTACGTATGTAGAGTTTTCGTGCTGTGTAAGCTTAATTAGTGACTGTACCTGCTGTGGCTTAGTTTCGGTTTGTACATTAACATTTTGACTCTGTAAACACTGCCGACTGTTTGTTTCTAAATCTGAACACTGCTGGCGTAAGCACTGCAATCCTGCGAACCTTGTTACAGTAACTTGTGATTTGGCAGAGCCAGTGCCACAGCAATGTAACTAGGGGTAAAATTAGACAGTGAACTCTGGTATGAACATGTACCAAAATCAGTAGAAACAAGTCAAGTGGGCAAGGTAACCGTATTATGGAATAAAAAAGTGCAAACCGACAGAACCATACCCAACAATAAACCGGGCATCATAATCCGGGATAATGAAAAAGGAACATGTATGCTAATTGATGTAGCAATCCCGGGAGACAGAAATGTGATAAAGAAAGAAACCGAGAAGATTCTAAAATATAAAGACCTTATAATAGAAATAGAGCGCATGTGGAATGTAAAAAAGAAGTGACGCCATTTATAATAGGAGCAACTGGAACCATTTCAAAATCCTTCATAAAACACTTGAGCGGCACACAAGGAAAGCACGATATCAAGGAACTACAGAAAACAGCTATACTGGGCACAGCACACATACTGCGGGAAGTGCTAATGTAGAAGCACAAAAGAGTTTAATATTGAAGACAGCGTTATATGAACCATTAACAGCACGCACAGAATAGCTGCGACATTGGATACCCTAGAAACATGGTTTGTTTCAGGTATATAAGTGCGAATACCCTGCATAAAGGAGATGATGATGACGACGACGACGATGGTGTTGATGATGATGAGAATGAGGATAATAATAATAAAGTAGGACCTTCGGCGGTGATATGCAGATGAAATTCGTACTTGACAAGTGGGTAAAGATTGCACTCGAGAAAGGAAAATTAGTTCACTCGCAAAATTTAATGCTTGATATCAACAGAGGAATACAAGAGTCTGAAAAGGGTAAAACATAGAAATACCTAGAGATCGAGGAAAGTGAAAGTGTACATCAACACACGAAAGAAAGTGTGAAGAAGCAGTACACTAGGAGATTAAGAATGATACTGAAATCCGAGTTGAATGCCACGAATAAGGTTACAGGAACTGCAGGATTCGGCGTTCCACTATTAAGATGTAGTTTTCGTATGTATAAAAAATTGGAGATTAGAAGAAATAAAATAAATAGACCGGAGACCTGCAAAGACACTAAAATGTATTAAATGCATCGCCCAAAACCTGGCATAGATAGGCTATATATGGAAAGGAAAGGAGGAGGGGGGGGGCTTGTTACAAATTGAAGCGACATACGAAGCAGAAGTAATCAATATTGCAGAATATTTGAACACAAAATATAAAGGAGACCATTTTGTAAATATTGTTAGAAGCACGCAAGCAATTAGCCAAGTACGAATTCAAAAATTAAAATAACACCAAATTTTTTAAACTAATTGAACTAAAAGTGGGAACAGCGACACACAAAAGGAAGGCATACAACACAAAAAAGCAAGACTAGGAGAGTCCTTAAACAAAAAATTGGAGAACAAATTACTGCAGTACCTATTTATTAGAGGTATAGGTGAACAGCGCATTAGTGAAGAAGACCTGTAGTATAGCTGTTCAGGGGAGGTCTGAAAGCAGAAACTGAAAGTGGAGTAAGAGTAGCACAGGCCCTGGCATTACAGACACAGTGCCATGGGGCAAAAATATTGCAAACAGAAACAGATAGCGAATGCAGATTGTGTCAACAATTTGACCACATTATATCAGCATACCCAATACTGATAAGATAACGGTACATAAAGAGACATGATAGAGTGTTTGCTGAACTGCACTTTAATATGTGCAGGGAAATAGGCGTAAAATTAGACAGTGGACGCTGGCATGTTCTTACAGCAAAATTGGTAGAAACGGGTCCTGAAAGTGAAGTAACCATATTACGGAGTCAACAAGTGCAAACCGACAGAACTATCTCTAACAATAAACCTGACGTCATAATCCGTGACAATGAAAAAGGAACATATATATGCTAATAGTTGTTGCTATTTCAGGAGACAGAAATTTGGTAAGGAAGGAAGCCGGGACGATTCTAAAATATAAAGACCTTACAACAGACATAGAGCTCGTGTGGAATGTAAAACAAAGGTGGTACCAGTAATAATAGGGGCAACTGGAACCATCTCAAAAATTATTCAGAATGTATATGTGCAACATTCCGGGAAAGCACGAAATCAAGGAAATACGGAAAACAGCCATATTTCACACTACACACTTACTTCAGCATGTGCTAATGTAAATTACCAAACATTCAGAACGGAAATAGCGTTACAAGTGCCATGAATTGTAACTACAGAATAGCTGCAACACTGTACACCTAGAGACATAGTTTGTTTCAGGAATATCATTATAAGTACCCTGCTTAAAGTTGATAACAAATAATAATACTTGAAATTATATTGTATTATTGTATTTATACAATGGAATTCCATGTATTTCTTTGAAAATGTCTGTGACAAAAGACTGAGCTAAAGTTTTATTGAGAGTTACAGTCTTCAAAACAATGTTAGTCCTAAAACAGAACTGTAATTGTTTGCTTCATTAATTTTAATAATTGTTATTATTAATACTTGTAGTCCCCTAGTACTTTAACATAGAAATTTCTCTGTGGAAAAGTTAACACTTTTATGTTAACAAATGCATTGCGACTCCCGAAGTTTATGCGATTTTAAATGGCCCTTGTGCAAGAGAAGTTTGCTCTGTACTGCACTACATACTGCAGGGGAATGTATATGCTGTCCATTTGTGTTTAATATGATCTACACTTTCTATTAAAAAACTGATATGGAATTTCACGTACTTTCTCTAAAACGTCTATACGGAGAATTTGTACATTAGATGAGTTCCGCATTACAGTATGCCCTAAATATTTTATTGTAACCAGGTGTGGATATTGTTTTAACGGAACGGAATATTAGGTAGTACTTAACTTTGCTCAGTATACAAAAATACTAATCACCAACAAATGCACAAAGAGAGTTTACCATCAATCGTAACACACTCCTACATGTTTCGACCCTGCTGGGTCATCTTCAGGGAGAACCTTTTTGTTATCGTTACACTAAGGTTGCAAATTATATTTGAGTGAGAATGTGCTGTTGACTAAAGTGCAACCTGAGTGTAACAATAACAAAAAAGTTGTCCCTGAAGATGACCCAGGAGGGTCGAAACATGTAGAAGTGTGTTACGATTGATGATAAAACTCTCTTTGTGCATTTATTGGTGATTAGTGTTTTTGTATAATATAGTGCACGGGCATGGAACACATTAAATTTGTTCAGTAGGATTATCTGGGGGGTGACGTTTTAGCAGTTGGTTGATACTGGTGACGATAAATAGCACCAACGGTCATAATAAGCAAACATCAGGGCAAACTAAACGGAAAGACTAAGAAAGGACTCAGAAGAAACTTGTGCAGTTCAGGTTGGGACACGCTTTTCTGCGCTTGCTTTGTCACTTCGTCAATGGATTCCAACAGGGGAGCGAATGAAGTATGGAAAATTTATGTCAAGGAATTATTTTCGGTAGGTAATCACTATATTTCCAAACCACATGTGGGTGTGTAAGCTTAGGTCTTTGCTTCACCCTTCAATTTAACGCCGCTGCTTTACATACCGCAATGTTATAAACGATAGACCTCTGCATTTTACGCCGCGCTGTATTTATGTGCTTTGCATAATTCACAGAATACACATCTAATTTTTCCCAGTACAGCATCAGCCAGCTCGACAGTGCGTGATGTTTTCTGTTGAGTAGGCACTGACGTTTTGTGTATCGTTTAGTTTAACTTCAGTTTCAAAGGTTTAGGGTGTTAATATATGACCCTGCAAACCCAGTCATTTGATCACAGAAGACAGGCGGAAAATTGCTTTCAGGAACACAATTGCCCCGTGGCCTAAGGTGGCATTTCGTGGGACAAATCCGATAACCATACAACTGCGGTACAAACAGTGCCATGAGACTGGACGCACTGACAGAATGAAGCAACAGGGAACACTAGATTACACCAACGTCACAGAACACTGAGGGAGCACGGAACAGGCGCACTGACGACAGCTGCCTTTTAGATTTGAAGATGAGCGTAATTATCGCTGTTAGTAGACGGCAAGAAGTTCAAGGGGTGGGATCAAAACTGTAAGATTGATTATATCTGCCTGTTTCCTTTCTTGTTTCCCCGTCACTTCTCTCCTGCGCTCTTACTCGAGAAATTCAGTCGATCACTGCGAGCTAATGACCTCAATCAGCTGCCTGCAGAAACAGTGATGGCTTTTTTTTGCAAATGTCTGGTTCACTATGACAGTCAGTGTGGAATTTGTGGGAAGAAAGTTGGCACTGGGATTGGCTTTATTCAGGTACTTTAGTTCTATCCAAAAATCTTCTTTCTGAAAAAAAAACTCTATAGGCCGTGTCATCAGTCAGTATCTCTGTGGTAGGACCGAAATTCAGTAATCAGTCACATGCGAAACTGTAGTCCGAATTGCAGCAGTGACTTCGAATTATTGTGGACTAAGAGTGAAAAATTTTGTTATTGTATATAACGGGGATAGCCTAGAGTAACAATACAGTTTCGCTTACATTTTCTTTTCGTATTGCCGTCTGTTTGTATTTATGCTATTTGTATTGCAGGTCCCACAAGTAACATAGCAGATGTTGTATTATATAATGAAATGTTAGAATTAAAATATGATGTTGCAAATAAAACTGTAGACCCTAATTTTACTCTTGGGAAACCTTCAACTTAGCTACACGTTTTTACGTTACAATTTTTTTGAACTAAAATCATCATCTTTCAGTATTTCTGAGCAATTAATATTTCTCCAGTGAAATCATTTGTAAGACAGAGAAGGCTGCCGCTGTAGCAGTGTTCGTAACCCTGCGAAGCACCTTACAAAATTGTTCTCTCTGTCATTTTTTATACTAAATGGATTCCTGTTACGTTTTTTTCAGTTTTTGTTAAAAGGGGACAAACATAACCGGCGTTTTACATGAACAACTATATGCGTTTCTGCACAAGTCGCTTGCTTACATAGGGTTCCCAATTACTCCCGCGAAAAACAAACGAAAGTCGTAACTGCGTTTAAAGCTAAACTGAAAAAAACGTATCAACACAGTCAATTTATTACACGAACCAAATTTTCTCTGGTATTCACATACAAGTTTTACACATAAAACTCGAACATGTTTCGGTGCATTGTGTCTGAGCCTTGTATGTGAATATTAGAGTACATTTCGTTGGGGTAATAAACTGACTATGTTGACCCAGACAGTACACGGAGTGAACAGTTTTAAAGTGAAATATGCCTACATAATGTTGTTCTATATTACAATATGGAATGCAGTTTTCATTCTTCTCTCTTTGTAGACACACTTCAAGTTTTCTCCTCATTATGCTAACGGTCGAGTGTGGTGGATTGCAAATATGTTGCTAGCACAAGAAGAAAATTTAAGCTCGTGTTTTTGTAAAAAGGGGTAAAATTTGAAAGCACGTACGTGTGACAGTTCCCAATGAAGTGATTCACTAATTGAAAAGCGACAAAGAATAACAAAATGAAATAGCCAAAACTATAGCACTGTAAGTTCATTTCTGATGCTAGTTCGTTCTGATAACAGAAATTGGCTTGCAGCTAATTGTTTTAATGTTTTAACAGCATTTTTCATTTGCTTAAGTCTGGGGTAAAAAAACAGCAGGATTTTATTAGGTGGGATTGAGTTTGTATGTTCTCAATGGGAAATGCAGCCTTATTTCACTTTATACAACTCTGCATTTCATTCGTCTTCTCTCTCTCTCTCTCTCTCTCTCTCTGCCTCTCTCTGCGATTGGTATTGTCTTCGCGTTATTTAAGTGGCTCTTTTGGGGGGTGTTCAATTACTACCGTTCAAATTTTACGTCAAGGCATCGCATAATTATTTTTCCATATATCTGATGTAGATCTACGAAAATATCTATGAAAATTTCCCATCATTCTCCACTGAACAAACCGGAAATAGGAAAAATCTTGGGACAAATTTTCAATGAGTTTAATGTCGTATGTCGACTGACGCTGCACTGATTTCCTTTCTATTTAGTAGTCATTTATCCCGTATTTATTTTTCCAGTCGTGCAAAGGGGAATATTTCACTTGGAACAAAATTACAATTACCACATATATATGATTTTAATACAACATACAGTTGCAGTTTTATATAAATTTGTACAAATCTAAATGCTTGTGGATGGCAGCACAAGCATTTTCCATCCAGACCTGAAAAATCTAGTGCAGGATAGCGTGATGGCTTGCCTGTGTGAGTGGTATTTTCCAGTTTTTCAAGATTTTTTAACATCAGTTAATTTTGTATTTTGAACACTAAGTTTATACTAATTTCTTTTGTTGATTTTACATTTAAATAAAATTTTGTACACCAACGACGCGATGCAAATTCCCATGATAGCATACCGTGTTCTTTAAGCGGTAAATTTGTAACAAAATTAACACAACCGCGTATGATTCGAATGCGTTTTCATCAATACAGGATAAGGCATAAAATAATCTTCATGTATGTTATAGTCATACCCCTATTATGTTCAGCAATATCCATTGTCGGATGAATATTTGATACGTATGACACTTCGTCTGCTGGATCTACTTTCATTCTCATGTACACCAATTGTGAGACCAGGAAGACTGCTCCGTTTACCGTACTAAATAACCACAGTGCTCCGTGTTTGATCGTAGTTTTCGCCAGCGATCTCAGAACTTAAAAAAACACAGTAGCTGTCGAACTGATTTTTTAAGATTAGCAACGTCATGAATCTCTCCACTTCATAATTGCAATGCCGCGTTAAATACATTGTTTGACGTAAAGTTTACTTAATTTGTGTGTTTTTGTTAAAATTCAGAAATTCTTGTAAGCTACTCTGGATTGTTAAATTGTTTGGAGGGGGGGTGTTTTGAGGTATCATTTTGAAGGGTATATATATATATATATATATCACTGGATATAAAAATAATACTGCTGACGTGACAGCTTACATGGCGGTTTCTCACATAAGATACTTAAATTTAATTTAATTAAATATTACAGTTCATCGTGTGTGTGACACATTACGTTTTATATATATATATATATATAATAACTGAAACAGTATCTGTCAAAAATATAATTTAACAGTTTTTTAATAAGTGCATAACGTACTGTTTCGTCCTAATTCAGAGACAGAAATGCTCCTTTCTGCATGCAATATTTAATGTTTACTTACATGTGCAGCGCTGAGTTACTTTTATCGGCGACAAGGTTGAAGTGTCTGATTTGAGTAAATCAGACGAGACAGCGACGATGGCGCGCGTTGCGGCTACAACGACAACTACAGTAGTACTCTCTTCGTGGTCGAGATACGGACTGGCTTGAAACAGCGGCTGTAGCTCCAGCACTGGAGTCCCAGCTCCCGACCCCTGTCCCCGCAGCATCCATTCGACCCGCTGTGTATTCACCTCAGCGTCGTGTTCACCTCTCCTATACTCCTTCACCCCTTTCTGTCCAAACTGTCCCACTACCCTCATTCGTCTCTGGCTCACCTTCACTCTGCGGAAGTCCCAAACTGCTGCTGCCACAAATTCGTCTTAAAAAAGTTTCTCACATTTTCAAGTAATTTATTGTCGTCTTAAGGTGAAGGACAGGGAATTATGTTATGTAGAACTTAGCTCAGGATAGCTGTCATTGTGTTTCTCTGCGCTTCCAATTGAGCGATGGGATATTTTCAGCACTCCTGTTTTCTCGTTTTGAAAGACGTGGCTTTAAAAAGTGAAGTAGTGATGCATTGTACACTTCCGACATCTCTGAATTAATCTACTAAATCACTGGAGCAGATGTATTCTTTAGAAGCTGATAGTTGATTAGCTCGTGAAAAAGTATGCATTTTTTGATAACCCAAAATTTATTACTCTCCTCAAAAGAACTTGTTATTAGTTCCTGTGCTTCGCTAGACGGATCTAATGGCCAGTCTCAAATACAAGCTTTTTAAAATTAAATTCAGCACGACTCCAGGTCTCACACGTAGTCTGTTCCTGTCAGATTTCCAAACTGAAGTTCTGCACACATTATCTACTGTCCGTCTCAGCCTTCCTTTCTTGATTACCAAATACCACAATTTACGAAGTTCCGCACTGTGTCTTCTGTCCATTCTTCTATTAATTCCTGCTTCTTTAGCCCAGATAGATTTTTTGCGTTTTGTTCTTAGACAGACTGAATATTCTTCTTCCTTTAGGGCGAGAAAAAAATTTTATACTCGAAAGAAATATAAAGTTGTAGCACTTTTCATTTCACTGTAAATAAAGGCACTGATTCTTTCTGTAGCATTTTACCATGTATGTCCTGAAGGCAATGTAAAGAAAACGGGTTTTAAGATAATCAAATTTTGTATTCTTACTGATCCTAACTGCCGATCTCGGTGGCCGTACGGTCTAAAGCTTAGGTCTGAAGTCGTTTCATTGCTGGAATTGCGGGTTAGAATACCGCTGGACACCGATTTTCGTCTCTTTTGTTTGTTTTGTGTTGTTTAGGTGTCGGCCTCTGCGGCGAACTTATCACTCGTCCAGGGGAGTCCTACTGGGTGTGTGCTGCTAACTGGGTGTTATCTAGAAATCTCAAAAACACTGAGGCGGCTGCCTAGGCCACAGTTGGGTTGATGCGCCACAGAAAGAAACATAATCCTATTTCTCTCATCCGTGTATGTTACAGCACACTGTTTGCTATGAGGAACATACTTCACCTACTTCAAAAAGTTCAAAATAGTTACACAAGAGTCTTAAGTTGACACTAAATGCTGTCAAAAGAAATAATTTCTTTTTTTCTAACTTTCTTTTACAATTGTCACGAAAAATACTGACATAAGCACTGTTGTCCGTTCATCCCCACGAGTTCACTGGCTGTGGAGACACGTGAGGTCGTCAGACTAGACAAAACTTCATTTTACGTAGCTCAGTTCTTTGATCGAATTACTGAAGTCGCTCTGACATGACAGATGAACCTGATGCTCTTCAGACAGTCGTTTTTCTTCTTTGAAGAACGGCCAGCATCTGTACATGCAAGAAAGGGATTTACAGGTTTAATTGAAAAACTTTAAGACAGGAACCTACTTAATAAGACTTAAGCATAAGGAAAATATTGATACTAAAATTAGTCGTGATTAAATCGTGTGTATTTTGTCGCTGGATCAAGTAAGATCTGGGGGTGTGTACTTGATTGAGTGAGGCGTGATGGTATGTGCTGGGTTCATCTGGATCAGCATGTGTTTCAGTGGCGGTCTGTTGTAATTTAGTGTGTGGTTCATTGGATGTATTTATGAATTATTATATGATTCATTGGCTGTCTATTGTGAATTAGCGTACGTTTAAGTGTTGGGCTCTTGCGAATTAGTGTATGGTTCAGTGGCTCTCTGCTGTAACTTACTGTATGGTTCAGTGGTGCTTTTTTGTAAATTAGTATATGGATCAGTGGCTGTCTGTTATGAATTAGTGCATTGTGCAGTGGTGGTTTTTTGTGAATTAGTGTATGGTTCAGTAGCTGTATGTTATGAATTAGTGTATGGTCAATAGGCGGTTAATTGTGAATTAGTGTATTGTTCAGTGGCGGTCTCATAGGAATTATTGTATGGTTCAGTGGCGGTCTCTTTCGAATTAGTATAATTTCTTGACAGAAACCTCGTTACCTGTAGGCAGCTTGTAAATTCTTGCCAGCATCTTTATTCACCAACAAACATGTGCAGATACTATGTGTTTTATTGTCTCCGAATTCAGAATTTAAAATATCTACAACACTGTGACGGTTGATGTTGATTTACGTAACATTTTAAACTTCAAATAAACCAACACACCTCGACACCTACTGTGAATACGTAGGAGAGGTAAGGACTACGAAATGAAACGAAACGAAACAAACCAACACACTTGCAAAGCATTTGCATCAAGTAGTAAGAATATCCTATGTATAAAGTGACTAGAAATGTGTAATATACTGAGACATGCACTCTGAACGTTTTATTTTCCATTACGAAGCTGCGAATTGTTTGTATCTTTTATTTAACGTTACAAACAATATGTACCTATATATCCTAGACAGCTGTAGAGATTTCTAACAGGATGCCTGACACAATTTGTAACAGCTGAATTCTACACAAGGGGATGTAGCCAAATAGCAGAATTATTTATTCATACATACTGCTATCATGCCACAAGCATTGATGATATTTTGCTTGCAATTAGATGCGTAATTGCTTCCCAGGTGCTTCGTGTGATTTATTTTATCCTAATTAAGCTGGATGTGTGTTACTGTTATTGTGTGTGTGTGTGTGTGTGTGTGTGTAATATTGTCTTAAAATGGTGAGAAGTTTCTTAACCCATCAAAACTCCAGTCATTTTATTTCCATTGCAGTTTCTTTTAATTTGCCGAAGTCGCATGCTTTTCACAGTTTTGTAATTTTCGATATGGTTTTGTGATTCCTGCCTTTGAGATTTGTTCTGTCTCAACAAGTCCTTGCATTTCGATTCAGTAGTTTGTGCAGACTTGAATCTGACAAGTACATCTATCACAGTAGTGCTGTATTAGGAAACTGCAGCCAAACAAACAAGTCACTTGCTTCGTGGTGTGGTTTTGCCTGCTGCAGCTCACTTCAGTACTTCCGTAATGAGTTTTCGAGGACTTCCGTTTACATTGTACAAGAGCAGTGTTGATCTCACACTGGTAGCCTACTTCGCAAGTATGACGACGTGGTCAGAATCCATATCCATATCCATATCTGATTGTTGCAGATTTACTCTTCCATTGCAATTTGTTATTGTTGTTCTTGTTGGTGGTGGTAGTGGTGGTGGTGGTGGTGGTGGTGGTGGTGGTGGTGGAGGCGGCGGCGTCGGCGGCGGTGGTGGTGGCGGTGGCGGTAGCGGTGGCGGTGGTGGTGGTGGTGGTGGTGGTGGTGTAGTTGTCGTCGTTGTCGTCGTCATCGTCGTCATTTTCCTTTTTCTTTTTCTCGTTCTTGGACTTTGTTACTTTTTCTTCTCATTTTTCCAAGATTTCTTTTTTTCTTCCTTTACAGCTATATTCTTTTACTTGTCAAAATTTAGGACAGTATTTCCCAAAAAAATTCTGCTGCGGAGACTTCCTGGCTTTGAGAAAACGATGGTTTGGGAGGCATATACCATCTAGGCTACACCTCAGTTAGAAATTATACGTGATGGACCAGCTTATAACACTCTCAAATTAAGTTTAGTTTATTGATGTGTCTTATAATTAATGCAACTAATATTCTTGATTTGAAGGTAGGTTTTTGAGACTTAATTGGCTTTGGAGCTATAATTTTAGTAGTCTCCTTCTTTGGATGTTTGGTGTGTGTAGGCAGTGTTTTACTAACTGAGTGCCGGTAGTATGGCTTAATGGAACACCTGTCCTTGATTTAAAGTAAAGATTCGTTACGCGTTGTATAATTTTGGAGACATATTTTGGTAGACATTATAGTGTGCCTTTTTGAATTATTATTGTGCCCAGTGTTTCACAAATACATTTTACTTAGTTTAGTACAGTTAAGTGTGTCACACGATCGAAGCAACTTCTCTTTCCTATTATAGACACAGTTTTCGTATTTAAGAATTCCCTGTGACTAAAACTTGGCACTGCGCAAGGTCCCTGCGAATCCTGGTGCATTTTCATGGATTCTTTATTTCCACGTGGCCATTGTTTCAAACATATTTAATTGCAGCTCTTTTTTTAAGGCAGTGTTTATGTTTCGTAGCCTGATATTGGAGAATAACCATAAATAGTAATATGCAAGGATATGAATGTAGTTTGCCACGGTGTATTTCGTCTGTTGTTAGTCCGCCGTATATTGCATGGTTGCCGGAAAAGCAGCGGATTCGACATGTGTGACTTCCGAATAAAATTCAATCACTACACCAGGCTTTATAAAAAATTTTGTGAAGTATTTACATCTGGTTTTGTAAGTAAACCTTTCTTCCCAACTGGCTACCGATTCTTGCTTCGTACGATGTAGCAAAACGCTACGGTCAACTTAATGCAATTTCTCAACGTAAAGCATGAATTCAAGAAAATATATAGTCACACATTTTAAAACCCAGGTACATCAATCTGACAAATTTAAACGATCTAACCTTTACAGCGCTATGAAGTTCTGAGTGTGTATCCAGTGATAGGAACGTCTCACACGAAGACCTTCATAACCCCGTGAGTACCGCCTACATCTTTTAACTCGTCGATTAAATCAACATATGTACATAACAACGAGGGCGTTATTATGTTTTTCTGTTGAATATATTACAGAGTCTGCAGCCTAAATTGGTATTTAACAAGTAAGGCCCGTACTTAAACTGAAGGATCGTTCTATAGGTGGAATTGTTGCGAAGCGGTATCAGTGCTGGAACACACACGTGGCAACAACACTGAACTAAACTTGTTTTCTTACGATGCACTTCGTTGCAGTATACTAAGAAACTAAAGGAGTGTTTAATTTATAATCCCATACGGTTTTATATTTTTCTTTTAAAGAGGTGCGGTTTTAATTATGTTTATTTAAGGAGGCAACGTATAAGACCGTTTATATCAAATTAAATTTATGTATTTATGTAAGAAAGTTTCCTTTCGTTTTCACTATTCCCTTCCTTTATATACAGTTTTTGTTTTTCCGCCTGACGGTGACCTTTCTTAGGGCTGAAACATGTAACAAACATGCGTATGTAATAATATTTACCTACAACAAATGTGTGGCAATTGATTCTGTGTTTACTTGTCCCATGATCCTCTGTCCACAACGACGAAAACATGTTATGAAAACAGTCTGTGGGCTGCAGCATTTGTAAACCAGAGAAAACAGGTCCCAAAAAATTTCAGGGGTGTAGTTTCAGTTTTCAGTAGTTGTAATAACTTCAACGCGCCACTTTATTAAGCTTAAACCATGCCTGCTAACCTAGCAGACTGCGAGTGGCATGCATCCTGTTTAAATTATTTTGGCAGACCGGGAAACTTTTAAATATGAAATGTGAATATTATCTATAGATTAAAATTGTTATAGAGAAATCTTCTTTCAGATAAGAGCGTAAGAGTTTTTTTTTTAATTAGGAAACCGGATATTTCTGTTCACAAACCCAAGGAAATACAGCCTGTCTGAATTGTGAAAAGGTAGTCGACTTTGCCAAGTGCAGGACGTTAAGCATCATTTGGAAACATGCTGTAAAGATAAATCTGTCACGCTTACAGCAAAGTGTGGAAATGGTAAATTTTCCTATTTGAATTAGCTGTATAAATAAAGAACAAATCTTATATGTAACGTTGATACATGAAATGAATGAACAATTAAAGAAATATATTTTTCAATTTAATTGCTATCAACTGTTAACCTGTTTAAAGTAGAAAATTTTATTCGAGATCGTTCAACTAAGCAGTTACTGTAATATTTCTGCAAAAAAAAAAAAACAAAAATCACAGTGGCTGAAATTATGGATGACTCAAATTAATTTGAGGGGCCAATTAAAACTCAGTATCAGTTGTTTCAGATGCACCTGTTAGCAGTGGATGAAAACACCGATTTTGCAATACTGCTCAGATTACAATATTTATTCGCAGTTGTAGCTCCAATTTTGTTAAACCGAAGAAGCTTTGGAATTACTATCTCGGGGCCTTAGGCATGTCTAATGCGTTCCGTCTTGATCTCAATTGCAATGCACTCGTGAGTGCCAGGTTTCCTTTTACCAGTGTCAGCATTTTTATTTTCCCTTTTCCCACTCATTTCTGTAAAATAAGAAAGGCAAATTCCAATACATTATTCAAGTTATTGCACAAAGTTTGCAGTATAGATTAAGAAGGCAAAGTTGCCGAAATTGAAAAGTTAGTTAGCAGGCATGTTCGTTGGGTGGTGTACGAAAATCCCATTTTGGCGCACGAGACTCACTTTGTGAGTGGTGATATATATAAAGTAGGAATGTACGGATTGAAGGCAAGTCAGTGACCCCTGTAGGCACGTACTGTAGCTTCAGATAAATTGTGACGTTCCCTGTACAGGGCGGCCCAGGCTCCACTTCCCAATAAATTGCAACTTTACTCTTGTCACGTTGCTTATTCTGTTGCTTTCGCAGCGTCTTTTCTGATATGGAAGTTAAAATAATTTTGAAAGCACAGTTGGAAGGAATATAACTTGAATGCTGTATATAAATATTGTTATTCTCTTCACTGACGTGTTTTCAGTTCTGTTCATTATTTTGTTACACTTCTTTACTTTGTAAACTTAGATTAAACTTTGTAAACGGTGTAGATATTACAACAGGGGGGAGTCAACTTAAGTTTCAGTGTTATGGACGTTCATTGAATTACAAAATAATAAAAATCCTTCGTCCGAAGAGTTAAAATACCTTTGAATGATAACTGTACAAATACCGATCAACTTAATAGCTCTGCCTTTCGAGCCACATAATGAGAGGAAAATATTCCAGACTACGCCAAAATTATTTCCAGCAAAATCAGCTTTGTATCTATATGTAGGCCAAACATTTTTATGTCATACTGATTGAAGGATTCAGATCGTGGAGGGTGTACTAACGAAAGTCGCAATTATTGCTTTGTCACAGCTGCAGGCTGGAAACGTTAAAGATATTTGACACTGTGTGTTTATCAGACAGCTCACATTGAAATTAAATTCAAAATCGTTGCAGGTAATTCAAGAAAGAAACGTTGTTCTACAGAGTTCAGTGTTTGTTCAGATGTTCCTGTTATGCTGGGATAAACACAGAAAATGCGTCTGAGATAATATCACGCCTCCCGCCGCCTTCGTATTTAGTGGCATGTTATAGACTTTATTATTTGTAAGCCGTCGAGTTTTGGGACGGTTATGGATAGAAAAAAGGGACAATTTTAAAGCTAGGAATTTGTGGCGAATTCTGAGGCACTCTGGCAACACTTTCCTCGAGGAGACGAGGCTCATCACTGCACGGAAAACGTACAGTCTCCAGAAAAATGTCAGCACGCCACGTAGTAGACATTTGTCAGGGTACACCCATCAGAATAAGATTTCAAACCGTGACCTCCAGAATATGGGATGGGCGTGGCGCATTACAGTATCACATCTTCTGTGGCTTTTGTTTTTATAATAATCAGATAATTCCAACGGAGTCTTCTGTTTGTTGTAGTTCATTTCTGGGTTTTAGATCGACTTAATAACTTAAACCAGTTTTAATTTAAAAATATTCTTTACTTCTGTTCTGAACTTTTCTAATAGGTCATTCGGCATGTGCCCCGATGGCGTAAGCCTATGGCAACACTTCTACCTATAGCAGGAGCACGTACTGCCCAAACGGGTTTGGCGATCATGTAGAATCCTCAGCCTTCGAGGCCAAAAGTGATTCAAATACGTGGCTGGATATATTGACACGATAAGCTTGAATGTCTTCTCAAATTTGTGGGTTCCGTTTGTATATTCGGAAGGCTACGGTCGTCTGAAGGGTAACGGCTTTTATTTTGGTAGACAGTTTTTCTCATTTTTCTTTCCCCTCCTCCCTTAAAGTTCAAAATGTTTTGGGGTGGTGTACCTGGTTTTTTTCGACATTGTGGATTGGCCTAGATAGGAAGGCCATCTTGTTGAAATTACCACTCATTTCTGTTGCCTGATGCAGTAAAGTGGCCTGTTTCGACTGCTTTTTGGATTCATCTTTCGTTATAATATTGCTCGCCTTGTGGCGCGTCTTCGTAATGAACCAGAATGTTGGATTTTCCTGATTTGATAAGCACTCCAGACTGCCAGTTGAATTCTTTTATTCCATGTAATTACTTGACTTTTGATACAGTAAAATTTCCTCACGTATAGCCCCCGTATGCGTATGCATGCACATACGTATGCTTTCCTTGAAGGGAAAAGAGGCTTTTAGAACAAACAATATGAAAGGAAACATTTGTCTGTGTAGATCGCCGTAGTATATGGGGAAGTGGATTTATAGCGCCACTCATTCTTAATCTCGGCCATGGGGTGAGGTCAGTGGTTAGTTTCAAGCCCTGCCTGCTTTACGCAAGGGGAAGAGTCCTCAGTTTCCATTCAGTGGGGGGCTGGGTGAGCTCCAGATCCGCCTGGACGCTGTGCAGAAGAGAAGTTGGTCTTGCCCATGCCGGGAATCAACCCACGATAATGACATGAAAAGTGGCTCTCATTTGCTTGTATGAATTTCATCATATAATGTGCCAATATCGCCGGATAAAGCCTAGGTGATAGCGTGACAAACAAATTCTCTCTCCGCGGCGTTAAAAATCGGGACGTATCCCCTATACACAGCGGAGGGACTTCGCCCCGAGTTCGAGCTGTATTGATCCTTGAACTTTGCAGCATTAAATTACTTCATTTACGAGTCATAAGATGAAAGGAACGGAGCGCGTTAATTGGTTATAAACGAGCAAGTGCAGGATGGTGTCAGGTATTACGTTGTTGCTGAGCACAGAAATTACATTAAAATCTAAGACAGTATAAAAATAAAGGGTACATAATCTTTCCTTAAATTTTAAATATACGCAATATTTAATAAGTAGTCGGAACAGCGGAGTAGGTGCAGCAACTCGCTATGGTTGCGGGACGGTCCGGGATTGAATCACGGTGAAGGGGGTATATTTCTTGCCAGTTCAGACTGGCCCCAAAGCCCACCCAGCGTTCTCAAGAATGGGTGCCGGGTCTTCCCTGGGGATAAAGCGACCGGGAAGTGGTGCTGAAAGCCTGCCACCATCTAGCGCAGAGATTGCAAATGGGTTAAAGCTATGTCTCCGCCTCCCCTCTGTGCCTGCACAGGTATGTCATGGTTTAACCTTTACCTTTGCAGTACCCAATACACATACACACTATTAAATGAACGAAGTGACTGTGCGTGGAACGTAAGTTCTTTGCTCTCAGACAGAACAGTGGTCTTTCTAACTGTGTAACCTTTCTTTTTCATTTCCTTTACCCTCTGCTTATGTAAACTCTTTACTTCAACTTTTTGTTGAAACAATTTCAGTGATATGAATGCAATTTTCATGCCTGAATTCTCAATGCTTGTACAGTCCCCAAAGTTTAATAATCCTGTCTGTGTTATTTAAGACAGTACGTACTAATTTCCAATAAATTTGCCAAAATTGTTCTATTATAACGTACGTTTTTCTTTCCAACCTCGATAGGACTAATTTTCTATTGCAGAATTGTGGATGTGTTCGGCTACAATGAAAGCGACAAATATTTGTAGCTGAAGTGAAGTATTTACCTGCAGCGCCTCAAAAAAAGCTGATTATCCTTTCTACCCACGGCATGGACAGATCAGCTTCCTTTGAACTGCGAGAAAATTCGAACTTTACAAATCACGCTGTCTTTCTGGCAGCTCCTCTGGAAACTGTGTGAAGAATAAGAGAAATGTCTTGCATTTGTAGCATTCCCAAGAAGCGTAACACAAAATTTTCTGCCACATACGTCTTGGAACTTTGTGTAAAGATGTATAATGCGGAGAATAAACGGCTTAAGCTCTTCCTAGATCCCTGGTAGCGAAAGCTTTTCAGTTACTTTTTCCTTTTTCTGGCTTGTGCTTGCTTTACCCCCATATTTCACTCTACCTTTTGTACCAGAAATATAGTTCCTTTACTTCCTCTTCAGTTAGTGCTTCCAAAGAATTTTTATTGCCGACTTTCTGGTTCGTCTAACAGAACTACATCTGGGGCTGATATGTCCTAAATTTTTATCCACTGTGTTATCAAGAGGGTTTCATCAGCCATGTTGCTGCACTGTACTGCGATCCCACGCAAGCGGCCGCAGACCCACGGCTTAGACTGTCCGGCTACTGGGATCGGCTAAACCAGACACATATATTTAAAATTATAATTCATCAACCAAATTAGATCATTTGTAGCCGCTGCCGTTTACATGAGTCATTACGTAGCACCTGTCATCTCATAAACCTACGTGAAAGGGAGTTCGAAATACAGTGGCTAGGATCCATGTGGGAGGTTTTGGTTAAAAATGTTCCTTCGAAACCGAATAACCTGTCTGGGGATCTTTGCAGGTTACTTCCATCCTTAAAAGCGAATCCCTGGACAGTACGGTAAGTCATGCTGCAATCTTTTCCGTATACACCCTTGCCAGTTCATCATCAGTTATTAACTTATTAATAATTAGTTGTTATGTCCGACTTTCTTGTAGCCTGAATTCCTTCAGAAAGTAGTGCCTCACGGCCAAATTTGTGCGCAGTTCTTCACTATGTAAATGCTGGGGAATCCCCATTCTCGGGGACATAAATGCAAAGGGCGTTGCGTCAAGCTAGTAACCTGCCAATGTGAAACCATCTTAGTCATCAAATTCAAAGCAAACAGCTGAGACTTTCCAACAGAAAGAGGCGAATAAATGTCTGGTATATAAATGTGGCTTTCTTCCTTTTATGCTGAATGTGTTCGAAATATTTTTTCATTGCGTTAAATATTTAGCGACGTACGCGGTGAGCCCAGAAATATGTATGCAACAAGTTCGATATTTTCGTTCGATTTTAGTCAGAACTGATAAGGCTTGACACACTTCTGTTAAGTTCTCCGACTCGCAGTTTGACGGAAATTAGGAGTTATAAGTTTGTTACATGCGTGCAGATAAACGTAAGAAAGGTCATGTTTGGGAATTCTGCGTCAATGAACACGCGCCTGACAGCCATCACATGTAAGATTATCTTCGTTCTGTGTGTGATTTCAGTCTTCAGCCGCAATGTAAATGAGATCTGCACTCTTCTGGGATATTGCGCAATGTTGAGTGGTAATTGAGTACCGAAGTTTCGGAACAACCTATCTGTCCCATCTTCAAGGGTCAAGAAGTCCAACTCTTAGGCTTCTCGACGCTTTAAGATGGGGACGATAGGTTGTCCCCAAACTTCGGTACAGAATTACCACTTAAGGCTGCGTAATGGGTCAGGATAGCGCCGTTCTTTTGTGTTACTTTCAGTCCGTGTCGTCTGTATTTACGTTGACTGAAAGACGTTACAGACACTTGCAACAAACTCTTCATGAATTCGACAGTTTGTTGTGCTGTAACAGGTTTTGTTAGAGAGGTAATGTCTTATACCATCCTGCCATGTCTGTAGTATTGACATCCATCATGAAACGCAAAAGAAGGAACAGAAAACTTGTCTCAAGCGAAAGTCGCTAACTACATAACAGGAGGTTTTCATACAAAGAATTTTATTATTGATGGAAATATGCTCTTTTTAAAATTTCAATGAGTACGAAAGCCCAGACATTGCTTTGTGGTATAGAAACATACAGCACAATTTGGCAGGTATAGAGACCGTCATGTTATAAAGACTCGTGTTCAATAAACTAGCCTATAATATTTTTTCCCCCCTGCAAATTATTTGATGATGTTTCCGTGCCAACATCGAGAAATAGTACATATGTTTGTTTATGGCTACAATCGGAACAATGCAAGCGATATTGAAACTCTTCATATTAAAGGATTTTTACGTTATTTAACGAGAAAGTGTAGATCACATAAGAGAGGTAAGGAATTTACGCAAGTCTGAAAGAAAGGATTTTTTATGTAAATTTAAAGTTGCCGACGTTCCGTGCAGTAAGACAAGTCGCCATATATAGTCCAACAACTGCACTATAATTAGATACAACAGTATACAAAAATATGGTAATCCTCCTACATTTTTCAGCCTTTTATGCCAATCTCCCTGAGGAATTCAACACAGAAAAATACATTAACGGATACTTATGTCATAGATGTGCAATGTTATATTTAAAATACAAATATTAAAAAGGCCATGAAAATTAAAAACCATAGAGTTGGTATCTTCCACATCCTGTTATACCATGTAGCCACACTGGTTTTATATAGCTTCTTCTTTGTGCGTTTTTTAATCGTGAACATTTTCTGCCTGCTGATCATCTGCAAATTTAAAATTATTCATGTCTTTGTAGCAAGATAAGTCACCATATATTTTTCAACACCTGCACTATAGTGACGTAATAATAATATACAAACATGTGGCAATCCTCCTGTATTTTTGTTGAATACCTCCTTGAAGACAGACGGAAAGGCTAAAATATATAGGAGGATGATGTCATATTTGCATATAGTGGTGTCTAATTATGGTGCACTTGTTGGAATATGTATATGGCGACCAGTCTTTTAGGCACTGATTTGTGGGTTGTTGTAAAAAGGAAATCAAAAATATATTCCGGATATGTATATTGGATTCAACCTGTCACTGGATAGAGTAAAAATTCTTTTGAAAGCAGAAATTTTTCTTCGGCTTCAATAAGATGGAGGAATTGCTGGCAAGCCGATAAACTATCAGCTTTTCAAGAAAGACGTCCCTTTACTAAGACTATTAGACGCGTATGCAGTCAAGAGTTGTTACAAAGATAGTCAGGGTACGTAGCTTAGTAACATAGGTAGGAAAGCAGACGGAATATAGCGAAAACATAAACATAGAACGTGGAGTGGGGGCACTCAATATATTTAATTTAGAATTTCTCTCTGTTCCTACCTTGATGTCGCTTCCTATTGAAGTCAGAGCGACACAAAGATGAGACGCTTATGAACAGATCGTGTCCGATAGCGTTTGCAGTCTGAGTGTTTTAAGAGCATTTTGAAGGTAAACGCCACAACGTAACACTCCTCTGCATTCCCAGAAAGGCAGTAGAGGTGTGAATCTACCCATGCTTAACCTCAGCGCTTGACGGCGTTGCGTTGTCAACGCCTCACACCCGCCGCTTAACTCCCAGGTAAGACCTGGTAGCCATTGAACAGCAACTTGGGTGGGCCGCAGGGCCAGTCTGGACGAGTGTTATGTATCTCGCCTCCACCGGTGTTTGAACCTTAACTGTGCATCATCCACCCCCTAGCGAGTCGCTATACCGACTACGATATCCAAACCGGCTGGTAATAGCCTTGTGCCTCCATAGAATTTTTTAGAAACTTTCCTCAAATTAGCTTCTCAAGAAGTACTTCGGTGGAGGTTGAAAAGAATAGAAGCATCAAAAGCCACTGGCAGGAAAGTATTTTTAACATATCAGTTAAGATGGGAGAATAAAGTGCAAATGTGTGAAGGATGTGCTTTCTGATTGAAGTATAAGTTATGAACTTCTCGTGAATTTTTATGCGTATTAATTAAATGCAGTTCGCCACTTCTATTGAAGATCACAATTTAGAAGCTTAGGAAACGGTCTGGAATTAAATGAGCTAAATTAAATCGGTAGTTTAGGATATTACGTAGAAAACTATTTCGTAAACTTTGTCACATATTCTTGTTATTAGGATATTTAAATATCCGTGGAACTTGCGGATGAAATGCGGACAGAAATAGCACATCGATAAATTTAGTAGGAAAATTTAGCCTTTCTGAGATTTCGATCACATCTGAAATTGTTAAAATATGCTAATTTAAAACATTTTTATTTATTGTGACGATTTATATTTTAAAGAATATTTCTGTATCACCAGGTTCCTCTGTTACAATTCCACGTTCTAGAAATAAATTCCGAATTAAAAGACTTTATTTGATGTAATAAAATGTGTTATCTTCGATGTTTTTCTTCCCTTCTGATTGACATTTGCAAATTACTTACTGTACCTTCTGCTGTAAATTTGTCTTCATTTCATTTCTGTTACCTCTTTTCTGCTTACTATATTCAGCTCTTACTTGTCTCCGTTCCAAATTGAGCTTTGTCATCGCTATCAGTTTTCGTCACCGTGTATCTTCATTGTCACCTATTTAACAATAGGTCTCTTGAGGCCTTTACTGTTCTTAATTCGGTTTTCTTCTTTTATAGAGAGATTTGTTTTCTGCCCTTTCCTGCTGTAGTTCACAGGAAAGAATTCGTATTCTGAAGTACGTTACATCAGAAAAGTGCAACCTGCATCCTGCAGGGGAGGGGGACGGTCCTTTAAATATATTTTAAAATAGTCCTTTAGGTATCACACGTTTTTTTAGATACTGATGAAGCCTGATGAAGAGGTCTGGTAGAGCGGAACGTTACAGGGCTCCATTGTATACACTTCCGCTAGACTTGAATTCTGGATCAGGATTGGCCACCGATATTAGACTTGTGATACTTTGTTGTCTAGGGATTTGTGGCGTTGCAAATAATTTAATGCCAAAGTACTGTAAGAACATCCTGAAGTGGAGACCTACAGTATGTCTGCAACTGTAGCAGCGCAACTAACACAGTTCAATAGTCACATTCTCAATTCCTTTTTGCCTCTTTTAATACATATTCATTTTGTGAGCTCTAAAACATGTATGGTTGCGGAACATTTGTTTTAAGATGTGTTCTGAGACAGTTGTGGCAAGACAGTATGAAAACAAATATAATACAAAGCGCGGCTACTTTGTGTTTTACGTATCAACGTGAATGTGGTACCACAGAAAGTTTTAAATGTGTCCCTTAAATGCTCTGCCATTATTGGTAACCCTAAACAGAATGTTTGTGTTTCGCCTCCCACAATATGCAACAGATTTCTCTGGAAAGTCACTATGTAGTTATAAGGAAACAAACAATAAAGAAAGAAGGAGGGGAAGCATAAAACAGAAGTAGTCTAGGAAAAGAATGGGGAAGAATTCTCTATCCCACTGTGCTCGAATGTGTGTCATGTAGCGTATAGAGAACAGTGTTGCAGCCACTGTAGGAGCATTCTTAAGGTACGTAACATGACGGTGTCTGCCCTCATTTTATAGAGAATAGTGTTGCAGCCACTGTAGGAGCATTGTTAAGGTACGTAACATGACGGTGTCTGCCCTCATTTTACTTACCTGTAGGGTGTACAATGTCTTCAGGCAAATTCATTAACCCTAAAATTAAATCACCCCAGCAGCGAGAATTTTTAGATTGTACTGACCTTAACCGAAGGCTACAAGGCGAGAAAACTGGATAGTTATGGCTTTCCGATCTAGTTGTTTGATTCTATTCCATGCTGACTTTTCTTTTTCTCTTTTTCTGCCTTTCCACAAAACTCATTATCTAAAAGCAGGTTAAGAACTAGAAAGAAGGGTTTGGCCAGTACGTCTCGAAATTAGCTACCCGACAGAACCCGGTAAAGCAAGGGCAGAGCATGAACTGCCTGTAACACTGTGTTTGGCTTTCATGTCTCAGAGCTTGACTGCACTGTGGCCGCGTTCCTTTAGTGTAAGTCTGCGTTGCAATTAATGAGTATAGAATGTACCGAGTATCCTACGATACAAATTTACGTATACACAAAAGCTGTACGTACACTGTGTAGAACTGCATTGTTTCCAGATATTTTATAGTACAATGTATCTTGATCAGTCGTACATATTTCGATCCCTCATGGTGTCGTCAATAGGAATTCATATCAATGTAACCTTTCACAAATCGAGTTAGCAATCCATGTACGCATTAAAAAGATATGAAAATCGTTCAGTTACGATCAGATAAGACAGCACTGTGTTATACTTCCTTAAGTACATAGTCAGTTTCCAAAACTTAGTATACCAGGGATACATTGCACAAGTAGCCAACATCTAAACCGGTCGATTTTTACACGTTTTTAAAGTGCATGTGGATTCCTAGCTTAATTTTGTGAAATGTTGCTTTGATATGAACCCCTGATGATGACCCCAAGGGAGACCGAAACGTGTAGGATTGATCAACAAGATATTGTGACAAAAATATCTGGAAACAATAGGGTACATTTTGTTGGACTGAATATCTTGTGATTTGTTTATCGACAATGCATGGCATGAACAATACTGCTTCTGCGCAACACACAAGCATCTGCATCATAATGGGACAATGTCATTTAAAAGTACACTTTTGGATTTGTCTGTTTCTTACCACTATATATTCTTACCTGTAATTATTTCTGTATACGAGTGATTGGCTGCGCGTTTGTTTTACAAACGACCTTGTAGTTATTTGCAAGTTGCTGTGTGGTGTCCGTAGTGCAGAGGTAAGCAGACTGTGTTACTCGGAACCATACGGTTCCACGGGAGACATACAGTGTTCCTGCCAACACGTCTCCTTTATAATAAGATTCGGAAGTATCACATTTTGTATCTTTTAATATTTTTGTATGTTTCTCCCCGTATTTGCACCTAATTGGCGCTGGATTTATTTTGGTTGCAAAATCGCCAATAATAAAATTTTTATTGTCATCAATTTGCGCAAGAATATTATTTTTTAAAGAAAAGTTCCTCTAAATATTTTATGTCACCGTTCCATCCCTGAACTACACTTCAAATTTACAGATGTTCAGCGGAAATTCAGGTTTAGTTATAAGCGATCCACACGGGGCGACTGCTGTAACGCGTATCCTGTATCCTGCAGTATTGCTGTGGCTGCAGTATTATGACTTCTCGTGTATGATATTGTATGGTAGCTGTTTATCATGATTCTCCTGCGATGTGTTATGCGTTGTGCACCTCTGTGGCGCCTGTCTGATGCCGTTTGTTCTCCAAGATTAATATTCCTGTAAGTTGTAGGCCTGCTTGGTGTTTGATCTCGTGTGTTAAAGCCATTTTCGTTAGTTTATGCATTATTATTACAATTATCTTTCCGTGATTCAGCTGGTCCTGCAAAGAATACGGCTGCATCGTGTACTATACATTAGGCAGGGCTTCAGGACATCAAACTAATTTTAAACTTTTCACTAATAACAGGTCTTAGAAAGTGTGGACAAAATGCTACACGGCTGAGATGAGCCAGGTAGCGGTATAAAGCACGTTACTTCCACTTCAACCACCTTTCCTTATTCGTGATAAATCTGCGTCCCTTTACAGTACGAACACAACGTCAGTACGAGACTTTCTTCCTCAGTCCTTCCCCTCTCTTACCTACTTTTTCAAAGTAGGTGTCGGGGGTTTTTGTGATTTCACTTGACCACACTCAGACACACATCACAGTCGGTAGGAGAGCTCTGGACGAGGGATCGGCCCGTCACAGAGACCTCTACCTGAGAACACACACACTCACAAGAGACAAAGATCCGTGCCCCCGGTGGGGTTCGAACCCACGATCCCAGCAAGCGCTCGGCCGCAGACCTACGCCTTAGACTGCGCGGCCACTGGGACCGGCGTCGGTATGATACACAGTCGCAAAATAACCACTTGACTGCAGCGTCTCGTGATTTACTGCCGCTCGTATTTGCAGTGTGGAATTCGAGTCCCCTTTTTCTGTGTGCCCTTTCTGAGCCCTTCGCCTTTACTATGCAGTTTCAGACCTTATCACGCCAACTAAAGTCTCCATTGTTCAATTTGCATTAATAATAATTTATTTATTTATCAAGTGTAACAATTACATTGTTCCTGTGTAAACAGCAGAACACTGACACGCATCTGTGTATAAAACAGTGTTCAATTCAGAATTTCCTGTTACAAAATTTTCATGTATCCTTCTTGTTTGTGAACTAGCAGTTTGGGTATATATAGAATAAAAGACACGACCTCCCTGTTCGTGGTGCATATTTTCTGACTAAAATTTTGGGTTTCTCGTCTGCTACGTGTTCGTTGATTTGATCGCCCTCTTATCACTTGTTGAAGCATACAAATTATTAAGCATCTCATTATGTAAACTTATTCATCCTCATGCCACTTCTTATGTGAGTTATGTCGAAAAATATCCTAAGCAATGTATTCTAAACTTTTACATGTCAGTGTTCTTCCCTTGGAGTCAAAGACAAATTTTCACTCTTATTTGCTGTAAAATTTTATAATCGGTTATATACACCAACCGATTCATACAATACGATATAAGTCACATATAATTCCTAGTAAACTCCTACAAGTTTCGGCGCTGAGTTACCATCCTCAGGGAGATGCAAACAATGCCACGAGCTGTGTAATATCGGTCCGTGTCTGACAGCGGTAGGATGACTCAGGAAGGATTAGCTGGGAAACAATTGGTAGGCAGCTGTCATAGCCCAGTGTACTCGTCGGTACTTCAGTCGCATTTTCCTGGATTCGTAGTGAGAAACCACTAAATTCCACGTCTGTCTGGTGCCGCTGCAGAGATTCCAACTTGTCAACTCCCGAACACAAATGTACATATTTACCGCTCCACGATCATCCTGCTCCATCACACCCGTAAAGACGAAACTTGCAGTTAGTGTAATGGTATGCTATACATAGGAGTGTACACTGAGTTTGATCAGTTATTTTAATGGCAAAGCCTGAAACCAATTATAACACCTCGTATAGTTTTTACCTGGTCCTGCCAATATTTATATCAGGGTCATGCAATGTGTAAGTATAGCTACTGTGTGCACCCAAGAAATTAGAATAACATTACAAATATTAAACAGAAATCTACTTGTTGTGTGGCGAGCAAGTATGAATTCTTATTAGGGAAATTTGTTTTAACAAACTAAGAAATCACAATGGCCACGCCATGACAAAACCGTATCGATGATCGCTGTTGAATCTTTAGGCATAATCCCTTTAAGGCGAAACGTGTCTGTTTTATAAAAGGAATCAGCGCGTACCTCAAAGTAAACACTCCCCACGTCGGTTATAGAAACCAGTCTGCTAGTGTTGTACAAGGCAAAATTTGCTGTTCGTTTGGAGATACATAAACAAAACTGACGAGCGGAATATAAGCCCCATGTAGAATTTTTGAATATTAAACCTGGTGGTAAGTAAAGTTACCACTAGGCTCTTTGGCACGTTACATTTCTGTTGAGACAGATCTAAAAAATATTTATTGGAACCCCTTTCCTTGCCGTAAACGATTTGGGAACTTGTTTGTTTTTCTAACTAAGTCCGTTATGCACTGATAGTGAGACGCTTGCCTGATAAAAATATAAACTGTGATTTGCTAGATGTTTTTATGGTTTTCTCGCTTTAGAACATCAAATGAATGTAACCATATATCATTTCCCCGACATCCAAGACAGCATTGCTTCGTTCTAAGCTCCCAGGCTTCGCCCGATTTTTCTTGAAGTAAGAGCACTATTAAGATAGAAACGTTTCTGTAGCATTGGTGAAATAGCAGTGAAAAGGGAAAAGCCGAAGTACTAAAAAGCAACGGGAGTTTTCTTCCCAGTGCAGCCAGATATCCGAAAAAGCTTTGCTTTGTTTGAAGGTCCTTAAGTTTCGCCCGCTTCTACTTTTGTTGAAAGCAATATTGGATATGCATTGTATATAAATATTCAGTTCCTACGTCAGAGAAACTTCTGGCCTTCCACTAGAAAGCCAGTCGGTGGATGCTGTGTGGGGAAATAACGGTTGTTTAACCTTTTAAAGCCTCGCGGTAACTTTACATGCCACCAGGTTTAACATTAAAAAATTCTACATGGTCCCCACATTGCGTTTATGTGTTTTGTACGGATCTCAGAACAAACAGCAACTTTTGTCCTATAACTCATTAAGAGACTGGTTTTTTAACCGAAGTGGACGGTGTTAACAGCGCGGTACGCACTGAGTCCTTATATAAAACAGATAAGCTTCGTCTTTAAAGGATTAATGTAGGGATTATATGTAACACATAAAGGCGTTGTATCGGGATAATACAGACTCTTAGAGTTAAACTGGCGATACGTGTAGGATAATAACCAGTAAATTGAAAGGATTAAAACGACTTTTCAGAATTTTAAGAAAAATGCCCTGACACTTCCTCTTCTTTGAAAAGTGACGAGAGATTGAGACACAGCAGACCATTCAGAAAATAGCTAATTGCTCATTATCAAGGGAGACTGAAAATTATAAAAGTATTAAGCCAAAGACATCCTTAGCGATTCGTTACATCTAGTTTTGTAGAATAACAAGCAATATATGAGGCCTGACACGTCTTCGCTGCTTGCGATGTATTTTCTTTTATATGTTGTTTCTGGCCTGTATCCCTGCGTAACATCATGAACAATAGAAGATCTTACGCTGTCGCCCTTTGTCATTTTTGTTATTTTGTGTACCAAAACACGTGAACGTGACGCATAAAAAATTATGATATTATAAAAGGTGTTTTCTCTTCACTCAAATCTCAGCGTGGAACAAAATAGGGAGACAATATCTACGACGTAATATTACTTCTTTTTTCATTTTTTCGTAAATCTGCACAGTACTGGCATTGTGTCGCTACATACCTTGTGCATCCAATTTCTTGCCCTGCTGACGGCTTCCTTCTGTCTCAGTTAACCTTGTATCTGCAGAGAAAATTGGCCTTCCAAAATTGCTATATGTATCTGAAAGGTAAAATTTATAGTGCTGCCTGTTTTGTTACAGGGTGTACAATAATAGGGACAACACAGAGTTGCAGTTTTTACTTGTCTATTTCACCCAACAGAAACTCATTTTACTGTCTTTATGACAGGGGAACATTAAGGGCTACAGATACTAAAAGGAGGTTCATGGCTGCTGCAGAACGTTAAGACATGACGCTAACAAAAAACTGCCTGGTTGCTACAGTAACATTAAGGGCTACCGATACTGTGAATAGAGCATGGATGCTACCGTGACACTAAAGGTTACTTACATGCAAGTGCTTGACAGCTGCAGTAACACTTAGGGCTACCGACACTAAGACAATTTCATGGCGGCTAGAATAATACTTAGGGCTACTTACAGGAGGACGTGCATGGCTGCTACAGTAACATTTATGGTCACCGACACGAAGATAATTTCATGGTTGCTACAGTAACGCTTAGTGATACAGGTACTACGAGAGATGCATGGCTGCTGTAGTAACACCTAGGACTGCCGGTACTAAAATAAGTGGATGGCTGCTGTAATAACACCTAGGACTGCCGATACTAAAATAAGTGGATGGCTGCTATAGTAACACCTAGGACTGCCGGTACTAAAATAAGTGGATGGCTGCTATAGTAACACCTAGGACTGCCGGTACTAAAATAAGTGGATGGCTGCTATACTAACACCTAGGACTGCCGATACTAAAATAAGTGCATGGCTGCTACATTAACCCTTACAGCTACCGATAATAAAAGAAGGGAATGGCTGCAACGGTAACACTTAGCGTCACCGATACTAAAACAAGTGCATGGCTGCTGTAGTAACACTTAGGACTACTGATATAAAACAGGCGCCTGGCTGCTACATTAAGAGTCAGGGCTACCGATACTAAGAAAATTTCATGGTTGCTGCAGTAACAGTAAGACAAGGATATGGTTGCTTGAGTAAGTCAATTTCAAATTCCCGGTTTTTGTGTTATGGTATGGATGCAGTGTTCATTTCGAGCAACTTGTTCGTTGTAGTCATGCCCGCCTGTGAGTACTTCTGTCCACACTCCTCTGCTTGTTAAGGCGCAGGTAAGAATCACGAGAAGGATATCTGTCTCTCCAGACCGACAGGTATCATTTCTCAATAATCTGTAAGTACCCCGTGCCCACATTCACACGTCTCTACACATACTATATTTAACCACCTTAAACGTTGAAACAGTTCAATTAAAGCCTGAGTGGTCTTCGGAAATATTTTCAGTAACCAAATGTAGTAACTCATAACACGGTTTGATGTAAATTAAATATTTAGAGGCCATTTTTCATTTTTGTCTTCGCCCTGAGCACCTCACCTCTCACGGGATCCCCACATAGCCAGACTTTCTAAGCGATAAAGCTGCTGTACTAGGGACACGATGAAGGAAACCCCATATATGTGTACTCCATCTACTTAAACAGTAAGGGATGCTGCAGTTTGCCAAGAGAGTGAATGTGTGTGTATCGTGCAACAGTCGCCATAAACGGCAATTATTGTCCTAAAAACCTTAACCGACTGTTCCGTCTAGTGCAGAGGTTCTGTGCTGTCTGTGAAGTACGGTGAACGTCAGCTTTCAAACGTTTAATGTAAAGGGTTTTGTATTATGTGACTTGTCTATTTTACTGGAATTATATAAGTTGGTCACAAGCGGAAACCTCAGTTAGAAGATAACAGGCACACAGGTGCTGATTATATTTCCCGGCTTTTATGGAAGGAGAATTTTCGTTACCATGTTCAAAAGAGGCTTCGATCCCACCCTCCCTGAACAGATTTGATTCAATCCATATCTTCACAGACCGCATCTTAACATTAACTTCACACCTACATGTAAAATGCTATGCCCTCTATACCTACCGATAGAAGAGGTTCGACTAAGTGGAGTGAAGTAACCTTAACCTTTTAAAGCCTAGCGGTAACTTTACATACGACCAGGTTTAACATTAAAAAATTCTACGCGGTGCCCGCGTTGCATTTGTGTGTTTTGTAAGGATCTCAGAACAAACAGCTGCTTTTGCCTTATAAAACATTAAGAGATCGGTTTTTATAACCGAAGTGGAGAGTGTTTACAGCGCGGTACGCACTGAGTCCTTATATAAGACAGATACGCTTCGTCTTTAAAGGGTTAATGTGAATTATCCCGTTTGTGTTTAAAACAGATTGAGCTGCATATTTCGGCCTCTGTTAGTCGTCATCGTCAAATCAATCCCAAGAATATAAAAGGAAAGATATATTACAGCTGCAATAATGGGATAAGTAATTCGTTTAATTACGCATAATTAAACGGATTGTTTCGTCTTGTGCAAAATTAATCTACTTTCGAAAATGTCCCCCCACCCCCGCGCACAAAGTACAGCTGAATTCAGGAAATATGTATTAGCCGCCTACATAATTCTTGCCCACTCTTAACTTCTTGTTTTAATTACCTGTTTTACGATTTTACTTAATAGTCTCATTAATATACAGCTAAAAATAGTCAAAGAGAAATTAGATGTTATAATACTAAAATGCTATGATAGTCAAAGAAAATAATATTATTGTGTCTACGGAATGCTGTATGTATTCCAGTTAAGAAGCTGCACAACTGGCAGCTTCTGCAGTATGTAGCATAGAAGGACGGAACTTGTAGCATGATATATGGTTCTTCCTTCTGCCACTGCGTGTTGAATACGGAAACTTACAAATAAAATACAAGAGATGTAGGGAGGTTGTGTGCGTGCGCGCGTGCGTGCGTGCGTGCGTGCGTGAGTGTTTTTGCGTTGCTCGACTGAAAGCAGACGCATTACAAAAATCAGTGTATTTTAATTCGCTGTCAGTCTTCACCTTAGATATTGCCCCCGGTAATAAGAACCTGCCACATTTCGAGGCTTTTCTAAGAAAAAAGAAATTTTAGATTCAGCTTCAGTTTCATAATAATCATCGACGTTTCGGGGACAGAAGACGCCTTCAAAACATCATTAAGTAGTTACCAGTCTGTAGGCTTTAATCTTCATCCACAATACTGCGAAAAGCCCAAATCTCGCACAATAGACATTGTCTTCATATATTCTCGGATTTTTATTTGTTTTCCTCCGTCATTTCTCTTTCCTTTCTTCATTTAATTTCATTTGAGACTAGCTGAAACAGTTTAAACTCTGCTGCCTTTTAGTCTGACCTCGAACTGCTTGGCAGGCCATGCCTTCTAATTGTTAATGACCTCTTTGCTTCATTAAATCCCATCTCTCCGGGTCCCAGGGGCTCCATGCTGCCGTAACTACATTGCCTTTCAAGTTCTTAATTGGATGAATCTTCGATCTCTTCAGTGCTTCTCGTACCCGGGTAAAGGCGAAAGACGATCATATCTGCCAAGGGCATAGAATTCGGACGAAGTTGCTGAAGTTATTATCATCTACTGGCCCAGAGCTTTTAAGTCATTCCTCGCTTTACGAAGTTTCGCGTTACGAAATTTCGCTCTTAATAACTTTTACAAAGAAGCACATATCCTCAGCTTGGCTTTTACCCGAAGGCATAGTATTGGTTCTTCTGAAATTCCGCGAAAAATGTCGGTGCCCTCAAATCCTTTAAGCCAAGAAGAAGAATCTGCAGGAAAAAATAATATTTATTTTCCCACTGTTATTTACAGGAAAAATGTCGTTTATTTTTAAATTTTGTATCATATCATATCATATCATATCATATGTTCGTGGTGTTTGATTGTTGCATTTCAGCCGACAAAATTTTTACTTGTCATCTTCTTTGGTCATAATTCGGTAGTTTTATTAAGCAGCACCCAACCATAATACTGCGCTTATGGGAAATAGCCACTTGCTTTAGGAAATTTAGCCTTACGAAACCTAACTAGGAAATTTAGCCTTACGAAACCTAACTAGGAAATTTAGCCTTACGAAACCTAACTAGGAAATTTAGCCTTACGAAACCTAACTAGGAAATTTAATTACTGATAGCAGTATCTGATGTCTGTGTATTCTTTGTGTACGTAGTCGTTTCGAAAGGGAATACACTGTAGAAGATTTGCTACCCTAAAAAGGAAATATTTGTTTAATAATTTTTTAACTTAGACGATAATATTAAAGTCATAAATGTGGACCTGTTTTATTCCAAAATCTTAGCAGCGTATTTTAATTTTAAATAATTGCTCAGGGATACACAAGATTAAATAAAACAGAACCACAATGTCACAAGAAACACTACCGCTTAATTCTCTGCAGAGAAATAATCGCGGTTTGTATTTGCAGTTACCCAAAACACTTTCGTACACTCTGGGAAGAATGCAGAATTTGTTTAAGGTCAGAGTTGGTGGTGCATTGTCTAAACACTGTGACTAAAAGGCTTTACAATATATTATAAAAGCGTGGGGCGTTCCAGATGTAGTCACGTGCTCTTGTGATCACGTTTATGAACAACAAACTTTTCTGCAATGAGAGGACTGTCTTGACTCTGGAGGCTACAATAACTTATCAACAAGAATTCTGCTGCCTGGAAGCACTTAGTTTCCGTGTTATTCATCATCATCAGAAGTAAATTTCATATACTGGAGTTCATTATCATTTTGAAATTAATTTCCAAGAAATATTGTTATATCGATCATTGCTGGTCTTTATACGCTTGACGTAATTACACCTTACTAATACCGTATTATCTCCATAACTGCAGTTCCTCTGTGCTTAATAAGTACTGATGAAGACGTAACACGAAATAGCTTTAATCTGCTCTTACTTAATTGAATAGCCCAGAATATAGAGTTCTCATGAACATAAATTCCTGATGTGAGTGAGAAAGAGCGTATTTTATCGAGGAAATTGAAATGTGTTTTCTACTTCCGGAACACATTTCCATCTAAAACATTTCGTTCGCCTTACGGTGTGTGGTACATTTCCAATAGATGTAATGCAGTATCCTGCTCAGTGCTGTCTGTTTGGAATTTTGAAGCCTGTTATATGTGTGTGCTGCGTCCAGAATGCGTTACATTATTTTAAATCCGTATGGTCCTTCTGATATTAGATGCGATTGAACCATCGCAGCGTGATAAAGCGAGTTATAAGAAGGCGTTGCTGGGATGCCTCTGTTACCAGTTGTTTAGTGGATTAGCATATGATTCGATCCCATGCGTTTTCACTCATATTAAAATAATGAACAAAAAGTGCTTTTTGAGTTTAAATCAAACCAGCAAGTGCAGAAACTTACTGGTAAGTCAGGACATGAAAAGTCGTTTAACCGTTTAAAGACGAAGCGTATCGGTTTTATATAAGGAATCAGTGCGCACCGCGCTGTAAACACTCTCCACTTCGGTTGTAAAAGCCAGTCTCTTAATGTGCTATAAGGCAAAAGTTGCTGTTTTTTCTGAGATCCGTACAAAACACACAAAGGCAATATGGGCACCACGTAGAATTTTTTAACCTTAAGCCTGGTCTATGTAAAGTTACCGCTAGGCTTTAGAAGGGGTATGTGAAGCCATACATGCTTGGATGTGAACAATACTTGTGACTGTTTGATGCACGCCCCCTGCTGATGGTAATCTAATTACCGAAACACATGTAGGAGTGATATAATACACTTACCAGTAAGTTTGTGCACTTTTTGGTTTGATTAGAACTCATGATATATACACGGTGTACAAAACGTAAAAAGTGCTTTCTCTGTAATGAAAACTAATCACTTAATACGGGCGTAACAACAACCCCCGAAAGACCACGTGTGTCAAATATGTTTGAGAAAATGGACAATTTACAAAATGACATGGGTGTATCGAGTCAACAATTGTCACGGTTGTTCTGAGGATCATAAGAATGGATGTCTCAAGATTCGGGTAAAGGCAGGCCTGAGTAAATCAAACGCAAGGCTTCATTGGTTTTACACCTTCGAAAGGGATATGGCGCTTTTAATTATTAGTGGTGAGGTAAGGGCGTGTAACGGCACGGTGGTGGCCTATTTCAAGACGAGTTCCTAGAATTCACATAATCCTGCCAACGTTGTCTGCATCATGACCCACATAAAAATAACACCTCCCAAATCCGAGACTATAACGTTGACACCAATCAGCCAGGTAACAGAATGTGCCAAATTCCCATCACTCTTATGGTATAACATTTCTTCTACCAGAATACACGCACATTAAATCCAAGAAGATAGCAACCACTGTATAACTCTTACCTATAAACTTTCAGGATATTTAACTAAATGCATGAGAATTACTTGCTTTCTGAGATATATCTGCCGCTCGATTAATCCTGCAAAATTAAGTGTCTGGAATAAAGCAACTAACTAACTAACTAACTAACTAACTAACTCCATGGAGCAGAGGCCTTCTTGAGAAGCTAACAGTTTCTCAGCTAGTCAAGAAATTCCCCGCATTTTATGGAACCCGAAGGTTCATTACCGCATTCACAAGAGCCCGCCACCTGTCCCTATCCTGAGCCAGATCAATCCAGTTCATGTCCTCCCATCCCACTTCCCGAATATCCATCTTAATATTATCCTCCCATCTACGCCTGGGTCTCCCAAGTGGTCGCCTTCCCTCGGGTCTCCCCACCAAAATCCGGTATGCACCTCTCTCCTCCCCCATACGTGCCACATGCCCCGCCCATCTCAGTCTTCTCGATTTGATTACCCGAATAATATTTGGTGATGAGTACAGGTCATTAAGTTCCTCGTTATGTAGTCTTCTCCACTCCCCTGTCGCCTCGTCCCTCTTAGGCCCAAATATCCTCCTCAGCACCCTATTCTCGAACACCCTCAGTCTTTGTTCCTCCCTCAGTGTGACAGATCAAGTTTCGCATCCATACAGAACAACAGGTAAAATTATAGTTCTGTATACCCTAATCTTTGTGTTTTTGGATAGCAACCTGGAAGACAAAAGATTCTGCACCGAATGATAGCAAGCATTCCCCGACTTCAATCTGCTCTTAATTTCTTCATGAATGGAGTTTCGATTCGTTAGGGTTGCTCCCAAATATTTGAATTCTTCCACCCTTTCAAAGGATTTATTATCTATATTTATGTTGTGATTGTGTCGTGCATTCTGATTTCGAGACATGACCATGTACTTAGTTTTCTCAGCATTTACTTCTAGACCAATCTCCTTACTAGCAATCATTAAATCTTCTGCATTTTTCTTTATGTTATGTACGCTTCCGCCCAATATATTAACATCATCAGCATAAACCAGAAGCTGATGTGTACCATTCAATTTCAAGCCCTCCTGGTTTGCCTGAACCCTCCTAATGGCATATTCTAAAGCAAAGTTGAAAAGCAATGGCGACAGAGCATCTCCTTGTTTCAAGCCATTCTTAATAGGAAACGTGTCAGACAGATGTTTGCCTACCCGAACTCTGCTATACGTTTCACTTAGGCACATTTTGTATTAACCTTACTAGTTTCATGGGGATACCGAACTCAATGAGAATATTATACAAGACCTCCCTCCTAACTAAAGCAACATTAAGGCCAAAAAATGAAGTGCACAGCATAGCAAATAAGCGATATCCAGGGCCTCTTCCACTTGAATAGCCTGCAACTTTCCACACTTCTTTCCTACATTGTTGTAAACAGCAGCTACGGCGCAGCGATGTGCGCAGTGATGTTATCTGTTTACAGCCTGGCGAGCCCAGAGTGGTTGCGTGGAGCCCTCAGCCGCTTCTATTTTGAGGCGCTGTAAACTGGTCTGAATACCCAGCAACAAGTAGCGCACTCTATCAGAGCTTCAACTACAATCCTCCTCTGTCAAGAGTGTGTTATATCTCGGAAACCTCTTGTACTAAAGCTTTATATTGGTAAAAATGGGTTTCATTTTCAGCACTTTACATTGCATGAATGAAGGTAGTGGGACGCAGAAAAATGTTAGTCGATAGGTATTTGAGGAAAAAGGAATGAATTTATTCAATACAAATCCCATCGATAGAAAATTCAGTCCCTGTGTCATTGATTTAAAAATGTCACCGAAGAAGACGAGACGCCAAATCTGTTTAATAAATAATTATTATTTAATCAGTCAGTTACATGTGGTTTCTCCGGATATTTTGACTGAAGTTTGACGTAATCTTCTGAGTGAAGATATTAGGATATTTCCTCGAAATAAGCAGCTACAGCCACTTTATTTGCTTTTAAGCTTGCTCTTCAAAATTATCTCGCTCCCCTTGCGACGCCACACAAGCCCTTCAGTTGATAAAGCGTCTTTAAGTGATGTAAGGGTAAGGAGATCTATTCGTGTTATGACATAAACCAGTTTTCTGTGTACATGAAAGTCTGTGTGTGTGTGTGTGTGTGTGTGTGTGTGTGTGTGTGTGTGTGTGTNGTGTGTGTGTGTGTGTGTGTGTGTGTGTGTGTGTGTGTGTGTGTGTGTGTGTGTGTGTGTGTGTGTATGTGTGTTTGCGTGTCTGAGAGAGAGAGAGGAACTTTATTCATTCTTTGTGTGTGTCCTGGAGCAATGCAAACTATGAACCAATTTAAATAATATTAGGTTAGTATATACATCCTGTGTACCCGCACACACAACTTTGCAGTAGAAGGCAATTAGGCAGCACGTTTCACCTCATTTTTCAAGCCATCTTCAGGCCTTAATTTAACAACTTCAGTAAATGTTTACAACTGCAAGTAGCAGTGAGAGTTCACCCTTTACACCAGCGGTTCGTAACCTTTTTGTGCCATGGACCTTTTTGAGAACCTGGTGAAACCTACGGACCTCTTCTCAGAAAAAATGTATTTTAATGCATAACATAAAATACATGGATATATAATCTACAATCTACATTATAGATTGTATGACCAAGGAAAACAATTATGCTAAAATACAGACTTAGAAATATTAAAAAGTAAGGAGTACGTAATATGGTAAAGTATGTGGCTTCTTTATTAATCCAGCCATACATCCCATCCAAGTTCAATGATCCCCTGAAATCTGTCCGCCGACCGTTGGGGGTCCGTGGAGCACAGGTTAAGAACCATGGACTTTATACTAAGTTCTTAAATTAAAGCCTGATGATAGCGTGAAAAATAAGCCGAAACATGTTACCTAATTCACTTGTACTGTAAAGTTGTGTATAACGCTATAGTGAATATATATGTACTTGTTAACACAACGGGGTATGTCATGTTTAAATTACTGTTAATATTTGCTCTGTAAACATGTTTCTGATTATTAACGAAAGCGATAAGCACCAGTTCACACTAAATCTGTAAGTATGTTTATAACCTATCTTAGTACCTAATTTGATATTCCTGTCTCCAACGAATGATCAGTTATCGCCATCAGACCGACGACTCAATGTAGATATCACCATAGGCAGTGTCAGAACTCTGGTGTAAGCAGCGCTAGTGCAGGTAGCCTACACATGCGCTTGCCTGCTATTAGTACCGAGTGTATGAGGTTCAGTAAAACCGTGGGGTTGCCTCTGAAGTTACAGCTTCTTCACCAAATATCGTAAATGTTCTTATTGGTCAGTTCTTTTAAAAGCTGAAATAGAAGACAGGCGGACACATATCGATAGCTTTATGATCTCGTAACCCTACTTCTTTACAAAAAAAATGTAGGGTAAAAAGAGTAACATTTTTCAGAATAATGAAAACCATATTAAAGCAACTCCTAAAATGTCGCGCATACTGAATAACACACCTGATATGTTAACTTATAAATACCTCGTATAACACCATCGGTTTGTGACTCAGCCGGTTGGGTCTCACCCGGCATTCCATATTGCTCGATTTTCTATAATTACTTTGTAGCCTTTATTTATGTTTTTGTGACCCGGTCACACGCCGGTTTTACCATTACGACGGATTTGGTTTGTGCGTGAAGTCACACGCCGTGCTTCCGTAGGTAAGTTAGAGCCTAGTGTGTTTGGTTTCAACCCAGAAGATGAAAATTTTGGCTACGTACACAAGGACCACCAGTTGGCAGCAGTTGGATAGATGGAGTTAACGCCTGGTTTGTGAGTGAAGTCACAGGTTTCTTTAGGTTAGAACATGAATATTATGTGCATATTATCGCATGACTTGCCCATTTCTAGTAACACAAAATGCTGCTGTGAGTTGTGAGGATGCGGACTGTGGCGCAGTTGGTTGAAGCACTGCACTACATGCCGGAAGGTCGCGGGTTCGATTCCCGATGGTGTCACTGGAATTTTTCATTGACATAATCCTTCCGGCCGCACAATGGCCCTGAGGTCAACTCAGCCTCTAACAGGAATGAGTACCAGTAATATTTCCTGGGGGTAAAGGCAGCCGGTGCGTAGGGCTGACAACCTGACCACCTTTATGTCCTTGTCTTGAGATCTGGGAGCCTCAACCTCCTGGAACCCTCTGGCCCTGTCCTGGCCTGTAATGGGATTGCTTTACATTTACCTTTACCACAGCAACTCGCTTCTTGTTATTAACACCCTTTCGAGTAGTACTGTATTTAACAGCAGTGGAAGCGTATGCCCTGTGAGACACGCGAAGTCCAGATGCGTGTTTGGGACTGAAAATAACACATTAGCTGTGATCCCCGTTTGTTGTGTACGTATAAATATATCTGCAGTGTAATCACAGTGCAGATTCACTGAATACAGTCAGATATTATCGTATCTCTGTTACCACCTTCTACCAGTGGCTGCTATGATACCATATGGGTATAACGCGTGAAATAGTCCCTGTTCTCCCTGTTACGTCGCTAGGGAAGGGTGCGTAGTAATAACACGTAAAATTGTCCGTATACAGACCTTATCTTCCCTAGAAGATCATATAGGGTGTAATAGCGGCGGCGATTTCTTTAAGGGTACCTCAGCAGGACTGCAGTTATGGGGTTTAGTTGCCGTTCAATCTTGGATCCTTCCTCCATCTTGAAAAAAAGGGGTGAGTCAGTAAGCTTTGTTTGTCCTCACAAAGAGCTCCCTGTTTATAACACACACATAGTTATATAATGTATGTATACAGAATATACCGGAACTGACGCCCCCCTTAAGAGCTGTTTCCGCTGTAAAGAAGAAGGTGAAAATATTATGTGATAAAACTGCATTCGACGCCCACTTTACGAGCAAACAGCGTATACCGACTCAGAAAATGCGGCAACCTTTCTAGACTTAAGAAATCCCGCTGGGTTTATATCAGTGGGTGCAGACGTAATGTCGGTTGCTAGGAGGTTCTTACGTCTGACGTTGTAAGGGTTGAAGTTCCGATCAAGAGTTTATTTGCCCTGAGTAGGTGTAGATGCATGCTTGGAAGAATCGTTGCAACTACTGCAATAAAAGAGTTACGCAGTCAGAACTGTGAAGTGCTGTAACCGGATGGAATAAAGGAATCGTGTATGGAAAAAGAAAAGAATAATTCGAATTTTTCTTTAAGAGAGTACTCGATTTTAATGCCTGGTATTAAAAAACAAAACATTAATTTTTTTTTAACAAGGAAGGGACACTTAGGAAGTGTAACCTGTACCGTGCAAATATAAGTAAAAAATTACCTGGGATTATGTTCTACACTCTTTACTGCAATTTGTTCGCCAACAGTCGCCAAACTAATGTGCTTACTTTATTAACTACAGTCGGCAGTGCCTGCCTTAGCAAATGCAGGGCCCGATTGCAGTCTTTCTGGCGGGCCCATAAAAGTTACTGTGCAGATCAAGAAAAAAAAAAGGATTGAAGTTGATAAGTTATAAAGTCAGTGCTAGAGTTTGTGTGGTATCACACTGTGTGTTTTGAAGAATTACTAATGCGCGGACCGCCCATTAGCGCGGGGTCTCCGTAAGACAAGAGCCTGATTCCCGTCAAATAGGTCCACTCGGCCTAAGGCCGGCCCAGACAGTCGGTGTCCAAATGTACGCCCTCCCATATCGGTGTACACATTGGTTCATCGAATGAGTACCTCGCCACGTTATATTTTCAGCCACTTAAGTCACTGCTGCATTCACGTCCGTGTCCTCCAAACCAGTCGATGGAAGATGATAAATATTTTCCTTTAAAATAAAAATAATGAAAAAATAATTGTTTGGGTTCAGATCTGTGGCACCTGAGGACCAGGTTACCAATTTACCTTCCCTGAAATGTAGCATTCAGTAGTTCTTGAAAATGGTTGCAGTAGTGTGTGGGTACCGTCATGCGGATACTGCGTGTCCTGTCCAGTGCCCAAACACGCGTCTTCCAGGAGCTCTGTCAGTGATCCGTCAATAAATGTATTGTAGTTTGGGCCGAAGATACTTCCCGGTGGGAGATATGGTCCAATAACACTATCTCAAAACGCACAGGACCAAATATTTTGGGCCATTTTGCGTGACTTGACGTCTGTCGTATGACGCGCAGAATTTCGCTTGACCAATTGTGACAATTCATAGTGCTCTCCTCGCTAAAGACGTAACGTCCTCAATCCAGTACAAGTAATGACTCTCACCTGTCACGTGTAACTCCATTTAAGAAATGTAATCAGAGTAAACGAGGACGTTAACAAGAGTCGCTTGCCGCAAAATCTGTGACGCTGGCTGTACGCCTCGGCATGACACTCTTTCATTTCTTTGCTCGCCAATATAAACTCAGCAGGCTTTGTTACATCATACGACGTCGTCGCGATTTCTACACGTACGTGTGTCTTACTAGGAGACTTCGTGCTCGATGCACGTTTATCACGGAATATTTTCGCCTTATTTTACACCAAACTAACGACTATTCAGACATGCGGCTTCAGATTCGAGACGTCACTACATTAACTGTTCTTATTTACACCACTGTAAGGATTTTGTTATTGGACAGGACTTGTAGCAAATCCTCGCAAATATGCCAAACAGAATCATAATACACATGGCAGGAAGTTTAGTACCTGTGCGCATAATGTAAAGGCATCTGTCTCTCATACAATCCGTGTCATTTCTCCACTGCCTTTATTTCAAGAATCTCTAAAGTCATGTGATTTTGAAAATTTCTTTGGTAAGACCAACTATTTCCTTCCCACGCGCCGTCTTCGTTGCCATGCGTCATTATATTTGGCAGGATTTATGAAGCAGGCTGCGCGATTGAATGGCCCGAGGATTCTCTTGACAGCACGTGCAAGCGTGGTACAGTAGCGAGATGTTTCTGTTTTTGTGTAATTAGTGTAATTACTTAGGGATGCAATCTCTCGCTCCAGGTCGTAGCCGTTTGTTTTATACAGCACTCGATTCTGAGATTGTTCAATAGTGGTACCTGACAACGAAACGCTTTGATGAAAGGATTCCACAGAGCATGTATTCTATCATTTTAAGTGCAGACTGAGACACATCTAGAATCCGAAACGTCTTACATAATTATTCAGAGTCAAAGTAAATTGTACCCCACTTTTGTCACTTACATATATAACTTCAAGTCTGAGCCATCCTGTGTCGATAAAGACTTCAGACAAAACAACATCGGTGGAATATTTGTTGTTTTAGTTGTTAAACGTGTTCTTTCTACGGGTTTGTTAAGAATCGGAGAAAAAACTGTCCGAATGCCACTTTATCCATTAAAAATCCCACGTGGACTGACCTGAGATCGAAATCCACTGTTTACGGTGTGGGGCCGGCCATTAACCGTGTGTGTAAAGTGATGTATAGGGAGTTGGCTGGTAACTTGTAGCACCACACTTGGTACGTCACGACTGTCAGTTGTAAACGGCCTATGGGGATCTCAGTGGCTCGACTCGAAGGAAGGAGTGTAGGAAAACCGCAGGCAATTAAATATTAACACATGAAGTGCTGGATATCTTCAGAAGTTGTTTTATATTTTTGGACGTTCCAAGATTCGAAATCGGATCGGAGACTGCCCATATCCGTGGCTTTCCTCAGTATATCCGGAAGCCTGGGATAACGAACGCGTTAGAGAAGAGTCCGTTTTGAGAAACTAACAGGTCTTCAGCTAGGCAAAATATTTCCTGCGTTTTATGGAAACCGAAGATTCATTACCGCATTCACAAAAGTCCGTCACCTGTCCCTATCCTGAGCCACATCCATCCAGCACATGCCCTCGTCCCATTTCCATTTTAATATTGTCCTTCCGTCTATGCCTAAGTCTTCAAAGTGTTCTCTTTCCCACAGGTTTCAACACTGCAACCCTGTATTAACCTCTTCTCTCCCCACACTTGTTACATGCTCCGATCCGCTCAGTCTTCTTGGTTTGATCACCCGAATGATATTTGGTGACGAATACGGATCATAAAACTGCTCTTCATGTAGTCTCCTTCCTTCCATTGCTACCTCATCTCTCTTAGGCCCAAATATATTCCTCAGCACCCTATTCTCAGACAACCTCAGCTTATGTTTCTGTCTCAGTGTGAGAGACCATTTTTCACAACCATGCAAACCAACAGGTATGGAAGCCTGGGATAGTAACTTTAAGTAGGCAAAGACTATCTCCTTTCACATTTTCCTCCTTTACGATCTACTCTTCAGCTTAACACCACGTAACTTATGCACGTACAAACTACCAAGGCGTTTTGAAATAAATCATGAAGCAACCGTTTGTTTCTCACCAAAGGAAATACAATTGTATTGAGTACACTTGCCCTCACTCTGTAATTACAACCGAAAGCAATCCGTATAGATTCAGTTCCTTGAGCGATATCAGAGGGGAAGCTTACCAGCAGATGCGGTAGCCTCCACTGTGTAAGCAAGCTGCATGTAAATGTATTTAAGCTTCGTAATCAACACATACATACTAAAGTAGATAACATAAATTCAGACGTTCTGCAATGTTATGCCTTGCTCAGTGATAGCTACCACTGTTTCGGATGAGTGTAAGGACTCTGTTTTCAGGGTCACTCTTCTTGGATTTCTTGAGCCTGACTATGAAGACTCCACGCTTCTCCAAAACGTTTGTAACTGCGTTACAATTAACACGGAGTAACATTCCAAAAGTACTTGAACTGTTAATTAACGTCACTGTGAGGACGTTAAATCTTTCACTGAATAATGCAGATTTGCAGAGTTGAATGCAGATATTTTGCTCTTCAAACAACCAGAATCTGGCACGACTCAGGAAATCGTCATGTATTTTTACAAATCTGGGTTTTCTGCCCTTCTTTATCACCAAGAATTTTGCGATGGTGCTAATAATGTGGATTTATAGACAGACGTCAAAATCTGAGCCGAGTTCCCAGAAAATGTTTAAACCGTTTTTTCTTTGCGATCCTCCATATTTTCTACATGGAAATGTCACTGGGGTGCTTGTACATTGACTGCTGAAGACGGATGGTGTTGAAAAGTGTGCTAACTGAACTGAATAGTAGTTCGGGTAAGTTGTTATATAAAATGGGAAGAGCTGCCATCCTCCTTCAGAATTGTCAGTCAATACATTAACCCTTCCGTGGCCTAGCTGTGTCACTCTGCACACAGTTTTACATTTCTTGTTGTTTTACTGTTAATATTCCCTTGCTTTGATGGTTATGTCTCTTACACTTTCTCAGCTTAATGGAGTTTCAAGTACTCTAAAATATCTCGGTATTTCTCTTGTGCAGAAAGAATTACGTTTAAATTGTTTGCTGCAGTCCAGGAACTGCCCCGCTCACTCACCCACGCATGGGTTCAGACATAATCAGCCTGCCACAACAAGTAACTTTGTGGCTTGTCTAACGACAGTTTAGCACTGTCCTTCATGCGGCGCAGATATATTGTACCACTTTTGTGCATTGCGTGCCCTGTGTATGGTGTATTATGAGTGAAACCGATCAACATAGACGTGTAATTATGGCGAAAAAATAATTTATGGGTGAAAAGTTGCGTGAAATTCTACAAAACAGCAGCGACGAAGGATATCTAGAAGATTAAATGGGGTAAACAATTGAGAAAATTATGTACAAAGAGAGGAGGCTGTTCTTTTCATTTTTGACCAGTTTTCTCAATTATGCACTGGAAACTACTCAACAGGCTGTAATATAACAGTTGACGTACGATTATCCACTTACACGGGAAGAAGCCTATTTACATTGTATATGAAAGTCAAGCTATGGCGGTATGGTTTGAAAATATGGGTGTGCGGAAATACTGAGGTGGGGCAGGTTTTGAAATTGCAAGTGCTCACTGGCATGACTGATGGTGAAAGGGAAGTCAGTCGAGGAACACGGGTGGTTATTAACATAGTGGAAACCTATTTTGGTTCTCGAAGGGTTGTTACCATTGACAAGGCTTTAACGTCAGTAACGTTTGCTGAAGAAGTGTTCATAAAAGGCATAAGAGCGAGAGGCACAATGCGCTGCAACAGACGACAGATCCCAAAGGAATTTCTTCTGCACTCCGAAAGAGATGGGGATTGAAGCATTTTTGGGTAAAAAAACGCTAAGGAAAATTGTTTAGATTCACTGATAACATGACGCTTATTTTCAACGTGCCGGAAAGAAAATAAAAGTGTGATCCTGCTCTCCGCAGACATTTGTAGTCATGACATGGCTAGCTCAGAACATGAATTATAAACCAAAAGTAGTCCTGCATGACAACAGAACAAAGGTGCTGTAAATGCAGGAGACCAAATGACAAGAGTACTCACAAACAGTACCAAGCATACTTTATCTGAAGGGGGTTCCATTTGAAAGAGAGGGCCCTACTTATAGCCTCTGAATATTGTCTCTCGTCTCGCTCGCTCGCTCGCTCGCTCTTGAAATTTACACATTCAGTAGTGTAGATCGAAGGGGAATTCTCTGTTCTCGGTCAGAATTTCACATCCATGAATAGAACCAAGTCTAGTGAACCTACGAAGAAGAAAGAGAGGTGATTGACACCAAGTACGGTATATGGACAGATTGTGGACAAAAACAGTGACGGGTCAGAAGGTGACATTATGACTGTACAGGAGTAGGAAGGTTATGATGAAGTTCGAGTGGAGACACACAAGAGGAGTGTGCACCCTCGCAGAACGGTCATACAGAATGTTCCTCTGCTGAAGTGACAGACACACAGCCCCGGTTCACATAGTGGCTGTGGTGGTGGTGGTGGCGGCGGCGGCGGTGGTGGTGGTGGTGGTGCTGGTGGTGGTGGTGGTGGTGGTGGTGATTACGATTATGATGATGATGATGATGATGATGATGGTGACGACGACGATGACGACGATGAAGATGAACAGAGTAGGTCACGTCGACAGGCACCATAATAACCAGCACCCACGTGGCGGGCACTACCATCTTGCCCTCCAAATAGTTTGGTAAACACCGACAAAGTGGCGGGGGGTACAGGCAGAAGAAAGGTCAGCAAATTATTACACATTACAGCTCCATTGTGCTTAGCCTTTTCTTGTTGCATTTCGTGGAAATTATCGCACAACCGGTGCTGGAGACTAAGTGCTGCTGTCACTGTTATTTAGACAATTTTGGCGAGGATTTTTGCATACACGCTTTAAGTAGGGAAAAATGAAAATACACGGAAGTGAGTGTAAAAGGGATATTTTTTCAAATTTAGTCCATCACATCTGTGGTAATAAAGGTAAAGTTTTCACTGTTCACGGCTTGACGACATGTAGGGGGAGTATATCTTGTGTGGTGTAGCTCCACTTATTCCCACCCTCCACATTAGGTGGAGGTGAGTGCTTAACATTATGCCCTGGCCACGTAATCTCCGGGGAAGCAGCGCCATTTCCCTTTGAACGTGGGGGTGGGTAGGCCCTGGAGCCAATCTGGACGTTATTTGAGAAGAGAAAATTTCTTACCTCTACTGGCATTCGAACCTTGGAACGTCCAGACCGTAGCCTAGCCTTCATACTGACTAACCTATTTTGGCTCCACTTATATGGCTATTAAAATCTCATATACGGCTATGGGATATAAGTAATACCCATTTTATTCTCGGGTACCAAATAACCCGCCCCCGTCAACCACGGGTGTTTCTTTAGCTCAGCCACGGACGGGTTAAAATATGCAGCGATTACCATCGTAAAAATATTAGCTGTCCGCCATTCATGATCATCTGTCCATTTCGAAGGCAATTAGTTTTTGTAATTCAAACAGTGTAGTAAAATATGTAGCTCGTGTTTGGTCCCAGCTATGAATATTTGTCTTTCAAAATGAAGGTTGCCTTAAAGGAAACTTTGTAACACTTACAAGAACTGTTGGTAACTCATTCAAACTGTTTGAAAGAATGCAGTGGAATTAATCACGGGAAATTATCAATTTCTGTACTCACTGTGGCGGACAAACGCAGTGTTTTCCACCAACTATAGAAACAGCCTGCCGATTTTAGACCTCCCGGCCAGCCGCATTCTTAATCAAATTTTCTCGGTAAATTCGCTAAAGTGAACCTCTCACGTTTCCTGCATCGACCGATGGAACTCAGTTTCACCTTCGGACGCAGGTCATTCTCAGGGGGTATGGAATGGATCAGGAGCGCCAACCGACAATCAGTGTGCAAAATGTATGTAGCCCTGCCGTTTTTCTGGCATTTAGACGCCGGGATTCAAATTAGGGCGGTCCCTGTAAGCTTTATTTCGGTGTTTTATTAATGAACTTGTTCATTAATAAATTACACTGCGCAATGTTAGATGAAGTAATGTGAGTACAGAACAGTTCTGGGAAGATATTGACAAAGGAAGACGGAAGTAGTCACAAAGAAATATGCCCTGGTGTCGCTTTCTCCACCACAGAGCATGTGGGCTGGGTACGGCTTCGACTTATCTCAAGTGGGCGAAGTTGCACTGAGAGAGATTTAATGTCGCCTAATGCTGTGAAATATTTTTTCTCCTGTTGTCTCAGTTTCTCTCCTTCCGGAGTCATTACATTAGTGTGCGTCATTATGCTGTGTTACTGTTCTTTATTCATATATGTACTCGTATTGTGTATGGGATATACAAGGGTCTACTAAGAAGAGCAGTTCTATCGAAACATAGTTTCATCCTTCCAACATGGGGCCACACACCCAAAAGATCGCAAGGTCTCACATCCCTCCAACACGGTACTGCATACCCAGAAGAACACAAGGTCTCACATCCCTCCAACATGGTACGACATGCCCAGAAGAACACAAGGTCTCACATCCCTTCAACATGGTACTACATGCCCAGAAGAACACAAGGTCTCACATCCCTCCAACGCGGTACTACATACCCAGAAGAACACAAGGTCTCACATCCCTTCAACATGGTACTACATACCCAGAAGAACACAAGATCTCACATCCCTTCAACATGGTACTACCTTCCCAGAAGGACACAAGGTCTCACATCCCTCCAATATGTTACTACATGCCCAGAAGAACACAAGGTCTCACATCCCTTCAACATGGTACTGCATGCCCAGAAGAACACAAGGTCTCACATCCCTCCAACATGGTACTACATGCCCAGAAGAACACAAGGTCATACATCCCTCCAACATGGTACTACATGCCCAGAAGAACACAGTTTCACCACCGTAAAAGCATCTGTAGGCCAATTATACAGAATGTCAGAAGAATCATTATCAGGAAAAGTCAAGATTTTTCAGTATAGTGAATAAAATGTAATGCTGCATCCCGTAAATTTTAGACAAAAGTATGTCGGCCTGTTTTCGGGATTCGATTGTAAAAAAGTCTTGAAATAGGATACTAATACTCTGATTCTTGACGTAAAATTTATTGATCGTTAGTGCAACTGTAATCAGTAATTGTGAATGGTGGGCTGCAATGAGCGTGAGGCAAGAAACGGTGGTCGCCAATTTTAAGGTAATACTTGCACCCCTCTACAGAGAAAATGAGGGTGAGTAAGGTACACGTCATTGGCTGGTTCAAGGTACTTAACCCATACGTACCGAATATGATTTTCTAGGTCTAGACACATTACGTCTGCAATATTTATCTTAAAGTGTTGGTTGGTTCCGCTCCTGGCAATATCAGTATCTTCCCTGGTGATTATCTTTGTGATCGAATAAGAAGGGGCAAGATATAACGGAAATAATTATAACACCCTGAAGCTAAATATACTGCGGTGGTATAAAACTTCTTTCAATGTTCGTTTTGCGTTACCAGCCTTGCTTCCAAGAGATTTATAAGTGTCATTACAGTAGACTCGAAATGCATTAAGTAAACACTGTAAAACCACTTTCAACGTAATATTAATACGCAATGTCGAATGTCAATAAATTATATTGAATTGTTTATGAGATTCATGGAAATATTCATTTATTTTCTTACGTATTCTGTGCAATCGGCCGTCTGGCTGAAGCTAGAATTGTACTGTTTTCTAAGACTTGCTGTATATCCTCTTCGAATTCCTTCAAAATTTTAATATAGGGTTATGACGTAAAACAGAGGTACATGTGAAGACAAGGGTAAGAGTAAATGTGTCCCTGTCCACACCATGAAGGCGTATAGAGGCAGTAGCCTTGTAGCTCCACTCATCCCTAACTTAACCTCGACGTTAGACGGAGGTGAGTGGTGGGTCAACCTCACTTCCCGGCCGCAACCCGGAAACAACCCCGGTTGCGCATTGAGTAGGAGATTGGATGCCTCCCAGAGCCCGTCTGGACGTTTTGCAGAACAGAAAATCTCTGGCCCTGCCAGGATTCTAACCTCGGGCCTTGACGCTGGTGACGTAGTCGTTAGTCCAACTGCGCTATCCCGGCTTCGCTTATGGTGTAAAACATTGTTTGTGACTTTAACTGTGTTGGTTTTTTTTTAAATTGGTGTCGTTTAAAGTCGGAACTCTAAGAGATTTTAGCGGAAGTCTCTCAGTTGTAATGTAAAAATGGGTTACATTGGTTTAGGACCTGGTGCTAAACCTCCAAACAGACGGGTTCACGTGACCTCCACATATTATGCTCATCTGTTACTTTGCAAACAAAGATAAAGTGCTCTATATACCAGAGATACGTACAGAAATGTGTAACGAAAAAAATTTATTAAGCAGGTATATATTGTACCTAATATATGGTATTAGGCGCGCGAGAAGCAGAAAGAGACACCTGAAATAGAGAAACGATTTTGATATTCGTCATCCCCGTTGGCTGTTTATAATATATGTGTGAGCAGACTCAGTCCTGAGTCTGCTTACACATATAGAGAAACGATTGTTTTAATATCTGTAACTTATTGTAAGTATAAAGGCAACATTCTTAAGTTGTACCAAAACTTGTTTTATAATTGAGTGTAGATATTTTACCCTTTAAAAATTTTTGTCAGTGTCTTTCCACGGAAGGAGAGGTGGAACAAAAACTAAGCCAGTTACATGGGTAAGCACCTCGCTATGAAGGCATATTGTGCTGTGTGTGTTGGAACACATTTTAGCATTAAATCTATATTAAGCCACAATCAGTGGTGTAAAATAGAACAACCTGGTCAAATATCATTTAGTCATTCTTCAAACAACTCTTTGATAAATGAGTGACAGCACACGGCATGTATTTGGAAGGGTGGTTTGTCTTTGGTGCGCACAGGGCTGTGAACCTGAATAAAAATATCCTTGTCACGTTGACATATTTATGGCAATAATTGTATTGTGTGCGATTTTGATTTTCTAGGCGACATACTTAGTGTCGTAATATAACACATTAGTTTTGATATTAATGGAAAGTATATCGACGTGGCGTTTTTGGTATTATGGCCTCGAATAGTACATGAAAAATGAAAAATTGACACTGTGCGGAAAAGTGCATCCCTGAAAAGTGACGCGGATTCCGACTTTGCATATACGGCATTAAATCATAGAATGTAGTGTCAGGAAAGCATCACTTTGTAAATAGTCTTTATGTTATCCAAACCGTGCGTTTTCATTATGGAAGAATACGCACCAACTAATGCACTGTTAGAGAGATTATATTAACCTTTATAAATAAGCCACTACATACGTTTCGACGTTCAAGTCGTCATTATCAGGGGTCACTGGTGCGAAGTCCACATAAGCAACCATATGTCAAAACACTAGATTATTTACACTCACTAAGTCTTGTTGCCACCATACACACGAATAGGTCAGTAATCATTAAATTGTTAAAACACGATGGGTTAAAATCACTAGATTTTTTAGACACTTTGTGCACATGTCTTTAAACAAATAACAATTAACACAAACACACGGCTAAAATATAGTATCGTTCCATTTAATATGTCCAATCTGCGTGTGTGCAATTCATTGTGCAGTTTCCTTTTTGGTGTACTTCGTATTGTTGTTCACAGTGGAACTTGATGTGTGGCTTTAGATGCGTTTGTTGCAGGTGAAGATATTTTCTGTGATGGTGCGGGGTGTGTCTGTATCGAGTCTTCCAATCTCTTCCATTGGAAGACTCGATACACTTTTCAGATATGCAACGTCCTGCTTCGAAGCTCAAAAGGGACTGTCAACAACTCAGAACGTTGTGGTGGATACGGAATTATAAACTGAATTAAACGAGATATGCTTGTGGACTAATTGTGTACAGAAATCCGGATTTTCGCTGCAGGAACTAAGGGAAACCATTGACAGTCTTCGTCGGGGTAACTATCTGCGGGCCGAGATTTGAGCCTGAGGTTTTCGTAAATGAGGAGGGACAAGTAGTCGACCGCATCTTGCGGTTGTGGGACGAAAAACGTATGTTGATGCACAGGATGTAGTGAGTTCAGGTTATGTCGACATCTGTTTGGTATGGTAGTGGTGTTCGTTGTGAGGATTCTCACAGCGTTCTTGATGACTGTGCAGGCCTTCTGGCAAGTGTGGGGAACCATTTACCGAGAGACACAAAGTCGCATCTCGTGATCATGGTACTTCACAAAACTGGGCAAGCTCATTTAGGTTCAATTTGTGAAAAGTGACGGTGCTGTACGTTTATGGAGGCAGAATATTAGGCGAGGCTTCCTTTGATCGCTGATCAAAGGCTAAAATCTCTGGAATTTGAATTTTTTTCTGTGACATAACAGCTTTCTTTATATCTGACCCCCGTCCAAGAAGTAGTCACACACATGTAATGTTTTATCACCGAGAATCGGCGTTATTTACATGTTATTACATGCATTGCACTTTATCAGTACGGATTGTAATTTTTGGAAGGGCTTGTATTTGAGTCGCACTATGTACCTCGCCCAGTGTAACGTGACAGTCCAGCTGCTGGACACTACAAGAGTCTCATACAAACAAAGTACGAAACTGAGTGGTACGTAGAAACTTCTGCCTAATTATGGCAGACGCTTGTCAGACTCGCAAACCGTGTTAGAGTATACTGTAAAGATTGCTTTAAACATTTCAAAATTAGGAAAATTCTTAACGCCGATCCCGATGGTCGCGCAGTCTGAGGCATAGGTCTGTGGCCGCTCGCTTGCTGGGATTGCGGGCTAGAATCCCGCTGGGGGCATGGATGTCTATTTGCACGGAACGTTGTGTGTTGTCCACATAGAGGCCTCTGCGACGGGCCGATCCCTTGTCCAGGGGATTCATACTGACTGTTTACGTGTCACTGAGTGCGATCAGGTGCAACAATAACCCTCTATACCTACAGTGAGTAGGCAAAAGAAGTCAGATTGAAGAAAGGGATTTGCTAACTTAAATATGCAAGCCCAACGCCTTCACACTAATGAGCCTTCCTTCTACTGCTGGTAATGCTATTCTGATATTCTATTCGGTTCTTTTATTTTTCTGAACCTCCGTATTCTCTCTCTCTCTCTCTCTCGTGTCTGCAAAGTTTTGCACCTAATTGCGAGTGTAGCTCGTAACACAGTCTTGTAAATCGGACAACTTGAGCGATGGTGGGATTTTCTTAACAGCCTGTGACCCAGCAACTGAGTTACTGGAGTGACTTCCACGCTGTGCCATTATTTGCTGAAGTTTGTTTTCAAACACTCTTTGACTGGTCCTTTGTCTCTGTGTGAAACTCCGTCTCTCAGCGCAGGGATGGAACGTAATTTCAGATGTCAGTAAACAGGGAACTGGGAAGAAGTATACGAGAGGAAAGTTTACAGGAAGAAAAAGAAAACTATTTAAAGAGAATCTATTTTTTTACCAATTGCAGATTATCCTTAAGGTAATCCAGTCAAGGAAGGTTGCCTAAAAGGAAATTGCGGATTTATATATTCCAAAAACACCTCGACGCACAACAAAATTTACAAATCTATAGGGTACTTGTTTCGGCTAATCAATTGAGCCATCATTAGACCTACTCAATATCAAGAACCTTACATACACTTATGCCTTCGTGTGGGGTTGAGATCTCATACCCTGCACCCATCCATAAATTCCAGAACCTAAACAGGGGTACGCGATACAAAAACACTAATCACCAACAAATGCACAAAGAGTTTTATCATCAATCGTAACACACTCCTACATGTTTTGAAACCGCTGGGTCATCTTCAGGGAGAACTTTTCGTTACCGTTACAGTACGGTTGCACTTTACAGTTGAGTGAGAATGTGCTGTTGACTGTGTACTGCGTTGTTTTCGGAGGCATGAACTCTCTGCTGTCCCGGCCTGCAATGCACTGCAGGGGGGACCGCAGAGAGTACACGCCTCCAGTACACAGTACACACTCAACAGCACATTCTCACTCAACTACAAAGTGCAACCTTAGTGTAAAGATAACAAAAAAGTTCTCCCTGAAGATGACCCAGCAGGGTCGAAACATGTAGGAGTGTGTTACGATTGATGATAAAACTCTTTGTGCATTTGTTGGTGATTAGTGTTTTTGTATAATACGGTGCACGGACATGGAACACAGTAAATAGGGGGTAAGAGATTTGAACCCCACATGACTGTATAAAGTTTTGTGTGGTTCTTGATATTTGGTAGGTCTCATGATGGCTTAATTGACAAGCCGAAACTAGTAACCTGCAGATTTGTAATTTTTTTTTGTGCATGACGGCGGTTTGCAGTGTATATACTTGACTGAAGCACAACGGAAATGTTACACCTAAAGGAACTTGCAGAGCTAATGGAAGAACTATGAAATGCACACAAATTTTATATTAATGGAATATGTACTGCTGTGTTTTATAAAGCATTTATGTAAAAGAGAAAACACTTTGACACATAACCACTTTTTTACAAAGCAATAATTCTCTTATAAAATTCCCGCATGTTTCAACGCATTCGGGTCATAACCAATCTTAGAAGAATATGTATAAAAGGCCAGCAGTATATCTACACAATAACAATTGTACTGAAATACAAATAACGTTAGACGTGGCACTACGGAGTGGATGTGGACTGAGTCAGCTAAGAATTTAGTCCGTTGAGTGACTGCTGTGAGCAAGAAAACGTAACCTCGGATTCTGTTAAGCACGTAGGAATTCCTGACCAATTAGTGAATGTCAGTTTCTTAAGGAGTCCAAACGTAATCAGCCATAAGCAGAAAGTAAGGTTGACCCTTTTCTGGGCTCCACACCGTGAACATTTTTAAAGAAAGAAATGTCTTACGCATTCTAAACATCTGTAATATATGGAGGTGTTGCTGTGCTGCCTTGAAAGTAACTACAGGTACCTGAACTCAAGACGTCACTCCTTTATGGACCCATCTGTAAGGGGTCGCGTTCGAAGGGAGAAAATTCTTTATTGTTACTTCGAAAATTTCAATGTTTCTTTTATTGAAGTAACTCAATAGACAAAATAAAATACAAAACCTTTACGATACATAGGCATTTTCTTCTGCAAAATGTGTTTTATTTTACACATTTTCTAAATTGCGTGCCTAAACAATTCCATGAATGATGGGTGATATGTCCCCGCATTTTCATATCTGAAATTGTTTTGTCGAATTTCGATTAAATTTGGCACTAATGTCCTCGAGATGACACAGCTACATTACTTGAATCGCAAAATCTGCCACATCGATTTTATAAAAGCAATGACTTATCGCGTGAATAGCTCTAGGCAGTGTAAAGCACCGACCTCATTAAAGCGTACAGTTTATCATTTGAAACCCTTCTGCTTATTGTAAACTTTTAACGAAATGCAGGGTGGGATGTTTGGAACAGCAGGTTATATCCAATACACTACCACAGTCACAAGCCATAAGTCACTGTGTACGCAAAACTGGGGCACAGTTTTCTACTCATGTTTATTCTGGCCTTTACAAACAAACGATCCCCTGCAACTCTCCCTCCCAGATGCGCACCCAGAATTTTTCCAAGCTTTATATAATTTATGTTTGATTTTAAATATTATGTTAAAAAATCATGTTGTAAGTACAACCTAACAATGTCTGCAACTGCATTTATATACGTACGAATATAACTACATGTTCCATGGCTCAGTCACAGTGTTCCCTCCTCTTGTTTTTTTAATTTTATTAATTTATTTTTCAAAATTCAAATGTACTAGTCAGCCGACTTCAGTGGCTGATTTCGGCAGAAAGAGAAATTACGTAAAACATTTGATATCATAATAGCTACGAAATCTATATTTCTTAAAGTGCGGTTTTGGGGGGTTTCCGGGCCGCAGCCCGGCAGACCCCACCCGCCTTTGGGTGCGCCCTTGCTCGCTCCACAGAATCCGCCATGCAATGGAAAGTAGATGCATATCCTGTTTCTCAAGTGGAACCGCAGTGCCACCTTACAGCAGAGTTGAGAGTTACGGTCGCTCCTCATTGACGTCACGTGATCTGTTACTGCGTTCGATACCGTCCAATGACTGGTGTCGCCGCCGGCCAAAGGGCACGCTAATTGCTCCTCAATTTTGCACGCAGCACAATACTGGATATCTGGAGCACAGAACACTTGAATCTCTGGCGAGCAGCAGGAGTGAACTGGGATTTTAGAATTCCCGGACCCTGCCGATGGTATAGCTTAATGTTTTCCATTCTGTGTTTCATGAGAGGAAACGAGAAACAAAACAAAACAACCTGGAATGATTTTTCTTGCTACTGAGTGAACAGTTAATTTGCGTGGTGTTTGTGTGGAGACAGTATAAGGAAGAAGGCAAGAAATACACAGATAATAAAAATGCTGTGTTAACTTTCAGTAAGTCCAAGCATCGAAAGCTTCAAAACTGTATAGGCTGGGTCCGTTTTAACTTGTGCACTTCAAAGAGAGAGGCCTTGGGCTCCTGTGTTAATTTCAAATGTGTACCAATGTGTAAGAAACTCTTCCACTTTAAAATAAAAATTGCAATTTTCTTGGGGGGGGGGGGGGGTAAAAAACACCAAAAATGATACTGCCTAAGCGGAGTAAATGCCCATAAAACTGCAGTTTCTATATATATCAACTAGAAATTGTCGAATGTCTTTGCACATGTATTGTAAAATTTAAAATAACTTCAAATCTAGGAACCGAAGATTGTTTAGGGCTACTTATATGAGATTAGGCTGAGTCATAAAAGTTTTCGGTGACCACACCATGGAGACTTATGGGGGGAGTAGAGGTACAGCTCCAATCATTCCTAACCTCGGCACTAGATGGATGTGAACCGGTAACTCTGCGCTCCTCCTGCTTTAGCCACGGGAAAATACCCTGCTACCCGTTAAATAGGAAGGACAGGGAGAAACATGACCTTAAAAATGTGTTGGTAGGTTGGCGAATTAAAGGCGTGTTGACTGATGGTGACTTCGACAGTAGGTGAATAATTGTGTGTGTAGGATCGGGTGCTCAGCGTGTTCGCGACGGAGCAAGAGTGAGCGTTGGCCTTTGCCATCGTACGAAATGGCAAAATTTTTAGAAAAAAGTCAAAGGAAGTTTATTATCCCTTTTTTTGGAGAAGTGTCTGGTCAGGTTTGGTAAAGATGAAGATAAAGTACAAAGTTAAGAAAAAAAGGAGGTAATTTGGGGCTGATTCCACGTCTCCAAAGGTGCAGTGCGATGCCTGTAGTTTAAACACAGAAGTTTACAGATCGCTAGACACGAATAACGAAAAGAGAAATCCCGCAGAACTGACCGGGTAAGTCTCCAGGAATCCAAAATGGTGGAAACGACTGGGCGCGACATCAGACATCAGAGGGGTGGAACAAACCTCCCAGCCGTAGGCAGTCACAATTCCGGTTGGTAGATGAGGTCACGCGTTTCACATATTCTTGACCCCTGAACAGACACCTGCATGGGAAGCGACTGGGAACAGACGCCGACTTGTGCGGTTGTACCATCTTCAAATTAAGGTCTTCTGGAATATGATGCTATGTCGTTGCATCAGTGGTTCCCGATCATTTGAGGGAGGTAACCCGTCGAAACTTCGGGAGCTTCTCACCAAACACCAGAGTGCCGTGTCCCAGGAAACATGAATTTTCGCTGTCACCTGTTGGCAGTAGAGTGTTAGAAACTTTTAAACTCGATGCTTTGCCCCGTCCCTAGAGGGCAGCAGTTTCCGTTTCGCTTGTACTGAAGGATATGTCACAAATATAAGTTTTACAGTAAATATCGTCTGGAGAAAATGCTATTGACATCTGTATTACAGCCAGTAAATTTGGGGATTAAAAATACCTGCACTTCGGGTATCATTGAACAGGGAATTTCAGACACCTGTGGACACTGTATCAGAGTTTCCCAACACATTCCACATAAAGTGCGAGCGCACACACTTTTCACGAAATCTACACAGTGGGCATTTGGTAACGTTGCTTCCAAGCGTCTCGCTAAATATTTACTGGAGCAAAAAGGGTCTCAATATTTGTAGCAATTAGTAAGAACTAAAACTTCCTTCTTGTTAGATGAATTTTTTAATAATATAAAGATCAATTAAAGTTTTATCAAACAGCTAATTTGTATCACAATGCAAATAGCCACCTTCCATTTCTATTTGCTTGAAGGCCTTTTCATGACGAACCTCCTGAATTGTTACAGATGTGTAGACCTAGAATTAGAAAGTAGTAGACGCGTACTTTGTGAGATAGCAATGTCTTATTCAACAGAAAAATATGATTTTAGTAGAATGAAACTTGCTACAGCGGCCAAGGATGTCATTAAACCCACGAAGTACAGTACTGCATGCAGAAAAGGGGCAGGTCTGAGTGATGACAGCTGCAGCTCTCTTGTGTTACACAAGAGAGCTGCAGCTTTAGGTTTAAAAATGATAAGAACTGGCAGTGATTCATTTTGGTGGAACTAAGAAGAACAGCTTTCAGACTTGTAGAATGAATCTGCATTCAAGTCAAATTCAGTGCTGAGGAACGGGAAAGTATGGCAGGTTACATCGGCTTTGCGTCGTTTTTAAGTGAACAACAAGAACGTGAATAAGAAAATCTGTAGAAAAAGGTCATGTGCCTTATTAGGAGGATGTTTGTATATCCTTGTTGTCTATTGATCTTTTGTTCTACTGTTGGATCCATTAGTCAAACCATAATCCTATTACGTTGCCTGTGGGAGATTACTGCAGCATTGTTTCACACCCAGTATAATCTTAGGTTACAGAGGGGCTGAAATAATACAATGGGTCACGAGTGCAGAGAGATGAGCGGTAAGATCTGGCATGGCTTTTGGAAAGTCACTGGGACCTTGATATCTCCCTTTGTGTTATTTCCCCTTCTGAGCAAAAGAAAACGGCTCGAATTTATTGATGCGCTGACATCTGAAACATTCGCCGAGCAGCTTTTGGCCTTTGACTTCACTATGTTTAAATGCACAATCCTCTATTTTCAGAACCCCTTATTTTTCCCTTGGATGGTAGGGCTGTAATTTTAAAAATAAAGAAAAACGTTATTTTCCTTAGGCAAAGCATCCACTGTCTACGTCCATCACCCAGCACTTCACAGTCCTTGCAGCCAATAGACAGAGTCTTCTTTAAATCTTCAAAGCCTCTTTTTAATTAAGCCTGTCGTACGTGGCTGAGAAATGATTCAGCCACGATCATAATGACGAGAACATTTTGAAAAATCTTTACAGAAGCATGGAGAAGAGCATTAACTTTCAGTACATGAATTAATGGATTCAGGGTGTGTGGGTTGTGTGTTATTGCGAAAGCTGCCATGATTCCGTCCAAAATGTCCGGAAGCAGTTCCACCTACCGGCACTTTACAACACGTGTTGGCACATTGTTCTGTAACTGAGTATACAAACTGCGAGAACACTGCAAAACTGCGAAGACATGACAGTGAGCGATTGGGGAGGGAAGCACACCGAAAGGGAAAAGAGCTGTTCAATTACACCACTGTCAGCTTCGTCACTGCGCTAATATTCGAGGAAGTCTCACCGATACTTCAAAAGCAAAGGAGCACTTGTAACAACAAGTGTTAAGTACGGACTACTTTTAAGCTTTCCTTCTGGAGAGAAAACAAAGCAACAGGCTGTTGTTCGTTGTGGAGAGCACTATAGTATTCGAAAGATTATCTGCGAGTGACAATGAGAGTGGGGAGTGATAAAAGTGCAGCGGCAGCTGTTATGACAGAAATTATAAATATATCACGCATAACTGGTTGAAACTGCGTACTCTTCGTACTTGGTATCATGCGTCTTGCTGTTACGGAAAGGGGAAGAAGAGGCAGTCTGCAGATCATTCCCTTGGAGTGAATGAAAGTCCTCCTGTAAGTCCATAAATACTAACACAAGGTAACTGCAGTATAATGTGATTCTGTGTATGACAACACTGGCTGCACACTTTTTCAATTTTTCACAGAGATTCACTGTCATTATTTGGGTCCAATAGAACCTCTATTGCCAGTTGGACACTCGCTGACCAAACTATTACGAGTACAGTCAATAGGAACACTGAAATAAAATTTTTGCTGATGTCTAAAACTGTGTTGCTTAACAAACTGTACTATCCGTCAATAAATTATGAATTAAATTTATTCTCCTCGTCTTCAATTTCAAAGCCCAATAACATCTGGTGGCGTCCAAGAGAACCAGTGTAAACGTGTGTGTAAAGGAGACTGGTCACAGAACATGCAGTTTGACGCCGAAAGGAGACTTTTCCGAACTCATCAGCACTAAAGTTGGTGTTCGTGTGCTCATTACTATTTCGCACTTACAGATTTCTGTTACAGGAAATTCGGCCATGTTGGTTTTTAAACTCTTGATCAGTATGTTAAGAAGTAACAAGAACTGTCGTCTCAGTTCAAGATAAAAGTAACGAATCAATAGGTCTATAATTGACTTAGCAGAAAGAAGGCAATTGTGTGCAACATGCAGCCTGCTTTGACCACACTATGGCTAACTTTCTGATTTCATCATTTTGTAAGTCCTTCTTCAACAGGGTCGAGCAAATTTACATTTTCATTATTACTGTTTTTCTGGTTTACAATTTATAGGTGCAGAAAGATGTTTAAAATGCTCTAATGATTGCGACTTATACCAGATTTCACGATTTGCTACATTGCATAGAATTAATAACAAGTCTCAATGACAAGAACTCAAGAATTACGAGGGCACAAAATAATTATGCTGTATGTATGTTATTGTGGTGGCCGGCATTGTGCAGTCGGTATATCAACTCGCTACTGGCTGGACGGTCTGGAATTCGAAGGCCGGTGAAGGCGAGATTTTCCGTGCCGTCCAGACGGACCCCGAGGTTAACCCAGCCTTCTGTGCAATGGGTACAGAATCTCTCTCCCGGAAGCAAAGCAGCCGGGGTGTGATGTTGACGGCCCAATTTCTTCTAGCACCAAGGTTGAGTATGAGTAGAACTATATATCTAGTGCGCCCTACTCAAGAGAAAGCAATTGACCTTGCGCAGCGTGGGAGAGTCCCTTAACACTCGCGACGACGGTCGGGAGAAACATACAGAGCCTGTGAGAAACATGAGTCTGTCTCACTATATGACGTAGTATCTTAGCTGTGACAAACTTAAAGTTAAAGTTATGCACAGCTGTAGCCACATGGAATACTACAGAAAATGACGGTATTATCTCACACGCACAAAACACGACTGCATTTCAGCCCAATGTAATTTTAACTAGAATGCGTCTGTTGCTGTTCACAAACAAAGGGCGGTCACCTTTCCCCAGTGCAAACCACAGCATAAGCGTAACAATGAGGGGACAAAACTGACCATGGGTGTTAGGAACTTAATTTTCAAACAATTCAAGTTTGAAAGAGGGGAAATTTGTCTCATAAAACCCAAGTTTCTGTTTTCATTTTTCTGTCTATTTTTTATTTGCCATTATTCAATTCAGTAACCAAATAAACCATACCTAGGTTGAAAAAATATTGGGGGGTACATTTGTCCCCCTTGACCCCCAAGTTACGCCTATGAATCACAGTCAAGGTCAACTGCAAACTCCACAGTCAGCATCTGCGCCACCTCTCAGTGCCTGCTTGGCACGTTACGGGGCATTATTTACCTTTATATATTATTGTAAATTATGCTGAACTTTTGCACAAAAGGTTTGCGTTTAAAATCGGGGCTTGCTTCCTTTAACACGTGGCATTTTTATGTGATGGCGGAATGTTTTGTCGTTAGGAGTTTCCTTTCTTTGCCTTTACAGAGTGTGAATGTGGCTTGCAGTTGAACGGTAGCAGTTTCAAGTTACGTGTTTCCTAGGGCCATTCGGAGCTTATATATCGCCCTGTAAGTTCTCACAGCTGTGTTACCGAGAACCTACGGCGTATTGCGTGAAGCTCGTTAAAGATGTACGTTGCTCGCCTGCCTATATATCCATGTTCCTCCTCCTTCATGTAGAAATAAAAGTTGTGGCAACACTTAGGTCGTTCTTTAGTGGAGAAGGGCCCTGCAGCAGACGCTACGGGCGCACCGCAGCCTTAAGGCTTCTTGTGCAACCCTATGATGAAGATAAAGATGATGATTATTTTTTGTCCTTTTCCTAGTAATGGAGCACCAGTGGAATGAAACTGACAGGGGAAACGGAAGTACTCGCCAAAAAACCTGTCCACCACAAATCCCACATGGACTGAGCCGGGACCGGTCCCGGGCCTCCGCGGTTAGAGGGCGGCGGCTAACCGCCTGAGCCACGGAACATTTGGGTTACTGTACTTTCTGTTTACTGCACCTGAATTTATATGGCGCGAGTTACAAATTTGTACCTGAAGAAGGCGCAGCCTGCGGAACGTCTGAGTTTTTCTAATCTTGTAAAACTTTTGCCCTGGTCTAACTTTGTGCCCTTGTATTTTGGACAATATAGTTCTTCCAGTTCCCACTCAGAATCTTACAGTCATTCCTACTTTAAGTTTCTCACACAAAGATGTTTCTACTGGATACGCATCAGCTGCAAATGTGGTTTGCAGAACATTGATGTATTATTCACATTTTACTTTAACACTTTTATTGTTGTAGTTTTTTGTTAAGCCGCATTATCATGTAGGCAGTTTTATCTTTTAACACTTATTTTTTATTTCACTGAACTGAATTTTATGGCTTTATTTGCGCTTTCACTCCTGTTTTCTGTTGATTTGTGTGTGTGTGTGTGTGTGTGTGTGTGTGTGTGTGTGTATGTGTGTGTGTGTATGTATGTATGTATGTATCTATCTATCTATGCATGCATGCAAGCAAGCATTTATGTTATATTTGTGTATACGTACTGCTTCTGTAATTTGTCAGCAGGTTGTTGAATAAGTCCTTACCGTACATTAAGAGATATAATAATAATAATAATAATAATAATAATAATAATAATAATAATAATAATAATAANGATATAATAATAATAATAATAATAATAATAATAATAATAATAATAATAATAATAATAACAATTTGCGTGTCGCTATGATACAGACGTTAATGTCTTTACAAACACTAAGAGGAACAACTTATCTCCCTTTGGGTTTCGAATATTTTAAGAATTTAAGGTGTGTTTGCTAACGTCTCTTGATATGCCAACAGTTTCCTTCTTATCCTCGTGACGTTTGAAGGACGTATTCTGAAGGAACAGAACTGTCTTCTTGTTCTGAAGTACGTTCGTGGTATAGTGCCTGTGGCAGACCCCGCAGTGGTAAATTCCACCGTTTGTGCCTGCAGCTGTCCTGCTCTGGATCTAACTAATGGCTTCTCATAAAATTGAGCTCTTAAAGTGAAGGAAACGCTTTCCCGCACATTAACTTTGCTGAAGGAGAGTCACATTGGGTTCGGAGAGGGAAATTGGATTGTAAGTGGCAGATATGAATGTGCGCCGCCACCCTAAAATCACGGTCTTTCGGGGTTAGCCTTGGCTAGAAACAGAAGTAACAAAATACTCGTTTTTCGCGTGAGTTATTCTTAAATAAAACGTAAAAAAAGCAGTGTAAATGCACATTTCTTGTAACACACTTTCTTTGTTGAACGGAACTACGTGTGTTAGTATTAGGTTACGTGTGCACTGGACGCAGCGATGTGCGGCGCCGATCGTTTTGCGATGCCACATAAGTAATGAGGCGAAGAAAAATTTTCTGCCCTTGCTGTGCGTCAGTCCGTTCCATGCAATACATTCCAGGGTGGACGTGCCCTTAATCATATACATGCATTTCGTGTCTCACGGAAGTTGGGGCTTTGAAAGTCACAAACCCTAACATTTTATCTCCTATTATTGAATTCATATTCTAAAAATTAAGCAGTACGACACTGCATTTTATATTAAGACTTAATATCCTAACTGTTGTACCGATTATTCTGGCAGACGCAACGCAAATCGGACGACAGTGAGAAACTGAAACACTCGTTACTTGTACTGTACAGCTGGGTTACCGAAAGCTAACAGAACTTGTAAGTATTAGACTTGAGGACTATACGGAATGGGAGAATAGTCACGGAACACCAAGCAGTTTGCAATCATAATCTCTTATAATTCATCTGAAGCACTTACGTACTTCTTGGTTACATTTCCAATGAATCCTTGATGCTGGACACAAAAGCGGACGCACCTGTGTCCTCTGTGACGCGCGTCGGAAAATCTGCCTCATGGTTTCTCCTCTGCGCTCTGTCATGCACTCACACACTTGCCCCCAACCACCCCTCAGCAGAGCAAATGCTTGTGTCAGCCACACAGAAGGAGAACTAAATTCACTGACTACTGTTGCCAAACTACCATTGTACCTTTGAGTGTGTGCTGTGCTTCGCTGTGCTGTGCTGTGTAAACTTCAATTAGTTTGGGCGCATATGTGTGGGTGCAGGGTGACGTTCCGTCCACGCTGTACCTTATGCCTTGTGCGGCCTCCCAGTAGCCACCCGACACACGACAGAAGTTGGGCTACAATACGTCTCCATCTGACTGACTAGGAATTTCAGGTGTAGGCACTTTGTCTCGGCTCCCAGCTGGTCTGTAGTTTCGCCCTGGACTTTCCCGCTTCCTTCTTTTCAAGCAAAATTATTTTATGTAGCCTATATTGAGGTATTTCCGCATCACAGGTTTCGCTGCTTCAATGTTAATATCCTAATTTACGGTATTACATTCTTGCTTCCAGTAGGAAGTGGTCTCTTATTTGCGCTTTTCTTTTTAAGTGACTTGGGGTGTTGAAAAAGGGGGTGAGTTTCAATATGGAACGTGTGTAGTGAAGTCATACACATTTACTGTTATTCGGAGATTTGTTTCCGTTTCAGACAGGTTGTTTTCTTCTTCTCCTGTAGAAAATGCCAAAACATGGTAGCAAGTTTGGGGACTAATTGCAGACGGAGTATCTGATGCTAAAGCAATTGTGTGTAGTGACTCTTCTTTTATTTGCTTACTCTACATAACGGCATTAATTACAGAGTGTCGGGTGTGAGGATGATTCTGAAAGAATGGGAAACAGTGGGACAGGAGTCATTCCTGACCTGTAGACCAGTAGACACATACGAAGAATACTACATGTACAAACACACATAACAAAGAAAACACCACCCTGAACGACTACAACACCCAGATGACTAAGACTATTTTTGGCCTCATCGCTAGACGAGATAAAGAAGGACGAAGCCAAGTACAACATGAGACCCATGCACCAAGAAGTTATGAAACGTGTGAAGCTGAATTTCTGTAAACCCCCCAAGGCGTGTATCACTGCTAGCCGACAAAAAAGCTGGCTGTTCAGCCACAAAACTTGCGATGTTCGTATCAACCATCGACGCGGGTGTCTGGATAGCAGAGAGTACAAAGCAAGTGGCGCTGTAAACAGAACCAAGATGTCGTCAGGATGCAAGATCTTCCATCAGTGATTCAAATGATGAAGAGACAAATGGAAGCGACATCCAGGAACTGCAGGAGTCTGTCACTGAGGCTGCTTACCAAAACACTGGGACAGAATATTGCCTGAATATTGATAAAGAAGTTGAAAGGTGGGCCGCTGTGAAGGAACTCGGGAAATTCACTGAGAAACCACAGCAAGCCAAGGAACAGGGAAGTGAAAATAAGGAGAAGGAATAAGAATTCCCCAGAAAGGACTTGTGGAGTGCAAACTGAAGTAGCACCGTGACACTAAAAACTTCAGAGAACTTCAGCAATATTCACTAATTCCAAATAATTCTGCAAGGTTTGATACGATTTGCAGAGACAGGCTGCTGATTCAAAACCAAACTTCTGTCTCGGTGAATAACATACAAGCTGAAAACTTTATTGCACAATTGGAAATAAAGAACAGTGTGCATGATACAGTTAAAAAACGTAAAATTTTTAAGCAAAGTAATAAAACGTATAGGGCACCTATCTGTAACAATGTATTTAATTTATTTTCAAGTACCTATATTAAAAGGAACCTGCTGCGACAGAAAAATTTCAGTCCCTTGCAGTTCCGTAACAGGCAGGTTTCACTGTATAATGACAGGAGTGTCAGCATTGTAGATACGTGTATCTACCCGTCATTTGGAGACAAGGCTTGTCCGGAAATGCTGCATATTTTCACCGTTCCTACACACACACACACACACACACACACAGCTGATACCCTGAGCACCTTGTGGCGAAATAGTCGCACTGTGACGTGTTGTCTTATTCTTACAAGCAAGGTCAGCAGTACTGCATACTGTGCTCTCAGTTAGCTGGTATTTGCTACTTCTACTCTTTCATACTAAAGTATTTTTCGTGATTTGGTGAGTGGAAATGAACCCTGAATTTCTTAATTCAGAACCGTTAATGGCGATGCTAATGCTTTACTCTAGGCAACATGGAGCTAACAAACCGCGACGTAGTGGTCGGGTCCAGGAAAACAGACGTGAGTACGGAGCGTATCGATCCGCCGAGCAAGGAAGTCCCAGAAACAACGTCATTCCGAGGGTACTGGACCCCCCGGAGATCGGATGTAATATCAAATATCAACATTGCCTGCTATAGCTGTGCCAAACTTCCTGGGCCCTTGTCTTTATAAGACAAACACGCGGTTGCGGCCATCTACCTAGCTAAGCACCGCCATTTTCACAATACACACGTGCCGTCGGTAGAGTTATTACAAACGTAGTTGACTTTGCGTTGATCTCCGCCCTCATGCATACATAGAAATATTAACAAATGACATTTTTAGTTTCGTAGCTGATCTTTTATTGCGCAGAAGTCAGAACTGAATAACAGTTACAGCGGGGTACTCTGAGGTAAAATGGGCGTAGCGTTTACTGCTTCCTGTATTTTAATCATTTTTCTCCATATTTTCCTTTTCTGTTCTTCCTCCTTCTTCATTTTTTCTCCCTTTTCCTTTTTTATTTCCTTCCTATTTAAAGATACTTTTATAACACCAGGACTGGAATCTCCCTCATATTGATCTATGCAATATACGTGTATTTTACCTGTATTTTACCCAGCCTAGCACATTCCTCGTTTAAATTAAAATAAGTCGCCGTATAGGAGAGGCAGCTGCTTGTTCCTCCGTTCCTCGGGTCTGTCTAGCCGTTATTAGCGCAAAGAATGAACAATATGTGCATCTTTATATCGCTCGTAGTGTTGTGCGTTTATCAGTATTAAGAAACAAATTTCCAGTTGAGAACGAGTATTTTATTTATTAATACAGTTCATATAGGTACATATTTCGGCTAACTGCATGGTATCTTCAGTCTATAAGGTAATGTACAACGTACATAATGAAGTATATTTTCAGCTAAAATTAAATTTGTGCTCGTCTTTTTATATGAGAAGTATAATATTCTTGGTAGAATTGCTTAGTATGCCGTATGGCAGTTTGCTATTTCATACATAAAATGTGTTAAAATTAAAATTGTAAGTAAGTTGTTGCAGAAGCAGTGTAGTCACTGGGTTGCTGGTGGAATTTGTAGTCTGGAAGATTGTAGGCAAACCCCAGTGGCTGCGCGGCCTAAGGCGTGGGTCTACTTCCGCTCGCTTGGTGGGATGGCGGGTTCGAATCCCGCAGAGGGAATGGAGGTCTGTCTCTTGTGAGTGTTGTGTGTTATCAAGTAGAGGTCTCTGCGACCGGCTGATCCCTCGTCCAGAGGAGTCGTACCGAGTGTGGTGTGTCTGAGTGTGATCAGATATAACAGTAATCTTCTACACCTACAGTGAGTGGGTAGAAAGAGAGAGAGAGAAAGAAAGAAAGAAAGAAAGAAAGAAAGAAAGAAAGAAAGAAAGAAAGACGATTATCCTGGTTGTGACGAAGTGTTCTTGCATTGCAGGCCTCTTTATTTAATACGGTGACCATTGGCATTAATATCGATATTTTGCGGATGGTGTTTGATATCTAAGTAACAATTTATACGATGTTGAACCTTAGTAAACGAGTAGTACTTGCATTTTGAAAGTCTTCCTAACACAGCACACTTTCCCCTTCACTTGTCACGTGGCATACTGCTTGAGGGCGGAATTCAGTAGGTAGACGTAAGCTCCTTCCTGTTTTTGCCCGCAAATAATCAAGTTTATTAATACAGTCACTGGGAATTTGTTCCTTTATAAGAATGAGAAGAACTTTCCTGTCCTTCAAAGTGCTCAAAGACTGTTTTGTTTCAAAATTCAGAGCTTCCTTTTGTGCTTAAGATCTGCACCAGCCACAAATGGATGTAAGGCCTATCAAGCCACAGTAACAGCTGATATTTTAGAACGGCCGTTCTCACCACAAACACTGCAGTCTCATGTGCTGTTCAGTAGTCAGCGTCTTCGTCTTGTCATCGGAAAATCAAAATACTGTGTTCTGAAAACCAGCATCTCGTTCATTTTAGCCCTATGTGCGGCACACGTAAGCTAAGAATTGTCGAATCTGATTTGGTTTAACGCCATTAAATTCGAGGTCCAGTTCAATGTAGTGCGTTAAATCATTTTAATATATTCCACTTTTTTCTTGTTGTTTCTGTACGGGAAAAAATTACAAAACTTGAAATTATGAAATTTTGTGTTAGATTGTTACATGCGGAGAAATATTAGCGCTGTTGCATCTGTTTAATTAATCTGTACGGTATTCAATCCAACCTCATCAAAATGCATATTATATGTAGATCTACATGTCACCTGGGGCACTGGAGCTAGTGTCCTCACGGTGATGTGCACTGGACGGCCACGTTTTCTATTCTCTGTAAAGAAAAGGATTCTGTCTTCGCTCCACGTCAGATCTGCTGTCGATTGTCTAAGCACTTGTCGCTGTTGCTTTTCTACATACGTTTTGTGCTCTATACTCAATCATGACAGTGTCTGGGTGCGGATAGAAAGGTCTGGTTTCAGTTCCGACGGGTTTGCGGACTTTTCATTTATCGTGTTTACACCAACGCTGCTTCACATCGTGTTTATCCAGTTTATTTCCGGAGATAAAAAGTCTGTCGGTCGTACGTTGAAGATGACCGCCCATAGACATCCAGTGGCGAGTTTAGAATGCACTGATCTTTACAGACGTAAAGTGGTCCTCGGACACAAGTTCAAATTGAAATTTAAATTTATCACCAGAGGCGTTTGGAAATCCAGTGGAAAAATCAGTTTGAATATTGTTTTATTTTCACCATTTGGATCGAATTTATATTTTACTGGAGGGTAGGATTTATTGAGGGAGGTTGTCTAGTGAACAGGGCACCCGGTCGTCGTACACGATGAAATACGGGGAATATCTGGATAAGTTGAGTGGCCACAGATTCAGACAGGCTGTACTCCAGACATATAGTTATTTGGTGACACCTTTTATTCCGCATATCTTGGGTTCGAATTACGACAGGCGGTGTTCGCTAAGCATAACTTTACTGAATTTGAGGTTCTCATGCCAGTACTGCTTTAGGAGTATGAAAGTGTAAATTTAATGTCATGCATTCCTTTGTGTTTTATAAGACTAAAAAAGGAGGTGTCGTTTACCTTCAACGCCTTTTTATATTAATTTTAATTAACCATATTAATAAGACAACACGTTTCAACCTATCGTCGTCATCTCTAGGTCATCCAGTATCACGAAAAGTGGAAATATGGCAACGCAGTAAAATATGTGTTAAATAGGCTGAGATGTCGATCTCACAATGTGTTTAGTGCACGCTTCTTGCCACACAGTTGCTACTAAAAGAGACTGTTAATAAAATGCGACATGTTGGCTGTAATGTTAAAATGTTTGTATCAACATTAAGGAGCTTTAGAACTGTTACGACAGTCTTGTCTGGAGAATCCCTTTAGTTCGTGGTGACGTGTGATGTAGAGGCAATACCCCTTGGTAATTAGAATGTTCTAGCGTTAGTGATTTTTGGATGAAATTGTATGTGGAAAACGTTCCAAATTCATGAATATCTGGCGTGTGGAATTATGTTATACAGATTTCTCGTACATCATATTTATACTTGTGAAAAGGCTTGTGCTATTCTACCCTGTCACCATTGGGAAGATAGTATAGATGAATAGATGACTGCTTGTTTTAGATAAATCTGCCTTCTCAATCTTCAGAGTGTGGGCCGGGATAGCGTAGTTGGTATAGTGACTCGCTACGGGCTGGACGGTCCGGGAGTCGCATCCCGGTAGGGGCGAGATTTTCCGCACCCGTCTAGACCTGCCCTGGGGCCCACCCAGCCTCCTGTACAATGGATACCGGGGGTAAAGCGACCGGGGCTTGGAACTAGTCGCTCCACCCCCTTCTAATGCCAAGTCTGACGAAGGGTTACAGCTGTACCTCTGCTTGCCCGTGGGCCTAATGTCCTGTAGGGGAATCCTGAATCTTCAGAGTAAGATGACGAACGCCTCTGAACAACCGGAGAGCAGTAAAATATAACATGCGGAGGAAAGTAGAAGTCTCCCCGTGACATGCTGACACAGAGACCGCTAGAGGTATAGCGCCACGCATTCTTAAATTTTTAACCTCAGCTCTGGATAGGAGTGGCGGCAAGGCTACATTCCGGCCGGCTTACTCCGGGAATGAGCCGCGGTATCCAGAGTACAGGAGGGTGGGTAGGCCTCAGGTCCGGTTTGGACGGATGCAGGAAAGGAAACATGCCTTTTCCCACTGCGGTTCGAACCCCGAACAACCCAATCCCTACCGACTACGCTATCCCGGCCCCACACGGTAGAATTCAAAGCAAATAATACGTAAAATAAATTGTTCCTTTGCTTCCACCCACTGTGTCTTCCCACACTTCCATTCGTGAGGTTTCCTTTCAGTTTATCTTTAAATTTACGTTCAGTATTAATTTTATTGCAATTCTTCCTGTTTTTCAGCCTTAGTAATTTATCGTACTTAGTTCTCTACTCTTATCTGTGATAGTGTTTTGGCTTTATCAGTCCCTTGAATCAAAGCCTGTACAAATGTAGGACATCTGTACAGACTGTCACGCCACAACAGTGTCCTTCCTTTCTCCCTCAGTACTTTAGTCCCTAAGCGTAACTTGGCTAATAACATGGGGGCGGCCCCAAATTTACCGTGGGTATTAGGAACGTTATTTAACACAGGAGTCAAATTTCAAAGAGGGGAAAATTTGTCCCGTAAAACGCAAGTTTTTCATTTTCTTTTTTCTGTCTATTTTTTATTTGCCATTATTCAAGACAGTGGCCAAAAAACCATTCCTAGGTTAAAAAATATTGGGGTGGCGTTTGGCCCCCCCCCGCAAGGTAACGCCCATGCTTTAGGCCCTACAAACATCTTTTCATGTGAAGGTAAGCAGCAGCAAAGCAGTCCCATTACGGGCCTGGACAGGCCCTGTGGGTTCCAGGAGGTTGGGGATCCTAGATTTCTAGACAGTCGGCACTTGAATTTGGTAAGGTTGTCAGTCATACGCACCGGCCGCGTTTACCGCCCAGGAAATATTCCTGGTACTCATTTCTGTTAGAGGCTGAGCCGACCCCAGGGCCATAGTACGACCGAAAGGATTATGCCAATGAAAAATTCCGATGACACCATCGGGAATCGAACCCGCGACCTTCCGGTTTGTAGTGCAGTGCCTCAACTAACTGCGCCACCGCGGCCCCCCATATGAAGGTAAACTTCGTTAATAGAACTAAAATATCAGTCGTCTTTACGGGCAAGTTACGTGGAATGAAGTTTCCTTTCATTCAGACGCAGCGCAGTTTCATACATCACAAGGCAGATGTTCGTGTGAGATAAATTGCCTACCCTATTAGAAGCGCGTCGCATGTGGCGAGCCACCGCGACGTTCCCATCATTGTACTGTGAATCACGTCAGTGCGTCCCACAGCGCTGTCCCTGCCTGCCTGAAGTCTGTAGAGTTTGAATATATGATCTGCTTTATAGTAATGCTGTATCACACAGAACAACACTGAACAGTGGTACCAACACGATGCCGCTTGTTCTGTTTCTTCAGGAGTGTTATTAGCAGTGCCACAGGATGAAGGATTGAAACATTCAACAGTTGCTGTCATTCCGCATGACCATTATGATTAGAGATATCGTCAGTAATTGGTAATAACTCTACGAAACAAAAAGCTGCTACAGAAGCTGACAGGCTCTCAGCCAATCAACAATCTGCTCTCTTTTTTAAGCAACGCGAAAATTAGGCTACTATTTTATAGGTAAGAAAGGTGAACGAGTTTAAATATTCCACGCCCATAAAATATACATATTTCCTTAATATCCATATGAATGTGATTACGCCTAGGAAACCCAAACTGTCTCTTAGTTTGAGTTTTTCCTATTAAACATTTGTACCGATTACTCATATGCCCTGTGCATACTTCATGCGTCGCCTGCGTTGTTTTCTTTGATTAGATCTTCCCAATTATGCAACATGAAGGGCAAGAGTCTGCTGCAACACTCCAACTGATGTTCTTCCCAATTATGCAACATGAAGAGCAAGAGTGTGCTGCAACACTCCAACTGATGTTCTTCCCAATTATGCAACATGAAGAGCAAGAGTGTGCTGCAACACTCCAACTGATGTTCTTCCCAATTATGCAACATGAAGAGCAAGAGTCTGCTGCAACACTCCAACTAATGTTCTTCCCAATTATGCAACATGAAGAGCAAGAGTGTGCTGCAACACTCCCACTAATGTTCTTCCCAATTATGCAACATGAAGAGCAAGAGTCTGCTGCAACACTCCAACTAATGTACTTCCCAATTATGCAACATGAAGAGCAAGAGTGTGCTGCAACACTCCAACTAATGTTCTTCCCAATTATGCAACATGAAGAGCAAGAGTCTGCTGCAACACTCCCACTAATGTACTTCCCAATTATGCAACATGAAGAGCAAGAGTGTGCTGCAACACTCCAACTAATGTTCTTCCCAATTATGCAACATGAAGAGCAAGAGTCTGCTGCAACACTCCCACTAATGTACTTCCCAATTATGCAACATGAAGAGCAAGAGTGTGCTGCAACACTCCAACTAATGTACTTCCCAATTATGCAACATGAAGAGCAAGAGTGTGCTGCAACACTCCAACTGATGTTCTTCACTTAACGCAATGTACTGCCTCATTGTTTAAGTAGCTAATTTCATGCAGCAGAGTCCTTTGTGAGAAGCTAATAGTTGCTCATCTAGTGAATAAATTTCACTTCTTGTGCAGGACCTCAAATCTGTCAATGCTTTCACAAAACCCCACCACTCCTTCCCGTCCTGAGCCATATTTATCCAGTCTGTCATCTGCCACACTATTGTTTCGTGGTTAATTTTAGTATTATCTTCCCATCCAGGCGAAGATATTCTAATATGACTCTTCATTTCGCAGTTTTCCATAAAAACTCTCTGTCGTATTCCCACCTGTCCGATGCCTGCCACATGACTCTCCCACTACATACTTTCAGATTTTATCATCCTTGCGATATTCCTTCAAGCCTGTGTCATTTCTTTTCTCCGAGCTCAAAATATTGACCTCAGCATCCTCCTTTCATACATCTTCAGTTTATGATCCTCACTTTATGTGAGACACAATTCTTAAAGCAATAAGAACAACAACATTTTGTGGGTTGTAATGTGTCAGTTTCTCGATAGAAGGACGCAAGAAGAAACATCCTGAAATGAATGGTAGACAGCATCTTCCGAATTAAATCTGCTGCGTGGAACCTAATTTGAAACAAAATGTGAAATTTTCCTTTCATGTTTCTTACTCTGCATAACACACATGGTGATTTTGTGTCGTGGTATTCTGTATAAAATAAAACAAAGCAAGGCTAACTTGATCGGTCATACCTTGCATAAGAATTGCCTTATAAAACACGTTACTGTAGGAAGGGTACAAGGGACGAGAAGACGATGAAGAAGCTGTGAGCAGCTACTGGATGGCCTTAAGGGAAAAAGAAGACACTGGAGCTTAAAAGAGGAAGCACTATATATCACTGTTTGGAGAACTCACTTTCGAAGAAGCTATGGACCTATCGCAATACAAACTACATACTGAACGAATGACTGAGGCCACGGCAGATGTTAAGCTATTGCTTACTTGGAGAATACAAGATTTCCCTGCGCTAATCATGCATGTTTTCGTATGCCCTTCTTCAAAAACTGAGGGCCGTGCCAACAGTGAAGAACTGTCTCATGCAATGCACGTTGTCTGTCTCTGCCTGAATGGAACCAGAGACCAACCAAGCGCGTTATTATGGGCCCCACGAACCCAAACGGTGATAACACACACACGAGACCTGAAACTGAAAATGAGCTGTGTGGAACTCCAGCAGACACAGCCATACTCCTGCCACCAGCTTTCCAGCTAGTGGATCACATGCTACACCCATCACAAATTCGCTGCCTGTTTTAACCCTTTGAAACCCACAATTAAATATGTGTAATCCTACTGTGTAATCATCTAACAGCAAATAGTATGCATCCTGCACACAGTGTTATTAGAAGCACGTGGGTTATATAATTATCACAATATACACACGTTATTCTCCCACACTGCATTTAACCTTTTGGTCCGTAATGGAAAGACAGTGTGTTCTCTGTGAGGCACAAACTGTAGTTTTATATACAATTTAGATAACGTCAGTGTTCAGAGAGTGACAGACGTAACTCATGCTATGTTGAATTAAAGGAAACAATCTACACGAGGAAAAGCCTTCTTTAAAGCTGACAGTCACTCAGCTGGTGAGAATTTTCTCGCACTCGATGCTTCCGAATGTCCATTAACCTTTTAAAGCCTAGCGGTAACTTTGCATACGACCAGGTTTAACATTAAAAAATTCTACGTGGTGCCCACATTGCGTTTATGTGTTTTGTACGGATCTCAGAACAAACAGCAACTTTTGCCTTATAAAACATTAAGGGAGTGGTTTTTATAACCGAAGTGGAGAGTGTTTACAGCGCGGTACGCACTGAGTCCTTATATAAAACAGATACGCTTCGTCTTTAAAGGGTTAATATTCACTCCAGCTCATTGTTTACCTCATTCTGAGGCAGCTAGGTCCAACCAAGACCTTAAAACTTTTTCTTCAGTCTTATCAGTTTTAATACTCTACCATCCTCCTACTTAGGAAGTGTTACTAGCGATATATTTAGCTCAGGTTTTGAGCGCAATTTTATAAGCAGTTTTCTCAAATCCCCATGTGTGCTACATGTCCATTTTATCTATCCCTTATAAGTTTTAGACTGACAGAAAACCTGCATCACGACAGTCGGATTCAGAGATCGGATTCGAACTTAGCATCTCGGGAAGACGAAAGAATTCCGAAGATACATTGCAAAGTATAATTATGAATCTGTGGAGTTGTTTCGGAGATAAACATGTGGGCGAACAGACAGATGTTTGCATTGTTGACAGTCCCATCTGCAACCAACACGCACATATTTCTCCTTTCTTTCCACTTTCTTTTCTCTCTCTCTGTCTCTTTCAATGTGTGGTTGTGTATGCGGTTCACATTCAAGTCTCCGCTACATTATGCACAGGCTTTGTCTCCATGCCTTTCGAACGTCAGTCCATCCTGTCTGTCTGCTGCACACAAAACATGTTGCCTCTTACTCCTCATTCATGCCGCAGTGGTGTCCAATTTCTTCTCGGTTTCCGGATGTAACCTTTTGTGTTACCTTGTTTCACACACAGTTTAATGAAGTAGACGTTACTTCGTGACAAATGGGGTGATGGGAAACATATGGAAAGAAAGCCTGGTAGCTTGTTTTGGTTTCTGCCCTGTGATATGCCGGAGAATGTGAGAAAAGCGCCAATTACGTGTCAGAATATGCCACTTCCGTACTGAGTGTCGACAGTCAGGCATCTGCGGAACGGAACAGGGGAAGCAACCCAATACGATATTAGGCTTTCATAACACAATTCCCAATATTCTCGAGGTTAATTTATTTGTCTTTTAGGTCCAGGGCAAAAAGGTGCAAGAAGCTGCATGGCACAGGCGTCAGGCGTCCCTTCAGTGTTTAAGTATCTATGATCCGCTATTTCTTAGCTTTTGTGCTTTAATCTTTTAAAGCCGAGCGGTAACTTTACATACGACCAGGTTTAACATTAAAAAATTCTACATGGTGCCCACATTGCGTTTATGTGTTTTGTACGGATCTCAGAACAAACAGCAACTTTTGCCTTATAAAACATTAACAGACTGGTTTTTATAACCGAAGTGGAGAGTGTTTACAGCGCGGTACGCACTGAGTCCTTATATAAAGCAGATATGCTTCGTCTTTAAACGGTTAATCCTAGAGTATGGAGCGGTCACTTTGTCGGTGTTTCTGTGACCTCATGTAGGGTCTAGACAATTAGTTCCCCAAGGTGACCGTGGAATCGCACCACCACGCCAGCCAATAAACAATTTTTATTGTGTCTTCATTAAAATACATATTTCTATGGTGTGAGGTCTGAAGGGACGATTGAACAATCACCGAAGTTTTTGAACTCGGTGCGGAGCAGCGCTTGCGTTATCACCAGGAGCTCTCCGCCTAGGCTTGAGTCTGTTTCCTGTGTGAGCTGTTTCTGGTTCGGGGCTCCTGGCTAGGAGTTTCAGTGTGGGATTTATTATTTTATTGTTGTGTTGGTGTGGCGTATTGTTATTCTGTTCTTCTTACTTTCGATTAAGAACTCTTTTGAATTCAGTTCTGCCAGCGGTGAGTGAGTGGTGAGGAAGGCGTCAGACTACAAGGATAATAATTATTATTATAATTATTATTTGTATTGTAATTTTACCTGTTTTTTGCATGGGTGTGAAACTCGGTCTCTTACACTGAGGGAGGAACAAAGGCTGAGGTTGTGTGAGAACAGGGTGCTGAGGAGGATATTTGGGCCTAAGAGGGACGAGGCGACAGGGAAGTGGAGAAGACTGCATAACGATTAGCTTAATGTTCTACACTCATCACCAAATATCATTCGCGTGATGAAAACGAGAATAATGAGATGGGCGGGGCATGTAGCACGTATGGGGGAAAGGATAGGTGCATGAAGGATTTTAGTAGGGAGACCTGAGAGGAAGAACCACTTGGGAGACCCAGGCGTAGATAGGAGGATAATATTAAAATTTATCTTCAAGAAGTGGGTGGGTGGCATGGACTGGATTGAGCTGGCTCAGGATACGGACAGGTGGCGGACTCTTGTGAATGCAGTAATGAACCTCCGGGTTCCATAAAATGCGGGGAATTTCTTGACTATCTGAGAACCTGTTACTTCTCAAGAAGGCCTCTGCTCCATGGAGTTAGTTAGTTAGTTAGTTAGTTAGTTGGTTGGTTGGTTGGTTAGTTAGTTAGTTAGTTAGTTAGTCGGTTGGTTGGTTGGTTGGTTGGTTGGTTGGTTGGTTGGTTGGTTGGTTAGTTAGTTAGTTAGTTAGTTAGTTAGTTAGTTAGTTAGTTAGTTAGTTAGTTAGTTAGTTAGTTAGTCGGTTGGTTGGTTGGTTGGTTGGTTGGTTGGTTGGTTGTATTACGTGAGAGAGCCCACAGTGGACATAAATTGTTTTACTTAATAAATTATTCCTTGAACCGTGCCAGTTATTAGAAAACCCCAAATAGATCTATTAAAGATCGTTCTGGATAACAAGGCCCTGTGATATTACGAAAAACACGGGGCAGTCTCTCAATGGAAGCGGTCCTCGAAGTCCAGCACACATCGGCCGGAGGTTAAGCCCGGTGTAAATCTTTACACAAAACATTTGTTTTCGAAGTTTTGGGGGTTGGGTTGGGATGTTATGCAACGTGTGAACCTTTATGACCCTGTCAGTAGCCGAGGCTGTGAAGGTGAAGTAGAAGGTAAATTTGTTCTGGTGCTTACCTAAGCAATACTTCATGAAGAGTTTAACGGTCACATTTACAAACCTGTTGCTTTACCCGTGGTTAAAAGCCTGTAACAACTGGATCCGAGATTCTGTGATAACCAGAGCACGCTGGCCACCTGTATTCTCAGTTCGGCGGTCCAGCACCCGTTCCATATTTGAACTCCGCATAAACATCGTCGGAATCTAGAAATATTGTTAAACAGTGAATTGCAAAGAGAACGCTAAGAACTCGTCGTGGCCTCATTTAGCTATCCTTCTGTCATTTGAATACAATGATTGAGAAAATTCACCAAAGTTATTGGATTGGCTGTACTTAGGGCCTGATTTTGAATGCTACCCTCTGGACCACGATGTCTGCTGTAACGTCTGTAATCCATGTTGTAGTTTTCTGCGTTGTCACGACGATGATGGGTGCGCGTAACACGTTACGTCCATCTCCGAGGTTAAATCACTTCGCTCCTGAAGGTGTAGGCGGCGTGTTCATCCGAAACCTTGATACCCACTTATAAGTCTAAAACATGGCGCCATGTCTTGAAAAATAACAACTTAATCTCTTATTCCTGCAGAATAAGGTGAAGTAAAAATTAAAAGAAAGTGTTAAAGACAAGTTTGATAAACGCAGCTCGTAAAGGGAGGCTGTGTCTGCCTGCCTGCCTAACTGCCTGCCTGCCTAACTGCCTGCCTGCCTGCCTGCCTGCCTAACTGCCTAACTGCCTAACTGCCTGCCTGCCTAACTGCCTGCCTGCCTGCCTGTCCTCTGGTGTACATGATGCACATCTGATACTGTCGGAAGTATTTTCGCTGAAATTTGAGACTGAGATTAGCCCTGTAAGTTGAATAAACCGAGCGGAGCTCATTGCAGGTAAGTTGACCTATTTGCATAAAATCCTAATGTGAACATGTAGAATATTATGATTCTGTAACCTCTGAGTCCTGAAGGTCTACAGCACAAATTCAAGAGAAGCCGATTCCGGTGGCCGCGCCGTGTAAAGTGTAGGTTTGCGTCTGCTCACTTGCTGGGATTTTGGATTCGAATACCGCCGGGGGTAAGGATGTTCCTGTCTTGCGAATGTTTGTGTTGTACAGGTAGAGGCTTCTGCGACGGGCCGATACCTCGTCAAGGGGAGTCCCACCGTGTGTGTGTGTGTGTTTGGGGGGCGGCTGGGTGTCACTGAGTGTGATCAGGTAGAACAATAACCCTCTACACCTACAACGAGGAATGAGAAGGAGTCGGACTAAAAAAAATTCTAGACAAAACGTAGTGGAAATTATGCAATAAACAAGCCTACATCATCTCAGGTTTGTCCAAAACAACCTCTATGTGCGACGAGTGCAGCTGTACTCATGTACGCGTACTATCAGGTTTTTTCTTTGATAAGTTAAGAAAAGTGAAATCTCTTTGTATTGCAACTGATGCCATTTCTTCATATTTATACCTAGTATTCTGCAGTTTTAATTCCGTTGGGACTGACATTGTAGACTGAGATGTGATCTTGATTTTTCAGTTTTTCTGTAGGGATAATGCAATTTTTTTATCGTGTGTGCCCGAAATTAATTGCTCACCACAATATTGAAAGCATTATTGAATTTCATGAAAAGCAAGCTAATAGCACGTTATAGAAAATTCAGTATTCTCGATAATGGAATTTTTTAGTGGTTCGGTGTAGCAGAACGAGTGACGGAAACGAACATCTGCTAGCATAGACCCAAAACGAGAGCAGTTTTGACTGTGACAGGCAGAAGGGAAAATTATGCAAGGCGAGTTAGACTCTTCTCTCTTGTTTCAAACCATTTTCGTCCTTAGGTACGTTTATCACAGCCTGTTCCTTACGTTTATTTTTCTTATCTCACCCTGGATGTCCGACTATAAACAGGCTTACAAGTTAAGCAAAAGTGTTTGTCAGGAAGCTAGTCATGTGGCTTGTAGCACAGATGAGCTAAAAAGCTGGGAGACTTTGTTCATCTCTGATTCTCGCTTACACACACACACACACACACACACACACACACACACACACACACACACACACACACACACACACACACACACACACACACACACACACACACGCACACACACACACAC
>BLKM01012276.1:352556-399424 GCA_013340265.1 Coptotermes formosanus | reverse complement strand
CACACACACACACACACACACACACACACACACACACACACACACACACACACAACCACACAGTGGCATAGGTGCGCCAGTCTATTTTTAGAAGCGAGGTGTTTTCGCCTGTATGCTTTCTTCCCAACATTAAACCTCGCTGTCTCCTGGATCCGCACCAGCTGAAGCTTTTCCACTGTAACTTGCTTGCGAGTAAATCGATTCGTGTAGCAGGTCGCTACACATTTCTTTCTTCGCAGTTCTTCAACTACCATTTAAACCGCGTAAATTATATATATATATATATTTAAATACACTTTTTGAAAGGATGCAATCATAACGTAATATAAGGCACTTTAAGAAATTCTGTGGGTAGAGGTCTAGAAATATTTTAGTACGGTTCCCACTGGCAAATTATCGGAAAACGACTTCTAGTGTAAAATAAAATATACGAAGTTCACTGGAAGAACATGCATGAATGCGTATTATGCGCGTACGCATACGTGTATCTATGGTTTCACGGGGCTTGATGGAAGTACAGAGCTAGACGAAGAAACACAGGAAAGCCGGTGGCTTGACGGGGATTTGTTAACGCAAATTTAACTGTGCTCTGTAACTGTAAGTTTTTTCAGACGAAATGTTAAGGCCTGACAAAGTACGCGCTTTCATGTAATGTGGATGCAGATAATTAAGGCTGCTAATCCTGGTGAATGTCATAAATGGTAGTTAGTGAAAAGGTGTGTATATGTGTACAAACAGTCAGGTCCGTCCGTCTGTCCCTGACTTTCACGAAGGGGTGTCGTATGAAAAGTAACGACTGAAAATTTGTTCTTCTTGCAGAGGCAAGCCCAGGAAATTTTTGACCTCTTCTGTGTCGAAAATTAGACACTGAGATCCCGAAAAACGAAACCCGACCACTATCCGGGAGAACCTGAAACATGTGTCATTCCTACCACGCAGTGAAAACGCACTCTTTTCTGTGCAGTACGAATTCATCGATCTGGGACAACTCATAAATCCGCCGTTGCTATGATACAGGAGAAATCAGTGTAGTTTGGAAAATCAACACAAGAGGCCTGCACTTTCTGTGCCGTATAAATTGATGTTGCTGCTGGAGGAAACCCCGGGACAATACTTGGTCACTTCATCACTCTGCAAGGGAAGCACACCTTGTGTCGTCACTAGCAAAGCCAGTGCAGGCGGTGCCACTCACTATGGACTATAGCTGCGCTGGAGGGTGCCTTGCATGGAGCACGAAACCGTGTAAAATTCTTGAAAACCTTTGTGTGTGTGTATGTATGTGTGTATGTGTGTGTGTGTATGTGTGTGTATGTATATGTGTGTGTGTATGTGTGTGTGTATGTGTGTGTATGTATGTGTGTATGTGTGTGTATGTGTGTGTATGTATGTGTGTATGTGTGTGTATGTGTGTGTGAATGTGTGTGTATGTGTGTGTGAATGTGTGTGTATGTATGTGTGTATGTGTGCGCGCGTGTATGTGTGTGCGCGTGTATGTGTGTGTGTGTGTGTGTGTGTGTGTGTGTGTGTGTGTGTGTGTGTGTGTGTGTGAAGAATTTGATGAATAGGACTGAATAGTGCATCAGAATATGTTGCGGTTCTATGTCCAAAAAGGTGTCAGTCGTGCTCGAATATATGCCTCCTTTGAAGCTGTACACTTACACGAATTCCTTGCGGTGTGGCTACTCATTTATTCATTCTGCAGCCTTGCGAGAGGCCCACAGCCTCTTGCAAAGCAGCTTCTCTACAGAGTGCGATACAGTGCTTCCTGTTTCAATTTACAGTATCCTGTCTTTTCCTCAAGGCCATCCCGCAGCTGCTTTAAGTCTTCTTCCTCGTCTTCCCGCCACTTCTATCTCCCGCTATATTTTATTGAATAACGTGTTTTAGAAGTCAGGTCCTGCGCAAGACGTGACCAATCCAGTTAGCCTTCCTTCTTTGTATTGTATGTAGGATATTCCTCTCCTCCTTGACTCTTACGTAATACTTCTTAATTTCTCACACGATCGGTCCAATTGATCTTCTCCATTCTTCTCCAACACCACATTTCATATCTTTCCGGGTATTTCTGATCTACCTTCCGAAGTATCCAAGCTTCAGCACCAAACAAAGCCCTGTTCCAAATGTGGCCTTTTACTAATTTCTTCCTTAAATTTAAGTCCAATTTGCTGGTGAAAGTAGTCTTCTTCTTGTCGAATGTTGCTTTTGCCGTGGCAATCCTGGATTTAATTTCACGTGTACATCTTGCATCATTTCTTATCATGCTACCCAAATAGTTGAAATATTTCACATTATTCAGTTTCCTTGATATTCTCATTACCTAATTTTTTTCCACATTCATTTCCTTCCCACATTATCTTGAAATTTCAATTAGTCTATCAATCATGCCCCGTAATACCGTTTCTTCCTTATCCAGTAGCACAAGGTCATCTGCATATGTCACAGTGTGGAATACTTGTCCTCCTATTTTGAAGTCTCCGAACCTTCAAGGGCTTCCTTAGTAAGGTATTCGCTGTAGGCCAGCAAAAGAAGTTTGCTGGAAGTGGAAGTCGCACAAAGTGAACATGTAATATAATGTAATTTAATTTAACAGAAATAGCTTGGTATAAATTTTAAGCTGTTTCGAATAAAGGAGTTACCTCCATGTCTGCCCCGCAGATGGAAGTAGCAGGTTCATCCGAAAAGTCACTAAGTTTCTAACAGACAACATAGAGTCACAACCAGAAGGAAAATAATTTTCTCTAACTTGTTTGCTTTCATCGCTCATGGTTTATGAAAAAAAAAACATTTTTTAAACTTGAGAGTCCTTGGTAATGCGATTTAATAACATCAAAGGCAAAACTGTGTTACTTGTTCTAAACTTAATGCCGAAATTATTTTAAAATAATATTGAGTGACTGCCCATTTTCAGGGGCCTTTCTGTATTACGGATAATAAAATGACCTGCACTCTTCAACTGAAGAGACGTGGGCGGCAGAGGAGAAAGAGAAAATTGTCCAAATGCACATTGGGAATATGTTCCATTATTCATAGAGACATCACGTTACGTAGGCCAATTCTGTCGGTTAGCATTACGGGCAAGACTTGCCGCCAGAACCTGCATCCTACTCTCAAGCTTTGTGATCTACACAGGTATCGAATAACACGCTTTTAATATTCAGTGCCTTTCATACACTGGGGCAGTTTTTACGAAACCTGACGGCAATCCCAGAGCGCCTGAGACTTATATGACTGTTATGTACGTTCATGTTAGAGTAGAATTTCCGTCCTTTGCCAAGACAGCTATATCGAACATCACGGGAACACGTGAATGAATGAATAAACTCAGATCTGGAAATGTGCGGTTGGAAGTTTGTACCGTAGACGTCAGACAGCCTTCCTCCTTCTTTATACCAAGGGAAATCGGTATGTTCCATACAATAAGAATATGCACTACAGGCTGCGCGATGTGAATACACGTTGAAGTTCCATTGCGAGACGTCAGGGTACAATCATACGCCGCGTTTCAAGGCAGCTACTAAATCCTTTTATAAGCTGATATATTTCAAGTACAGTCGAACTCGTTTATACGTCAGGAGGGGGCTGAGTATTTTGTGTCGTTATAAACGAGTGTTGTTATAGCCGAGAAGTGTAAAGTTATGGTTAACAGTGATGAATGAATTGGTGCCACAGAATACCTGACGCTGTAGACGAGGTGGTGCTTAAACCTATGTGGTTATAACCGGGTTTGACTCTATTTTATCAACTACTCTAACAGGACAGAATTACAGTTAAGGCCAGATTTATAAAAACGCTTCCTGTCATGCAGTTCAGAATCTTTTGCTTTCCCTCGTCTCTCTAAATGTAATGTGATTGAAAAATTCAAAAGTATGATTTTATCTGCTACTTTATATGAATGCAGAAATGTTTCTTTTATGGAAATTAAAAATAGAATGTGGCGTTTGACAAAGGTCTTGAGAAGGATATTTCTATTCGTGAAAATACTGCTCTTTCAGAATTTACCCTCAGGTAAGCGTCTCAGACGCATAAAGTACCCTTCGCACTCCTGTCTTTGGACGAAGCGCGAGGGTAGTTCTGACTATCTAACCTTCAGCTTCTTGCCCACTCCGGTTGTTCCACAACCTACTCTTTTTCTTGCTTTGCAGGCGCTGCTATTAAGAACTACACTTTTTCAAATATCAGGGGACGTACGAGGATGACAGTTCAATTCAACAACCCAGCATCTTTACGATTTGAGCTTTCAGCTTACACTGGAACATTCCGTTCTTTGAGTTCCCATGGCGTCTCGAGCCTTCACGTCTAGGCTGTGTCCATAAAACTGTTTTTAGGACTTCGCACACGATTTCCTCTTTGTATCAGGCACTGTCATATTAAGCCATCGCTATGCATTGTCTTTTCTTCACCTTGTCAGCCATACAGGAAGACGCGCCACTGTATTGGCGCTTGTTCCCTCAGTTCAAGTGAATTTTGTGCTGGGATATACAGACTTCACCAGGTACGCGGTGGCGCAGTTGGTTGAGACACTGCGCTGCAAGCCGGAACGTGGCGGGTTCGATTCACGGTGGAGTCACTGGATTTTGGTGGCAAGGTTGTCAGCCCTATGCACCGGCCAGTTTTACCCCCTAGCAGGGGCCCTTGATACTCCTTTCTTTTAGAGACTGAGTCGAACCAAGATTCATAGTGCGACCAGAAGGATTAAGTCAATGAAAAATTCCAATGACCGCACCGGGAACCCGCGAATTTCCGGCTTGTATCGCAGTGCCTCAACCAACTGCACCACCACGTACCCCTGTATTAATACTGCAGGCTGTTTAGAACGTGTATATTTCAAGAACTTCCTTCTTCTGGGACACGACACCACGTCAGAGGTCCTAGTATTATTGAATGTTTAAAATAATAACACTGTTCCAAATCTATACAAGGGTGAATTTTTGCCCAAATCGTGAATATTACAGCAGTAGTTTATAATTTTTAAGGGAAAAATTTTGTTCAAACAATAAAACTCATGGCCGTGTTTTGGAGTTTCCTCAATAATTTGTCTGAATCAGCAGTTTTATGGCCATGTTTTGTAATTTTCTAAAGGGAGAATTTTTGACCAAATTGTGAGTTTTATGGTCGTGTATATATAATTTCCTGAAGGGCGAGTTTTGTCAGATTCGTGAATTTTATGAATATAATTTAGACGGCAGCGAAGTTTCTTAACCTGTAACGCTGATACACATTGTAATATCTTCTCTCGTGTTGCTCCTTTGGAAGCAAATTCTGAGTGCATCAGCTATAAACAAATGCTACAGAAAAAAAAGATGTAATGGCTAAGGTTACTATTTTGAAAGGATTTGCCCTACTTTCTATCAGTTCTACTCACTGTGTTAGTAAACGCAGTTTACAGAAGATGTCACTGATCAGTTTTATTTTAGCGGAAGATACATAAGGAAATGAATATGCATGTCGTATATTATAACATTTATTTGTTACATAGGCAACTTTACGTAACTGTCTCAACATATTTATAAATATCACTTTTTATGTCACAGCAGTAATGAATTCTTGAAGTATAATGCAATACAAGTAAGTTAACACTTTAATACAGCTGTAATTAGACAATAAAATGATGTGCATAAATTGATCCTATGTACAATAAACCGCAATATAGAAGCTCTTTAAGTTAATTTATTTAAAGGAACATCAATACGTAGTACAATGTATGGAATAATGTGTTTGATGTTACATAGAGTGAAATGCAAGAACCATAACACCCCAGCAAAGTGATCGTACATTCACAAGCATACGGAAGTATATTACAAAGTCTGGACTATAAAACTTGGCTTTTCAGTGGGTTTGGCTTCATATATTTTGTACACAGAAGCGTGTAATTGCAAGATCGCTTCAACCAATTTTCACCAACACAATAGACATAGAGCAAAGATTTGATTTGAGCAAATAGATTTAGGCCCTAAAGTATGCCTCCGTATTGTATGACATACTTCTTGTTCCCATAGAAAGTAATGTAGGCTTCGTTTGTTTCTTACAGAAATATATGTTCATATCAACAATTAATTGTAGCAGTAATATATATATATGCCTAATTGTTATTTAGCTATGTTTCCTTTAATAAGCAAGCCTTTTACAATAAATATGGCTGCTACTTTCTAAAAGCATTATGTAAAATTTGTAGTAGTCCCTCAGTTCTACTTATGTCAGGGTTTTACGAAACTTTTAGCGTTTTGTCGTGACTTCAGTGTATGGATATAATTCCAGCAAACACGAATCACTTCAGCCTAGCTCTACGGACGTGTATTTAATTTTTGTAACATGAAAAGTTGATATAATGCATCAGTCCCATGTTGTATGATTTCAAATTAAATTGCTTTTTGAAAGTAACAAAAAATATGCAATTACGTAATGAGCGTCTTGCGTTGCAGAAAGTTTCAAATGTTACTTTAAGAGCATTATAAAATCGAATGATACGTTAGTACAAATACGCTGTGCACCCTACAGTGTGACAGCGAACAGACCCAGTAACTGTGCTGCTAACGTTCAATACTAAAAAAGTTTGTCGCCTTTACTTACAGTCCACGCACAAATGTTTCTGCCAATTGATTTATAGCATAATAAAAATATCTATCATCTCCGATGATGATGATAAAGGAACGTAACTATATTATGCAATCAACAAGTGAAAACTGACAGAACTATCTCTAACAATAAACCGGACACCATAATCTGTGATAATGGGAAAGAAGCATGTCTGTTAACATAAGTTGCGATTTCAGGGGATAGAAATGTGTTCAAAAGGAAGGCGAAAAGATTTTAAAATACAAAGGCCTTACAATAAAAATAAAGCCTATGTGGATTCTAAAAAGAAATTGACACCATTAATAATACGGGCAAATGGAACATTTTCTCACATCACTCAGAATATATCTGAATAACCTACGTGGAAAGTACGACATCAAGGAACTACAGAAAACAGCCATAGTGGGCACTGCGCACATACTGCGGAAAGTGCTATTGTAAAAGCACAAATCTTGGTCATGGGAAATAGCAATACATGTAATATGTATTATAATCACAGAAGAGCTGCAGAATTATATAGCAGAGAAACACGATTTGTTTCAGATATATAATTGTAAATACCCTGTAAAAATGTGACTAATAAGACCGTCCGTGCGTAGTGAGTAACTACATCCGACCAGAGGTGAGCCTGTTTAAACGGAACACGGCGGATCTAGAGGAGTAAACCTCGAAAAAAAATCCCCTAGTCCAAGGTGTACACTACCGTGCCGAGGGACTACAGATGCATCTGCGGTGGAGGGTAAGAAACCAAGAATGGTGAACTTCGAGAAGTGGCGATCCTCGGATTCATGCAGCCTTACTGCGGCAGGCGGGGCTATACCGCAGTGGACAGAAGAAATCCCTAGCTACTCGTGGGACAGCGATGGTGATTAGCAAACAAAATAACACACAATCAGGAATAAGGAAAGAGCGGAGGTCCTCTGACAGCACTGACGAGAATGGTAACCATACCGAGGAAACTCAACATGGACCATCTCAAATTCCACCTAACATTGGAGTCGGGCAGAAAGATGGAAAGAAACTGAACAAACGAATCCGATGGAGCCAAGAGGAGATGAAAGAATTGTTGTGGTGTTTCATGTACATTAAAGAAAAGACATTAAGAGAGAACTACAAGGAAGCATATAAGTTGTGGAGAGAGAGGAACCCACTGACAAGAATGAATATAGATGCAAAAGCATTGTTAAACCAGAAGAACTACATATTAAAGGCGAAAAGAGTGACAGCTGTTGAAATCGATGACATACAGGAAAGTATTAGACTTAAAATAGGGGATGATGCAGAATATTACACAAACAGAGAGAATGGTGAAAAAATGGATACAAATGTTCTAGAGCGCCAGGACCAAGAAGGCATCAATACTGGCTTTGGTAAAGTAGAAAATAACAAACAGCCAAGTGATGAAGGAGAGCAGCACACAGTTAGGAATAAGTTAAAGGAAGACGTTCAAATAATGTGGTATAAGGTGAGGCTCTTGCAAATGTCTGAGAGAGAGAAGCTGCCAAAGTTAAAAACAAACACCAAACTGATAAAGTTTGAAGAAGAAATAAATGGAGTACTTGAAGAACTTTTAGAAGAAGATGAAATGGACATAACAGACATAAACAACCTGATATACGCAGCAGCTACAACCATGACACAAACACTGAACGAGCCCAGCAAAAGAAGCAAAAATAGAAGAAATGTAAACTTCTGGAAAATAAGAATGCAGAAACAGATTGCCAGCTGGAGAAGAGAGTTATCAATAATAGCTGAAACTGGAACTGGTTCTGATAATGGAAAGCTTAACAGAAAAAAGAGGAAGATTTTTCAAAAATATAGAGTGACTAACGCCAGGGAAGTTGCACAGTTGACAGAAACATTGAAGCAGAAAGTGCAAGCAAAAGCCCAAAGAATTAGAAGGTATGAAAAAAGAGAAACTCAGTACAGTCAGAATAAGATGTTTAAAGAAGACACTAAAAAATTTTACAGAAACCTGGGCATGAAGAATATAGAAGTTAGAGAACCTCCCTCTATGGCAGAAGTAGAGACTTACTGGAAGTCATTATGGGGGGAAGAAGCGCAGCATAATGAAAGAGCAGAATGGATAAAAAGGGAAGAGAAAAGGAAAATTAACCATATGGACTGGAGGCCTATACAGACTGTGGAAATTACTTCATACTTGGCAAAAGCTCACAATTGGAAATCTCCTGGAAATGATCAAATACAAAATTACTGGCTTAAAGCTTTCCCAGCTACTCACAGGTATATTGCAAAAAGCTTTAATGCAATTATAGAGGAACCGGAGAAGGCACCAGACTGGCTGACCACAGGAATAACATATTTGATACCAAAATCGGGAGACAGTAAGGAAGTAAGGAACTACCGACCCATTACATGATTAACAACCATGTACAAAACCCTAACAGGAATAATAGCTACAAGAATCTCCAAACACTTGGAAGAGCAGAGCTTACTACCAGCAGAGCAAAAAGGTTGTCACCCTGGAAGTAAAGGTTGCAAGGATCAGTTAATGGTATCAAAAGCAATATATGAGGACTGCAGGAGAAGGAACAAGAATTTAAGTATAGCTTGGATTGATTACCAGAAAGCATTTGATAGCATTCCACATAGCTGGGTGGAAAGGTCAATAGGATTGGTAGGAGTGAACAGTAAAATTGTCCGATTTTGTAAACTATCCATGGAGAAATGGAACACAAGGCTTTTTTTAAAAACAAAGCAGGAAGTAATGCAGTCACAACTCATTCAGGTACGAAGAGGAATATTCCAAGGGGACTCTCTTTCGCCATTACTTTTTTGCATAGCACTTATTCCATTAACAAACGAGCTGAACAGAGCTGACTGTGGGTATCAAGTACATGGAACTGAGAGGAAAATTAGTCACTTATTGTATATGGATGACTTGAAACTGGTAGGTAGAAATGAGAATGATTTGAAGAACGAAATAAAAATCGTACAGACAATTAGTAAAGATATAAATATGAATTTTGGTTTAGAAAAATGTGCAAGAATATGTTTGAAAAGAGGTAGGGTCCAAAGCAAAATGCACATAGGAAGCACGTTTGAGAACGACATTAGAGAACTGGACCCGAGGAAAGCATATAAGTACTTGGGAATAGAAGAGAATTTTGACATACAGCATAAGAATGAGAAAGAAATGTTTAAGAAGGAATACTTGAGGAGACTGAGATTAGTTTTGGGTACAGAATTAAGTGCAAAGAATAAAATTCAAGCAATTGGATCATTGGCAGTACCAGTACTTAGATACAGCTTTGGAATTGTTAACTGGCACTTAGAAGAACTGCGAAAACTAGATCGGAAAACGAGGAAATTATTAACCATTCATCGACAGCATCACCCAAAGGCAGATGTAGATCGCTTGTATGTTCCCCGAAAACAGGGAGGAAGGGGTTTAATGCAATTAGAAGCAGCCTATGCAGTAGAAATTACAAAACTGGTGGAATATGTAGAAATAAAGGAAGACTCACTAATACAGGTTGTAAGAACACACCAACACAACACGGACTCAGCAGTGTTAGAGACAGCTAGATGCCTCAAGACAGAAGTACAGACAGAAACAAGAAAGTTGAAAGACAGCATAGTTGAAAAAACAAAAGGAAGATGGCATGGGAAGAGGATGCATGGACAATTGCCACGTAATTTAGATGCAAAGCTGGTGGATATTGAACAGTCATATCACTGGCTAAAATCTGGCGACATCAAGGGAGAAACAGAAAGTGCAATAGTGGCAGCTCAAGACCAAGCAATTAGTACAAACTATTTTAAGAATAAAATTTTGAAGGAAGAAATAGAGAGTAAATGCCGGTTGTGTAAACAACATGAAGAAACTATTGACCACTTAACCTCAGGATGCCCCATTTTGGCAAAAAACGAATATTAATGAGACATGATAAAGTCTGTTTACATTTACACTACTCAATATGTAAAGCCTTGGGCATTGAAACCACAGACAAATGGTGTACACACATGCCCAACCCTGTGTGTGAAGAGGGAGATGTCACAGTGTTATGGAATCAAGCAGTACACACAGACAGAGAAGTTACAGCAAATAGGCCAGATATAATAATTAAAAACAAAAAAGAGAAAACATGCACACTGATAGATGTGGCAATACCAGCAGACAAAAACGTTGTGCAAAAGGAAGCGGAAAAGAGGTTAAAATACAAGAGTTTATGTATAGAGATACAACGAATGTGGAACCTGAAGTGTACAATTGTACCAGTAATAATTGGAGCCACTGGAATAGTAACGAGAAGCTTAAAGAAAAATTTGGAAGCTATACCAGGAAAACATTCGATAGATTCACTACAAAAGACAGCTATACTTGGAACATCACACATAATACGGAAAGTTCTGCAGTGTGAAGCTTGAAGCCTGAGCGGTGGGGATCACTGCTGGTTCAAGAGACGTACCAGGAAGAAAAGGCCTGTGACAAGAGACACACACATAATAATAATAATAAGGATTTTTTGGACACGCTATGCAGGCGTATAGGGAATGGAGATCTGACTCCACCCATTCTTAACCTTGGCACTAGACGAAGGCTTGTCTTCAGGTTCACGCCTCTGCCGATGTAATGATAATATTATTTTATAAGTTTTAATAGCTTAGCAGGTGAAGCAGTAGTCAGCAACTTTTTGGGCAGCATGGCCAAATCAAGAAGAAACACGTTTCCGTGCCACATTATGAAAGATATCTGTATTCTTTGCTCCCGTATCATTATCGGCAATGGCCTGTCGTCAATAGTAGCAATACCGGGGCGGTAAAACTTATTTCAAATTAATGTTTTAAATTTTAATTAATAGTACATAATTCGGAAGTCGTAGACTGTGATTGAGAAAACAACAGTAACGAAAGTGGCAGAGACTTCTGTGACAGAAGCACGTCTAGACATGTAGCTATGTTGCTAGGTACTTACATTTAGCCACCTCTTTACTTTACGGTTCTGACACCTATAGAAACGAAGCCAAGTACTCTTACTTCAAATAGCACTTATATTTATAATTTCTAAGAAAAGTGTATGCAGTATTGTCAATAACGCAAGGTGTGACTGAATAAGACTTTTGTTTGAAGGCAGATAAAATAATTATTCCCCAAATTTTATACATTTCTTTCCTGTTTCATATATTAGATCCCGTGCCTCATTCTAAAAGCAGATTGGCAACATTTGGCTCTTCCCTGAGGTCGATCATGTAGTGTGGACGCCCTCCCGAATTTCCTTTCCAAAAGATACTGAAAACCTTCCTCCCCACAGCCACGTTACCATCTGCTATGGTGTTCACATAGTCCCTTATTCGATAGGTAACCGGAGTTTTGGTTGCTGTTATGGCGATCGAAGGGTGAAGTCGGCAATACTGTTACATCTACTGTCTAAGTTCATCTTGTGTGGAGTTTGATTTCCACTCCCCTTCCACCTTCATAGCATGACGCGTAAGCACACCTATAACTTCGCCTTTACAAATTATATTTAGATTCTATTAAAAAAAGAAATGGTGGTGTGGTTTGAAGAATCAATGAGGTCTAAGCCATCTAAGGTTAAAAACTAAACAAAGATACGTTCACCTGTTTAGTTGTGACATCGATTTTTTTCAGCGATGTTACAAGTTACAGTAAAACCTGCTAGGTTTCATATCTACTATGTTTATTCTGCGTTTCAGTTGAAAGATGTAAATTAATTGGTTTTGTACTGTGTACTTAATAAGTATTTTTAATTATAATTTATGTAGGGTTTAAAACGTGTAGGAATTTTCGGACTGCAGGAGACTGAATCTCAGATTTCATGTGGACGATGAGTTAATATTTTATTAGAGAAATGTCTGTTTTTATCAACATGGGAAAGTACAACTTTCCACAGAATTCAGCGAAATCCGATGTTTAAAAAAAAAGCACCATGCTCTTTGAAAATACGCGGCTATAACCAACCTGAAATCCTGGACCGTAAATGTAGCTTACACGAATATGAAGGCGGAATAATGTGAATTGAAACCTCTCATCATGCTAAAATTCTGCCGATTTTCTAATTCTTCGCAGACCGAGCCTTTCAACCCACAATTCCCCTTTTATCGAATCTTGAGTTTATATTACACGCAGTACACACTTTTACAACCTCACTTCATTGGGATTTATCTTTCGAATCGCCGTTAGCAGTGCTGTGGACTAAGCGGAAGAAGACTTTTCATTATTGTGTCGGGAACCCGGATTTTTCTTTTGAATGTAACACATATTATGCAACAACAGTTAGGTAACTAGAGTAAGGAGTGATTTCTGACGAAGATTACGTTATTACTGGTGCACAGAGTGATGTCAAGCAAAGACATTTCTTCTAGTCTACAGGGTGATCTTTTTGAAGACCATAAAAGTTATGCTACTACTCGTGTAAAGAATTGATATCTTGTACAGATATCACACCGTCTTGTGTTACTGCCCACTTAGGCGATGTCTCGTGAAGTACCAAAACGCTTATGCGCCTAGTGCTTACAGCTGTGTCTCCTGAAGGCATGAGAACTGGTATGCTACTAGTGTACAGACAGACTACTTGTGCAGACATGAGGACTGTTATGATACTAGTGCACAGACAGACTACTTGTGCAGACATGAGGACTGTTATGATACTAGTGCACAGACAGACTACTTGTGCAGACATGAGGACCCTTATGCTGCTAGTGCACAGACAGGCTATTTGTGCAGACATGAGGACCGTTATGCTGCTAGTGCACAGACCGACAAATTGTGGAGACATGAGGACCGTTATGCTGCTAGTGCACAGACAGGCTATTTGTGCAGACATGAGGTCTGTCAGGCACTACTAGATTACAGAGGAGTGTCATGAAGACACGTGAACAAGAAGGCACACGATACTTGAATCATAGTTTAAATCGTATTATTTGATACGAAATCATATGAAACATAACGTGCGCATACATCTTAAAGAGATTTGCTTAAATTCGACAATAGTAGGAGTGTGGTTGAAACGTCAATACCCAGTACTGAACGCACATACTCTCCAAATTTATTGTACTAGAAATGCAGCGCAATATATAGTACCTACACAGAGCTGCTCATTTAAATCACTTTGTAAATAGTTGCAAATCAAAATAAATAACAGTAATCCGAACAATACGAAATAAACACGTGTTGTAATACCCGTGTTCTTGTAAGAAGGCAAGGAGTGTGCGATGTGATGTTCTAACTTCATGTTATTACAATTAATTATGGTGATTGTGGTGATCAAATAATGATATTTTAGGATGAAAGTGTCAATAAATTCTCTCTGAAAGTAGCCTACTTGAATTTGGGCCCGTGTATAACATCGCGCTGTCTGTAAAGGAATTAAAAGAATAACCAGGAATATTTTTTAATTCTAAACGCAAGTTCTTTTTTACATTCCTTCACATTCCATAATCTCTCCGCTACAAAATCTAGTACGAATCGTGCAATGTTAATGTGTGACATGCACATCAAATCCACCTTCACTCTGAAGTTTATACATTTTAAGACACATGTCTGTGTAAATATTTTAATTTGAAGTACATCCCACTTAATGAGCAAGAGACGCTTAAATGTTCAAACTTAATCTTAATCGACCTAAAGGAAATCATCTTCATGAATAGTTTTAATTACAAAAATATTGCAAAAATGTTTATGCATTACTCCTACTCTACGGTCATATAAATGTTGAAGAAGTCTCTTTCTTGCACTTCTCCTGCCTCTTTCGTTAGTTCTGTACCTTTTACGTACGCTGTCATAAATTAATGTTTACAGTTTACTTTTATGTAACTTTGAATTAACAAATACTGGAAATGAAATATACCATCTCAAAACATTTGACGGATTTATTCAAACTACCGAGATATTAGTTGATACAAATTTTGCGTATGATGTGACGCATTTTAAGCCCTTCAATTTCGTATTTGTGTGTGAAAATTCCCGCTAAAAACTGATCTTTTAAAACGCCTTTACATACCACTTTTCAGTTCCGTACTGTGTTCTTCATATTTATTTATAACACCCCAGAAAAACGCATAGTATCTTAAAAGCGTTATTGGCATTGCACTACACGTTGATTACGTGCAATGGCACTAAAAGTTACACAGAGATATATAAATAGAATTACCTGTGGCTGAAAATACAGTAGTGCTTTGAGAGTAAACGTGGTGTTGGGGTTCTTTAGAAGGGTAGCCTGGTGCCAAAGTGCTAAAGATCTCAGTGCCGAAATTATAAGAACTTGTCAAGATATCTTCACATCTTCATGCCACACCACACATATCTATGTCACATTTACACACAGTGCGGAATTACACGTATTACTATGCTCCAGCGAATCACGCGTTAGCAAAATGAAACGAAATTAAACTGTGCAAAGCAATTATTTTAAGATGTGTATAAAAAGACACGTATAAAATAGTCCTGTATCGTCATGTTACCAAAGTTTTCTTCGTGATGTATGTAACTACACGCTACTGTCCGTCATCCGCTTACCGACGCACGTTAAAGCGAGGCTAGCGATACTAAACTGAGACACTACGTGCAGTTTGCGATTAGAAGAACATGAGCTAGGCAACAGAAATTCATTCCATCAATTTTTGTTTTGCCATACAAATCATTTACAGTAAAGTTTCCCTTGTTCTTTGCTGTTCTTGTCCTAAAAACATACTCTAGGCCTTCTTAATATGACTTCGTTTCTGTTGTGTGAACATTCCATGGTCGCTCAATTATGTAGTGCCCACGACTGAACGTACAGCTTTCTTTGCTTGCTAGTTCTTATTACAAGACTGGTTATTTCATTTCTGTATGTTAGCATATTTACCTTAATATGAACAACTGCATTCCATTGCAGTAAGTGCTTTTCCCAGAGAGTATCCCTGTGTAGTAGTTCCATTATCAGTGGTTAAAACGGCTTATAATGCAACAGACGTGTGGAAATTAACTACCGTCACAATTATTTAAGAAAACAGCTATTTATGTATGTTTAAAATGGAAAAATTTACTGGAAACACTTTAATCCACTTGTAATTCTTTTGTAGTATAATTAAATGACCCCTGTTCTAAGATGGAATCTGTGATGATGTACCTTGCACAAAAGTATGTTGACAAATATTGTATTTTGTGTTTTTTGTCGGATATTAGTTTAGCCTTTCCCGGTAACGGAATGGAGGCAAGGAGCCTATGTTTCTGGCTCCGTTCTCTGTCTGGACCATATGGATCCTTTTAATGTGTATGAACTTTGTTTACCGAGAAATTTCCGCACGAAGGGTGGTGAGAAACATTCAGTTAAATGTAATAATTAAATACATAGATTATGTGGAAGTGAAGTGAGAAAATAAAATTTTATTTAAATCCTCAATATGGTAGAAAGTATGTTATAAATTCTAGGAGGCATAAAAAATATGTTATTTCATACGATCCACTGAACGTCAGTGCAACCAACATATGATATGCGTTCAAATATTGCGGATTATATTCGCCATAATTGTGAATGAGAAATATGATATATTAAACATTCAAATTTTAAAACTTCCTGTGTTATTTCTTCACTGTCTCAAGCTAAGACAATTTTAAAGTCAATATTCATGCTAGTGCATAGCAAAATTACATACTCGCATCACTGCTAGCCAAAAATTCTCAACTTGTCTAGCAACATTACTTAAAACTGACAACCAGTAACGAAAGGCGGAGTTTGTCTGGCAACACTAAATATCATTGATGGCCAGTAATTAAATGTAACGTTCGTTAGACACCTTCAGTTCTCAACGTTTCGAGCGCTCATCATCGCAATAAAATGCTGCATAATACTACGTATTAAGCATTAGTGCTGTCACGCCCAAGAATAAACACGTTGTATCACACAGCGTATATCCAACGTGTGTCTACTTATAAGTCTGACATATCATTACATGTGCATCTATACCGACTCTGTTTATATTATTCGAATCACATTCACAATGACACAGTCAGTCATTCGAATTCTCAAGCTGTCATTAACTTGTCAGTTATTATCTATTAAATTACGCTCACTTTTATATTTTATTGCGCTTTCTCATGCGAAAATTAATTTATCTGAGAAATTAGTTTCCCCTAAGCATGATTAACAACTTGAGAAACTGCGAATTTCCTGTATTGGTCCCTTCGTAATTGTTATTACTTCATTATTTTCATTGTTCTGCAGCATATTGAAACACGAGTATCCGTACCGACTGGACAACAAAATTGTAATGCCCTTTCACAAAATGGCGGCCTAGCACAATATAACTGAACATATGGATAAAGGCATTACTCTTTTAGTTTTAAATATTAAAGTGATGTATGGGAATGGAAATTCTAGTTTACAAGAATATGTTATTTCACGTAGTGCCCTGAGTCGTAAATCAACTTACTGTCAATTTGCACATAAACAAAATCTCGTTAATGCATGATTGATGACAAGTTGCGAAGTATTTTGTTGCTGCATATATTTAGGAGCATAAAGGCTGCAGAAGGAATGAAGTATAACAAATTTTCTACAACAGCCTGAGGATGAAGAATTGAATGTTAAAATGGTCGGAGTTAGTATTTCACATAAATCGCTTTCAGTACACATGTACTTGTTCCTCTGCCATTTACTCAATAAATATTCGTAATTTATTAGAACTTTCATTCAACAACACGTAACATGGAAGAGACAAGGCACAAGCCCGTTGGTTGCTAGATGTTCGACAAAGGGACGCGGGGGCGCCATGTTGTATCTGATATGTCCCAGCAGTATCCGCGGAAAGCTTAGTGAGATTGTACTTCCTGTGCCTTAGAGCCCATGAGGTACAAACGTTTAAGACACGCATGCCAAACTCAGTATTGCTTGCGGACCGCAACTGTGTATGAGACTAGACGCTGGGCCGACAATCTCTTAAAATAAATAAAAAGGTAAAATACTGCAAAATTACAAAGGAAACATAAAATAACTTTTCGTTCGGTTCGTAAATCTAGAAAGACAATCCAGATCGGATTATTTCACTTCTGTTCAGAAGATTTTTCGGAATCTTGGCATCTTTTATTTGCTCTTAGTTTTTTAATCTCAGATACAGAATATTGAATTGACATCACCTTCACTATTAATGACAGCTGTGTGCGTTAGTAGCGATATTCTGAGCGCTTCTTTCCTTTCACTGTTCACAATCGTGACACCCAACACCTGACATATTTTGCAAACAAACTGAATGACCTTTGTGTTTCGCTGTGCAGGGCAGTGGAGCCAAGAACGTGGCACTCCAGTGTCACTACATGTTTCTCATAAAACTGAATCATGTCTCAGTTGTGTTCGTCCCATTTGTACGGGTGTATTTTCTTTCGCTTTATTAACGTCAGAAGTGTACAGCGACGCCGTGAACATGGAAACTTTCATGTCACAGAGCTTAAGATCTTGAATTGGATATTAAAATTCCGTTATCAGCTGTCCTATGCTATCAGAGTATCAGGTCAACCGTAGATTCTATTTAAGGAAGTTAAATAATTTGCATGCTTCCAAACGTGACAAATTTTATTTTTTATTTTATTTTCCGGAAGCCAAATGTTTATGTGAAAGTTTCACACTTTCATACAAATAGTTTATTAAATTCCTTCTTGCTTGTAACTTCACATTTGACTTGTTTAAGTGTCTTCTAATATTGCATAAAACTTTTACAGTTCTTTAATATTTTACACTTTGTACGTCGCCAAATTTTGATCTCATTCCTAAAAGTATAATAATTTCATTTAAATCATAAAATGCTTTCGTTGGTCTTGGGCAGGATAACCAGTAAATTTGAGTATGATATGGCAAGTCTTTACAGTCACATTTAGTACCGAAAAGAAAGTAAGTAACTCTCAATGTTGTTATAATGCTCAGACATGGATAAAATTAAATATTGCAAAATTTCTCTTTAAAATGTGCTGCAGTCCTGCTTTTTCTTACGCACGTTCTTCGTGTTGTGACGGCTCTTCAAATTATGGCATTGCGAGTGTGCACATAATGTATAGTTTTTCTGTTTTTATGGAGGGTTCTGGTATAATTAAATTCTTCATTGCGGTTTCTGTGCCATGTATGGGCTGCATATTTTGACGGTTTAGAAGTTTATGCTGCCTCCGTCTTCAGTGTGTTCCAGTTGGTTAAAGTATATGCTAAAGTGATACGGAGGAAGCACTGTGGTGCTGATGTGAGTACGCGGAAAGTATGTCCGCGTTTAAGCTGCCCTGAAAATGTGTCTCAATGAAAACTGTGAAAATGTCTGTCGGATTTTTTATTAATTTTTCCCAAAAGGAGGTTCATCCGTCACAATGCGTCATTATTTCTTATTTGGAAGTCCATATTTTTGTAAATTTTCTGTTTCACAGAACAGGTATTAAGAATTAATTTTAAAATCTTTCAAACATAGTAGAGTTTGAGTTGCGACAAAGAATAAACACTGAAAGGTGAGCAGTAGTTAACATCTGTTCTTTCATCCACTGCTGTCTGTAGGCTGCAAAGAATTTGCTAGCCTGCTTGACCTTCTATTCTTCATTCATATCACTTGCTGTGTCTTTTATAGTTTCGGCCGCCGCGATTCTAATGAGGTTTATGTTTCTTAATTATTTTACGTTTACAGAACGATCAGTTTCAGCTGCTTACACTGACACTCTCGAATAAATTGTCGTTATGTGAAAGTTTTCGAGTTGGTTGGAATTGCATTAATCAACATAAATCTTGCCATAATAGCTGATCCAGTTTATTCCTTAATTTTGTGGAAAAATTATTGTTCCTATTTAGTGAGTATTTTAATTTTCACTCTTGATCGGTTCTACATGTTTCTGTAAATATGTCACATTTGTTATTTGTGGTGTGATTGACAGTAACGTTTAACTTTGCGACGCCAGAATTTCTAACGGCTGCATCGATGATGATGATGCAAATTGGTGGTATGTGTCGCTGTGTTGCTGAACCCTGCGACACGGCAATGCATTCCAGAAGACTTGCTTCAAGTTTAAGTTTATCGTTACACTGTTCAATATTGCTGACCGTCTTGCAACAAGTCAGACGGACGACGTTGCTTCGAATTTGTAAACAGACGTATTCCATTTCCAATCATGTCGAAATATGCGGTCCTCTTTTTCTGACGGAGTAGTGTAATTGCAGATGATTTCGGGTTTGACAGTGTTGGGTTGAATATTCATATTACAGTTAAACACCAATAGCTTCACCACAACTCCAGCAGAGCAGACGGGGATGTAAAGATAACCTTCAACAAATATAGCTCCATAAATATCAACCATGCATTATTCTCGCGCGCAGAGCCTCACCCCGTTAAATCTGCGTGTAAATCTCGACAAACTTCACGTTGCAACCCGCCTGCGCAGCCCTGTATCCTCTGGAAGCACATGCTCTTACTTCCACAGCCAAAGCAAAGGAATAATCAAGCAGGCAGCCCTTGCTATGCTATCATTCGAAAACCTACAGCCGCAATGAGAGTATAAAGAAGTACGAAGTTTCGCTCTATAATTTAACAACAGACTTTACAATCTTATTCAGTCGAGTGTTTTTGTTTATGACGTACAGTCTTTAGGCGGTATTCAGAGTTCAATTTTGAAAATTTCCGAGGGTCCCGGGAAGAATGTAGTAGTTCACATTCGACCCACAAGCCGCGAGTTTGACATGCGTGCTATGAGGTTTACCAATAGATTACATTTCCGCCTCCAAGTAAACTCACCACTTTTTAAAACCATCAGCAACCTCTTTGAAAATATTTCAACTAACACAATGGTAATTTATTTCAGAGCCAGATAAAGAAACCCAAATTTACAAGCAAAGCAGCAGCCTAAAAATTTTTAATCAGTTTGATAAGCAGGCAGCGCTGCACTAATGAAGGGTACAGATCTTATTATTTGTTACATGGTGCAAAATCTGATGGCCATTGAACGTTCATGGCGTTATATGACATACTTTAGAGGTTTAGTAATTAATTATTTATGGACTTAGCATGAATAAACCAGAAAAATTTCCTTTGCACACAATTAAAAACCAAATTATTTTATTAATACAGCAAATATCATGATAATAATGGTCTGTTTGCTACTGTTTTCAGAGATTTGTGTTCAAATAGACGATTAGCCCATGGCATTAAGCTTGTGTTTGTATGAATGTTGTGTGTTTCGTTTTCATGTCAACCCGCGATAACAAACCCCACACAGTTCCGAACGTGGAAAACAAACACAACCCTCTGCCCTTTGGCCTGTGTGTATAGAGGTCCTGCTAATAATTACTGCACCTTTTAGCTCGGTCTGTATTGCCAACTTGTAACGTACACACGAGTACAGTAACGTCGCATAAACAGAATGTCCATCTTGGCGTCATGAATGCACTTACAACTTACTTCTTATGCTGTCAGCCGCTCAGACTGTGTAGGGTTTAATTCAGTATCAATAAATTGTTATTGGTGAATAATAAATTAAACAGAACGTCGGAATTTTCCTCTGTGTCACAATTGCACTTCTATCCAGCAAGTTGCCTGTGGGTACTGAGGAAAGCTACGATAAAACTCAGCATGTTGTTAGTTATCGGCAAATATATCTAAATTAATACGTAATTCCATTTGTAAATGACTTGTATTCCGTACTTCTGGACACAAATAACGTAATTTATCAGCTACAGTTTTCCCTGTTCTTGTGCACGCTCCCTTGTTACGATTAAAAAATTTTTCCAGCGTTTACACAATGCATTACATCGTAAAAGACTCTGCTAAGAATAAGATAAAAGACATATACGTTGTTCAATTTAGTAAACCCTGAGAATGTTCTGTTCGTGTTTACTAAGTAATAATTAGTTTTAACTAAACAATTATAATTTCCTTAATTTTGCAGGGGGTACGAAATTTTAAACAATGTATGCTTTACAGAAATGAGAAGGCTGTGTACTTGTAGATAGGAAAATTGACACATGTCAAGTAGAACACCGTCCATTCTAAAGCTTGTTGCGTCCGAACTATCCGCTATATGTAATTATAAATAACTATTCTATGGTTGTTCAAAACGTAAAGCCTTAAACATGTGCACAGTTCTAATACCTTTCCCCATAATTTGCCGTAGTGTGGCGATTAATTAAGCACAACAAATATTTTATGTTTTCTGTTAGCAGGCTGACATTGAAAAAATAGACATTTGATTGTGGGGATTACGGGTGCAAAGTTCAGTTGACCTGCTGGTCCCAATCTGCTGATGCTTCATTTGCAGGTCTGCATTTCCGAGACCGTTTTCTATTGTCAAAATTATATTTCGTTGTACGCTGTTAGTTTCTTTCGGCCTTACCTACAAATAACAGTATTCTAGAATGTGACGACCTCTAGTCTACTAGAAATGTACCAGTGTTTCAGATAGACCTATTGCGTCCTTTTTCGTGGTAATATTATTTCCATAAGTTTGTTTGTAGGCGTTTGGTCGGATTCCTAGGAAGAGTAATCAGGCCGTCGCAACGCCTACACCAGAAAACCAAAACACGAAATAGAGCAAACAAACACACGGCTGTTTAGTAATATTCAAACCCACAGTCTCGGTTTTAAAGTCATAGGAGATTGCACACTTTTAACCTGGGCGGGCACAGTGATTAGCTTTAGCAAAATTCTTATTTCCGCAGTCAATACTTTAAAACGAAACAGTCAGTTTTTTGTGTGTAACTGGAAGCCTACTTTAGACAGAACACTACAAGCACGGCAAATACAGCAAGTGTCCAGGGTTTTTTCAAATGTTATATTAGACACACTTATGAACACTTGGCGCAATATTATTATAGAAATTCGCAGTTATTCTGTCCAGAGTTGTGCCAAGTATTTGGAATATGAAACTGTGTTTTTAAAACTTCTAAAGACACTTTCATATATTCAAGTCTTATACCTTACTGAAACAAGTTTCACATTCCCTATTACATTCTTTTGATATTTATTTTACAAGACTCGAATTTACAAAGCAAGCAGAGTTCATTCACCAGGCCTCTGAAGTAAAGAAGCTTTCGTTCGGCATTTCAGGGCATAGCAGTATTCGCAAATGTGATACGAAAACGTATAGACCTCTCCACTTAAGTCCCAAGGTAAATAACGTTTGTATTAGAGAATTTAGAACAACGGGGTCTGTAGGAAGCGAGACAGATCCTTTTACTTTATGGATAAATTAGGCCAATAGGATATTAAATTGCTTATACGAAATAATGCAGCGTTTCACAGCGTGGTTTAGAACAAATTTCTCGATTGCTAGCCTAAGGTATATAGGCCTAGTCTTTGGTGTAATAGTGCACACAATTTTACTTCAGTTTCATATGCAAACACCACATTCTAGAATGTCCCAAATTTATTTCTCCTTACTTTTGCAACGTAGTCCTTATGGGCTTTTGGCTGCCTGCAGGCCTAAGACATTATACTTTAAGAGAATGAGCAGACTATGCTAACCCACGATTTGTTAGGGAAGTGATTTACACTGAAAATAAAAAGTTGCTTCTGTCGAGACAGCATTTTAGTGAGTTACTCCGTGATTTATTGGTCACTGTATGTTTCTAGAGTGTTGAAGTGTTTTTGGTTCTTGAAATCTGCCATAAGCTGAAGTGTAATTGAATACCTAGATATTTTTATTTCCTGGTAAAATTTTGGGGAAAGTATTAGAAGTCACTTCTCCATTAGCAACGAACAAAAGCCATTTTACCAGCTGTAACTTTCTCATGCTACCGTTATATTCTCTTTGTTAACGTCTAACGATATTAAGCTCGAGGAATTGTGTCATTTGTACAACAAATTTTAATCCGTACTAGGTCTCTGCAAGCATCGGTGCAGCAGGTTGAACTGGACCTGCTGGTGGTGGAGACGTGTCTACACGCGCGGCAATTGTTGGCACCAATTGTAAATACATATTGTTGCGGCATGTTGAGCAAGTACAATTGCAATTATAAGCGAATGTCCCACTGTTCCCTGGTAAATAAGCTTCTCGTTTGCTGCATTTGAAGCAAGGATGACAACATGTTTTAGTGGTAGCTCTTTCAGATAGTACATTTCTAATGTTGCAACATTTGAAGCAGGCGTAATGGCACTTGTAGGAACGCTTAAACTCTGCAGAAATAGACGACGAATGATACCTATCTTTGCCACATTTAAAACAGGACTGATAACAGGCACGATTTTCATTATGAGAATCCGATATTTGTGCTGAATATGTGTAGTTCCTGGGACAACATTTTTGGCAGTCAAAGAATGACTTCTGCGGAGTTGTCTCAGACGTATATCCGTTGTCGCAACACATTACACCAGCGTGGGAACAATTTTGGCTTGCCTTGGGTAAATTCTGTGGCAGCATTACAGAAGAATACCCACCGTGTCCACAGAAATTACAGCAGTTGTGCGCAACGTCATGTGATACAGCACTTAAGAACCTGTTGTTGTTGCACACTAACAGCTCTTGAGCTTTCAGTCCGGTAAGTGGCCTGGGCTGGGCAGTCACGACACGTCCGGTCTGTCAGCCGGAGTGTCGCCAGTTCTAGGCAATGGTGACGATGTGCTCTGGCTCCGGTGACCAGCAGTTGTCCGACAGCCAGCAGCCGATCACCACGGTCACGAATCCAATCAAGAGCGCCAGAACGATGTAAGGTTCGGCATTTCCTGCAACACAACGGAATATTGTCACTAGCACAACAAGTTTGTGTGATTTGACGTTCAAACTGTTCTTACTAAGAGGATTATATCGTTAGGGATATAATACGGTATACTGTTTTTCATCACACCACAAGAGAGCAACCTGCAGAAATCCTTTGTGTACTGTCTGCAATGTTTTAATGCACACACATTACTTCGGCGAGTGGTTTCACTCCCGCTGCATGTGACTGCTTGTCGTTGGACTGACAGTTATTCCCTCTTCCTCCATATACTTCCAGCGTCGAAATAAAACTCGCAACCGGAGAATAAAAATGTAGAAGAGCAAAACATCACACAATAGTCGAAGTAATATAAATCTAATGTCTATATATATTTTGCCGATTCCGATGACCGTTCGGTCTAAGGCGTAGGTATAAAGCCGCTTGTTTGGTGAGATCTCAGGTTCGAATGCCGCTGAGGGCATAGACTTTCGTCTCTTGTGTTTGTTGTGTGTTGTGTGTTGTCTCTTTAGCGGCCTCTGCGACGACGTGATCGCTCGTTCAGAGGAGTCCTACCGTGTGCGTGTGTGTGTGTGTGTGTGTGTCTAATTATGTGTGTGATCTAGAAACTTCAAAAATAGGGCGGCCTAGGCCAGAGATCGGCTGTTGTGCCACAGAAACAAAAATGTATTTTTACCTCATATTATATTCAAATGACGGGTTAGGGTTTGTGTATAAGCGAACAATAAAATAAACGCGTCAATTAATTCATCTCCCACAGGTCGAACAGCAGATGTTTGCAACGTAGGGAGGACGTGATTGTAACTTACTTAATAACGCGGGGCCCCATAGAAGAAGAGGCCCTTTTGCCCCAATCGCTCCTGCGCCACCCCCCACACCCAGCATTCCACTGAGTGAGTCACTGAGACACGTAATTTAGCTTCGTATGTAGCATACACAACTTGCACTAATTCACCTGTGTTGCAGTTTGACTCAGTTCGGCAAGGAAAACCTCAAGACCCTCTAATTCCTATGATTTTGATCAGTGCAGATAGGCGGCCCAATAATGGGGTGTATAACAACGTATTTTATCACACAAAAACTAATGTTTCTTGTATTAGTGTTTAGTATTAGTAACTAACTCCATGGAGCAGAGTCCATTTTGAGAAGCTGGTATTTGCTTAGCTATTCTGGACGTTGCTCCCCTTTTTCGAAACCCGACCCAGACGGATGTAGCTTATCTCCACACGTATGCTGAAACGCCGTACTTATTCTTTCTGGCAAAGAAGTTACATTCATTTTCACATCCCTCTGCTTGCTAAATATCCTAACTAGCACAGCCTAATGGATAGCACACTGCCTTGTGAATATACAGTGAGTAATAAATTCCTGAATCTCCTGATACTTTCCTTTGCTCCATGGCCTAGTTTCTTCCCCTGCCATAGTACAGAGAGTCTCAGCATACTCGTACTGTTCGCAAATTGTCCTTCCGTTAAATAGCACACTGGCTGGGCCTGCGTTATATTACACCATATTCACTGCATTACATCATGCAACATCATGTCCATCTGGCGCACAAACCAACAATTTGATACGGAAACCAGCACCGTGTTTTGCATGTGTGTTATTACTCGTACATACTGACCCAACAGGGAATCATATGCACGGCATGTTTGTGATCAACGAACGTAGTTTATGGTTCATATTGAAGTGTTTTCTGTTTAGTAACTGATAACCCGGAATTGTTTATGGAAGTTCCCTGACAACGTTACAGTACGTTTAAAACGGACGTGACCATTGTCAGGCGTGGAGAATACGCCTTCTTTATTGGCGAAACTGCTGAAGTCAATATCATGAGCCGTATTGCCTTGTCAGCTTTTATCACGTAAAAGGCCGAGCTGTTGTCTGTGTAAGCAATAACTGATCGTTTAATGTTTTATGAAATGCAGTGCACAGGCATACAATATTTCTGAAAATGGACTATAAATCTCCGCTTATGCCTTTTGTCATGTACAAATAAATGTTGGTTTTGTTTTCTCCCCCGATCTGACACTGCTATAAAGTTGTCAGCGCCATGCTTTGTATTATGAAGACCTGGCACTGAATGCATGACGGCTATCATTACAAAGATATTCTGTAACGTTTTTCAGGACCTCCAGGAAAATTCTGGCCTCATAGCAGCGGTGCACAAACTTTCTGCAAATCTAAAAGAAATCCCAAAATTCTTGGCGCCAGAAGCGTGACGTGACGCAAGTTCCATACTGAACATCCACAAATATCGGGAGCCACTATACAAAATTTAGGCGCCTCGGCGACCTGGCGCCCGGAATTTGTGCATGACTGGCTTATAACATTGTTTATACAATATGCTGCCTCATCTTACCAAGTGGGGTTTTGCTCTTCCATAGGCGATTAACGAGATAGGGGTCGCCTCTCCTCCAATCCCGTCCTCCTTTTCCCCACTTGATAACGCGCTCACCGGGACCTGGGGTACTGGGTGATCCTGCCTGAGGTTGTCCATGTTGACCTTGTGGGGCCGGCGATCCGCAGACTGTAATTATCAGAACGTGAATGCAAGAAGGGAAAACTTGGTCTGTCATTTTCAGGGAAGTAGTAAGGCATTGGGAACGGCGTGCCCAGAAGGGTATTTGGATACACGGGAGACAAACTAAGAAGCGTCTGGGGAAAGTTACGTAAGGAGACGTTTCATGAGTCATGTTTTTCACCGGACATTGTCGAGGAAATTAAACCAAGGAGAATAAAGATGGCGGGACGTGTTACACCGTACAAAACCTAGACGTAGGTAGGATAGTAGTAATTAGCAGGACCTTTGCAAAAATCATGTTAAAAATACAGTCTTAATTTATCTAGTTGCAAATAGTGTCAAATAGCTTCCTTTTGTAAACATGGCAATGGGCCTTCGAGTTTCGTAGAAGAACAGAATTTCTTTACGCCATGATTTACTACCAGTTTTGGAAGAGTAACTGTGTTCCGTGGAGCTGGATAGGTTTAACCGCAATGTAACTACAAGCGTCTCTCTGTTTCAGAACCTTACAGTGCCACAAAGTATTTGCAGTAGCTAAGAACACTGACTTGGTGAACCAGAAAATTGACTGTCCATTAGTAAACACTGGGGTTTCATGCCAGTATAAGACTGTACGCTGGTATACATAATCTTCTTCGTATTCAGTGTCGGTGCCTTTTTCAGTTTTCAGCAACGACAACCGGCCCTTAATTAATTTCAGCGATAACACATGCATCTGTGCATATGTAAGGAATTCTTCGTCATAATTCACCTGCTTTCCGTTACAGTGTGTTTTGTAACGTTACATTCGGTGTAACCGATACCGGTGCCAGCGCGGTCTAAGGCGCGGGCCTTAGACACTTAAAATATAAGGAGTTTAATGATTTATTGACTCTTAAATTCCAAATTTAAGATCTCAACAATTACAGATACAAACTAAACTTTCTTTGTATATACCATATTTAAAGCTGCCGATCCACTTTGAATTGAAATACGCACTAGAGACCATAACATATAATGCCACAAGCTAGAAGTTTCCACTACCAGCTGCAACAGTAATTTTAATTTGTGTAAATTTTGCTTATTGTGCAAGAAATGCTTTAATCATATTTTAATCATAAGATTTTAAAAACAGTACAAGTTGTACTTTTATACATAAATGACATAAACAACGGCGCCTACTGCAGACTGTAAAACCTTGTAAACAGTAGCTTATCACAGGCAGTTGGTTTAAAAGCCAGCGTATTGCGTTCCCTGAAGATGGTACGCTTGTACCGAAACATGTAGCAGCTACGTGTTTGAAAATCGTATGTAACTAATCATGTGCATTTAGTTGATAGTCTAATAAATTGAATACCCTGATATGAAAATGCAAGGATTGGACAACCTAAAAATACACGTATGATCTTCAGTTTACAAAATCAATATCTCGTGGTCAGTTTTATGTTGTCTGTCTTGTTGCCAGCGTGACAGCTAATGAAGTCCTATATGCGGTTAGGAATAAGATTCAGGTTACCATAAATTGGCGTCCACTTGGACACCGTCAGGTTGTTACTGTAAGTTTAATTGAGAAGTAGCCAATTTCCGGTAGATGATAAGTTCTTACAAAGAAAGAGTCTATGGCTGCTGAAAGCTATCTCTATCCGGCTGCTGTTAACGTTTGCATGGATGACTCTGCCAAATTGTATCTCGACGGAGCACATAAGAAACCGTCGCTAATGCGATCTGGCCACAAGGGCCGTGTAAGTTACAAGATTCCTTCAGTGACGTCACTGGCCACAGACTATCCCTCCAGTTCGCACGGAAAAAAGTAAAAATTACGATTTATTTTCAGAATATTCTTATCATCAGAACAGGGCCAGCTCTCCTCTTGGATGTTTACGCAAAGTCTGCCTCTACTGGCCGCTGCATCAACATGAAACTAGTAATAGGCTTCATGCTAAATGGAGCTTGTTTGGAGTCTAGATAACACGGCTGCCACTTTGTGTCAAGTATAGCAAGTACTGTGCAATATAGTTGATGGGCTGAAAAGCGGTGTTCCCTTCAGCGAGCATCCCCAAAGCTTCGTCGATTGAGTTCGTAAAAATGTCACGTTAAGAAGTCCGGAAAATGAAGTAAAGCCCCTGGATTCGTAGTTAATACCGTATGAAAAGGGTTTTGAGAAGCTGAGAAGTATCGGGAATGGATACGTTTGAAGAGTCTTCGAAAATACATACACCTCAGCGAAGGGTCATAAACGGTAGACAAGAAAGAGATCCACAACAGACGGCGTATTTGTTCTGTAGAATTCTATGTGAACGTGACAAAATTAGTTAAAGAGGCACACCGTTGGGTGCTCAGTTCTGGAAAACAGGCACATTCTACAAGAGACTGTTCTAGAAAAATTGAAACGGACGCGATATGTGTGTAAAGAATGTCATCGGATAGGTTGCAATAAATCTAGGATTTTAAAATTGAAAATACCTGCACATTGAGGAAATGAAAGGAATCGTCGCACATGGCCCGATTCATAAGCCAAGTAAGCCAACCTAATTGGTAAATTTCACCCACGTGGATTTCCTTCAACATTAAGGGGGCTGGAAAGTAACAAGCAGGGTCTTAGACTCTCACAGATTCTTTATCCTTATCTTTCGTTATTTCTTGCGCAACTTCCATTGTCTTCTATAAACGGTGCTGTCAGCTGGCGGCCAGTTTGTTGTGTCAATTTCAAGTTTTTTACTGAATCGGTCGTGGCTGGTTGTGTTTCTTTGCTAGCTTGAAGGATTTGATTTTCTTTTATCTTTCCCTCTCGTTTTCGAGATTTCATAGTTATTTGTACATTTTCATTCCATATTGTATGTCATTTCCTGTCGACAAAAGCCTATTACATGCACGTACAGGGCTGGTTTAACTCACATACATTTTCCTGTTTTTGAAGACAGCTGGTTCTATCAAACGTAAGTAGATTTCTCTATACACCTTTCGCCTAAGAAAATATAAAATAGAGTTTCAGAAGTTATTTTCCTTTTTGGAATACTGGGCTATACGCGAAGTTCAGAAAGTAACTTAATTTTCAGTTTCCACAGTTGATGGTTTTAGACAAAGTAAAATACACAAAACCCCCAAACACGACACTAACGTGTATGGCAAACGGTTAAAAATTTTAATATCCTATCACGTTGCTTCCAGTAACTGGTCATCAGGGGGTGGGGGGGGGTTACTTTGTCAAAATGCTGTAGGCTGTCATGCGATGAGATGTTTAGTACATCAAGTAGTGCGGATCGGAACAGAATTTGTGATCGTCTGAGGCCCTTGTACCTTTACTGTGTACGGACGTTCCTCCGTTAAATTCTCTGTGTCACACAGCGTGTTCACGTCATCGTGCCTCTGTGTCAGGAGTTACACAGTGTGTTCCCGTCATCGTGCCTCTGTGTCAGGAGTTACACAGTGTTTTCACGTCATCGTGCCTCTGTGTCAGGAGTTACACAGTGCGTTCACGTCATCGTGCCTCTGAACACGACAGCTCTATCGCAAAAAAGTAGCCACATCCGCCTGAACATTCCTTGACACCTGCTGTGATGGGGGGGGGGGGCGCGGCAAAAGCCGCCCTCTGTATTACGTCTGATAATTACATATTTCCGCAAATTCCAGCGTATCGTTGTGGTCTGCGAGTTGATGGCAACCTCAGTCGAGCTATGGTTATTTTATCTATTTTACCGATATTATAATACACAAACGGACTCTACTACCTCATCAGTCACGTACAGGTGTTAATGTGGTCTGCACTGTAATGGACATCGTGACGTATGCATATAGCCTTACCATACGGTATTCTCGTACGTGATCACCCTGATGGCAACTACTTTTCACAATCCTGTAGGCTTGTTAAAGTTTTTAAGGAGCTGAGTTATGTAGCAGTGTTGCGTTAGATAGGCTTGTGTATTTTTTAATTTGTCAAGAACCTGCCTTTTCCCAAGTACAATATGGTGTCGTCCGAACTCGCCACATTTGGCTTAGCCTTTAACGTTCGGATGTCGAGTAAACTCGACAGTACTTTCCGTTGTATCCGGTCCAATGTCGAGCTCAAATCGATGGACGATCGTCCAGTGTTTCATGTTAGTTCCCCCTAAGTTCCTGTTATTTAATGGCTGATTTTGAACTCTGCAGATTAGCGCTTTTCTGGAAAAATAATTTTTACACGACTGTCGGAATTTACAGGAATAACTTGGACCGCCAATTGTTAGAGCTGCTGTGCCTCATACAGCATGGTGTACGGAAGGAGCAGCGACGGAAAACTGTATGGTTGCGTCCGACAAACATAATGTAGATAGAATCGATGCTTAAATATCCAATTCTTGCTAACAAGACAGGATATTATTATTATTATTATTATTATTATTATTATTATTATTATTTCCACGTATCGTAGATGAAAAACTGGTGGACGATGAACAGTCACATCGATGGCTCAAATTTTGATTTATTACGGGAGAAACAGAAAGTACAACCGTGGCAGCACAGGATCAAGCAATAAGTGGAAACTACTTTAAAAATAAAATTTGGAGGAAAATTTGCCAGTAAATGCCGGTTATGTAAACAACATGAAAGAACTATTCACCACCTATCCTCAGGATGCACCATTCTGGTGAAGAATGAATACTTAAAGAGGCAAGATAAAGTTGGTGCACGTTTACATTACTCAATAAGCAAAACACTGGGCATCGAAACGACATAAAAATCGTACACACACACACACACACACACACACACACACACCCAAACAAGTATATGAACATGAAGATGTGACAGTGTTATGGAATCAAGGGGTACATGCATACAGAGACGTTACAGCAAGTAAGCCAGATGTAATAACTATAAACAAGAAGGAGAAAACATGCATACTGATAGATGTGGCAATACCAGCGGACAGAAATGTCACACAAATGGAAGCAGAAAAGAAATTGAAATACGAGAGTTTATGTATGTAGATAAAATGAATGTGGAACGTGAAATGTATGATTACATCAGTGGTAATTGGAGCCACCGGAGTAGCAACAAAAGGTCTAAAGAAAAACTTAGAAGCCATAGCAGGAAAACGTACAATACATTCACTGCAAATCGCAGCCATACTTGGAACATCACACATAATACGGAGAGAACTGCGGTCCGAAACTTGAAGCCTGAGTAGTTGGGATCACCGCCGGTTCAAGAGAAGTACCGGGGAGAAATGGCCTATAACAGGAGACAGCGAATAATAATAATAATAATAATAATAATAATAATAATAAGATTCTAAAATACAAAGACATTATAACAGAAATACAGCGCATGCGGAATGTAAAAACAAAGGTGACGCCAGTAATAATGGGAGCAACTGGAACCATTTCAAAATCCTTCAGAAAATACTTGAGCGGCACACAAGGAAAGCACGATATCAAGGAACTGCAGAAAACAGCTATATTGGGCACAGCACACACACTGCGGGAAGTGCTAATGTAGAAGCACAAAAGAGTTTAATATTGAAGACAGCGCTATATGCACCATTAACAGTACGCGCAGAATAGCTGCGACACTGTGTACCCTAGAAACATGGTTTGTTTCAGGTATATAAGTGTGAATACCCTGCATAAAGGAGACAGTGTAATAATAATAATAATAATAATAATAATAATAATGTTATTTTCATTCTATTTTTGAGCGCCAAGAGGATACCATGCTGTAATCACATTTGGCCGATCCCGGTGGCCACGCGGTATAAGTCGATGATTTGCGGCCGCTCGCTTTATGGGATTACGGGTTCGAATCCTGTCGGAGGCGTGGATGTCTGTCTCTTGTGAATGTTATGTGTTGTCAGGTAGAGGTTTTTTCGTCAGACTGGTAACTCGTTCAGATAGTCCTACCGAGTGTGGTGTGTCTGAGTGTGGTCATGGAACCGCAAAAATGAGGCTACCTAGGTCTGAGTATGGCTGTCGCGGCACAAGAAGGGAGTCACTTACACTTAAAGCGTAGCATGCAAACCCATAAATTAAATTGAATTCTGTTGTTTGGTTGCACAGTTACGTCATTTAAATACGAAAACAGAAGATATGTAGGAGTGGACGTCTGTGCGGTGGGAAGGTGGGCTTTTTTAATTGTGCCGGGAAGGTATTGTTTGCTCACAAAACAACACTTGACAATAAAAGTATACTGAATAGCTTTAAGTTTATAATTCCCTTTGAAGCCTTCACCTGTAATGAATTTGTTAAAACTCGGCACATGTTTCTCACAACATAAAATGGGAAAAATACATAATCAATTTCAATGCAATTCAGAAAGTCTCAAAATCCAGCTCGTAACTCAGAGTGACGGCACTAAGCGGAAGCACTTCTGTTTAATTTTATTGTGGGACTTATATGATGCGAACACAAATATATTATAGGATTTCGCTTGAAGCTTTGTATTGTTCATACCGAGCACGTAGTTTCTAGAATTGTAGTACAGGGGACCAACACGTGCACACTTTTTATAAAATGTTCGTAGAAGGTGTTTAACCACAAACCCGACATGTTTCGTTACAGCTTGGTGACATCATCAGGGGTGGTACTGAAAATAAAACACTAGTCATTAAACATTAGAGGTCCGACACATGCCTTGTGTAAGTAATTTCACTTGAAAACTAAAACACTTGTATAAAACCACTTACAGTCTTAGAAGTTTCATAAAAGCTTGATAAAATCACAAACCCAAATTTGGCCAAAAAATGAAGGTAAAACTCATTATGTACCCTGCAGTTTTCAGGCTTGATGCTGTTCACCATTAAAATTCATAAGTTTCTGACTCTTGATGAAGCGGTGGAGTTTAGGCTTCTATAATACATGCATCACTGTTCCAAATGGCAACGATATGGCGTCGTCCTAAAAATTGCGTATGCATGTATTATACAAGCCTAAACTCCACCGCTTCATCAAGAGTCAGAAACTTATGAATTTTAATGGTGAACAGCATCAAGCCTGAAAACTGCAGGGTACATAATGAGTTTCACCTTCATTTTTTGGTCAAATTTGGGTTTGTGATTTTATCAAGCTTTTACGAAGCTTCTAAGACTCCAAGTGGTTTTATACAAGTGTTTCAGTTTTCAAGTGAAATTACTTACACAAGGCATGCGTCGGGCCCTCTAATGTTTAATGACTAGTGTTTTATTTTCAGTACCACCCCTGATGATGTCACCAAGCTGTACCGAAACATGTCAGGTTCGTGAGTAAACATCTTTTACGAATATTTTATAAAAAGTGTGCACGTGTTGTTCCCCTGTTCTACAATTTCACTTGAAGTTTGCAAATGTTATACTGAGCCCTTTATATGGAACAGCTGATATGATTATGATTCATTCTTAAACTCCTGAATTCATCAACAGTGTAAAAGCACTGTGTGCATTAGGGATATCCCTAATACTGTTCTAAGGCGAGCCCATTCATTCATCACACATTTTAGCCTACGTAATAAGATGCTGTGTATCTTGACGCCAGAGTATTATGTACTTTTCGGAGAACAGGGAAGTTGCGCTCTTGATATATGACTGTCGTATTTGTTCCTCATATTACTGCTGTGTACAAGTGAAATTGTCTGCAGTTTTCCTCGGTTTCTTACAGTAAATTTCATTGGTACAAAACGTGTATCGAAAGGGAAGAAGTAACACTGCTAACATGTTAAACAGACTTCTGAATGAGTTTCTATGTTTTGCATCAATTATAATTCTAAAAACGTTCTTTTGTAGGGAACGAATTTTTTTGCTCTGAAAAGAATTACAACCATAGAGCTATTGCGTATTTTATTATAGAGTGTAAACTGGCAAAATCAGTTGTTTTGAAAGTGTCAATTTTGCTGACGTAAGATATCAACCTAAGTACATAACACGCTGCACATTACTTCGGCATCATTTGATCAAAGTGGTTGTGCCAATTCAGAAGATAAGCTGTTTGTGAACCGACGGACCTTATATTTACTTAGGCTTCTATAAACTATCGTTATGAGCAAAACTTAACGCATATTATGGAGAATTACTCTATAAATTTCATTATACGTGTCTAGATTTAGGGCCCACTTGTTAGTAGCAAACTATTTAGTCATGAGGGACAGAACTGTATTTGTCACTGAACAGAATTCCTCAAATCGTGTACTAGACATTAGGAAAGCAGTATCACGAAATAACATTACTGGTTATGGTACACTGCCCATTCCTGAAGGAAGACCATTTATATACATTGTGAAGGGTAAGTATCCCGGAATTTACACTTGCGGAAATATATTGTTTATTTTTCTCAGTTTCAGAAAAAATTCTGAGTTTAATTACACAATATTATTTCAACTTTTACTTCCTGTTCCTTATTAAGCAGTGGTCTCGAAAGCGTGCTTCGTGGATCCCAATGAATCCAGGAACAGTTCCCAGGGGATCCGTGTATACGTTTCTGTGATGGTTACTTTGAAATTTTTTACCTTTCTAATAAAAAAATAATCTTTGTTAATAATAATAGCTACAGTGCTGTAATTGGCGGTATGTTTATTTCGTATGGCCGTTATAATATCCAGTTAAGAAACTGCTTGTACCCTCGAAGCGGGCGGCAGTCAGTTTGATTAAAATCAAATTATGCACTGCATTACAGCATATGTTACTGGTCTGTATTCGTAGCTACCTGATTACGAAGCGTGTTGCGTGTGGACGCTAATATGTGCCTTAAATTAACAAACGTGTATTGTTGCACCGTGTTCGCATTGATAATTACTGAACTGTACTGGAATGGTTAATTTTCAGAACTTTACTTGATAACACAAATTAAGCAGTCGTGATGAAAGGATCAGTGGCCAAAACGACGCAATTTAAGTAAACAGTCCAGTACCGTTACAGCAGGTACAAATGTAACCGACGTTGTAAGTGAACCTCTCAGTTTTAGGGCGCCATCCAGTATCGACAGTTCTAGAACTGCAGACAGTAGTAAAAAAATGGAAGTATAATAATCCCTGTTTGTCTCAGGGTTTTACGTATACAGGTGAGTAAATGATCCCTGATGCCCTCTGTGTCTTGTGCAGGAAAGTGCTACTTTAAAATGGCAGATGTTTCAGAAAAGAGCAGTAGAGAATATCAAGACAAGTGTCTTGTTCGGCAGGGTTTTTCGAACTTTGTACCCTTTATGAGACAATGCGCTAAAATATTGTACAGCCTGACAGGCCACAGATAACAATATAACATGGTGCATGCGCGCTGCATGATGGGTAATTGAGGATACGACGCATGCTCGGAATATTTAATACTTATTGGTTTTCAATGACACCAATGGTTACGCGAACGCGCCCCGTTGTTACGTATATGCGTACATTGCCTGTCTTCTTTCGTTGAGAGTTTTGAATTAAACATCTCATTACTTGACGACAGAAGATTCAGTAATGTCCCTTTCCTGAAACTCGATTGTTCTGTCACAAGTGTATTATTAATTTTTAAATGACGGCTTAACCTGTTGCACATAACCTCCTCAAACATTTTAGAGCAGCGGTGAGTAATAAAACAGGCATATCATTCTCAGGCTAGTTTTGTCTCCCGTTGGTGCAGTACTTAAGCTTTTAGGCGGTCAGGGAAAGGGCTATGTGATTACAAGTAAAGCTTAATGGACGACTAATTCGAGTTAAGCTAAATTTAAAATTTTATATTTTATCATAATTTAATTAGCTTTGGTTTCATGAACTGCATTATAATTTTTACCTCAGTGTCAATGTTTGGAATAAGTTTAAGAGCAGAGAAATTTCTGGGAAATTATATTTTTTTAAAGAAAAAGCATCTTTCCTGAATTGTACGAATTTAAATTTTCAGCATCTACTTAGAAATTACTGCAGATAACAGAAATACTTTGTGCTTGTTTTAGTTTTTATTATTTATAACAAGGAACGTCGTCTGTTCCTCTGAATGCACTTTTCCTGCTTCTTTTATAAGTTTCCATGCTGTTTCAATTTTTATGAAACGGACGCCGTTTAAATGTATTGCTGCATGAACTGTATCAGAAAAATTTTAGGGCAGAGTTTTTTGTTTAAGTAGCCAAGTGTAGCCACTGTTCACAATAAAGTATATCTTTATTAACTTCCTCAAAACTTGTAAACAGCTTTCCGAGTATGTGACATAGAGTGTGCCTTGTAAAGTTGTACACACAGTCCGCCACTGGCTTCTGTCGCCAACTAAACAAACCACTACCTTACACCAGCACACAGTGTTTTGTATCAGATCTGTTCTAATATTATCTGTATATTTACTTCAGTTGCCCCAAGAAGACCTGTGTATAGCACATAATTTGAACACATTCAGATCTATAACTTTTTTTCCAAAGAACTTTTTGCGGTGAATACTTTATGCATTACAAGGAGAAACATTATTTATTCCGTGCTGTGATCCCTTCTCTCATTCGTATTCTAACAGCAGGTAGGCAAATACAAATAAATATTTGTCTGCAATAAACAACTCTCAGCGCTAGTGTGGGCGGCAGAACAGAAACTGAAGCGTTTCTAAAATGTGCTACAGTTTGGGTACGGTCTCGAGAGAGGGCAGGGCTCTGTCGCCGGCACGGAAACACAATTTCTTTTCTCCAAAACGCCCAAACTGTCTCTGGGGCCCACCAAGCCTCTTATTCAAGGGGCACCGGAGGCGCTTTCCCTGGAGATAAAGCGCTAGAGATGTGAAACTGACAACCCACTTGCTTCTAGTACCGGCATCAAGAAGGATTAGAGCAACATTTTCTCCCGCTCACGTCCTCGTGTTGTGAACAGGAGCAGCTTAATGTGAGCTTTTGCTCATTTCTTGCTTATTTCATACATACTGCAAATGCTTCGTATATTTAATGCTTAACAGCTGTACCGCCGAGGTCTTAAGGTTTGGCATCACTTTACTGTAAGGCATTACAAAGTTTTATTTGCGCTTGATATATGGTAGAAACTTGTTCATATTTCTGACACGGAATTATGATTTTTGCTTTTTGCTTTGACTAAAACGGACGTTGCGAGAAAGAGTCGGGTAATAAAGGTAAATAAGGCAGCCGTCTTGTCGTAAATTCCCATGCGAATGAAAAAACGTGGAGAAGAGGGAAAGCAAAATATATATTTAATGATACCTTTCCTGAAAGCCAACCCGACCGCACGCTGCTTGCTTGCAAAGACAAGATGGAATTGCTCCTTACTTTCTGCCCGTATCTTTACTCTCCCTAAAATGTGCAAATGGAAGCAGAAGACAATAAGGAATGTTGGTGTGGGATTTTGTTACAATTTCCTGGTTTTCTGCGAAATGCTTATCTTCTTCGCAGCCACATCGAAGGTTGTAATATTTTTGGTTTTCTTTTTACATGTTTATTGCTGAATAGTCTTCTTGTCGTTTGTTGTGGGGGCTAAACTTCAAAAGCAAGAATTAAAGTATGAAGATGTAGCGCAAGCAGACCTCATTTTCTCTACACTAATGTGACTTGCCAAAGTGAACACTTCCTGTGGCCACCGATTTCCGATTTGCTTCAGAATATTCGATTGGGAATGTCCAGAAAACCAGGAAGAATTGAAACTGAACTGGAAACCTCAGGCTTTGCTGTAAGGTGAGGGTGTCACTTTGCTCGATGGGAACATAAATTATACATAGAAAGGAGCAGAAACTTTATTATTCGCCAGGAGGAATATCGGCCTAAATGTAAATGCCGAGTCAGCTCTGTATGCCTTTATGCCTGGTCAACACAGTGCAGCAAGAGGTCACAGAATAGAGAGAGCTATTAAATGCTTTGAAAATGTGAAGATGGTACAAATTTGAAGGATTTGGATCGAGTGTAAATATCAAATTTGCATTCGTGGAGGAATTAAGAGCAGATTAAATTCCAGGAATGCTTGCTATCTTCCAGTTAAGAAAATTTTTACTCCGACATTTATCTAAAAGTTTTAAGTAAAACAAGGAGCAGTACACCTATATGGCGGCACTGTTCCTTCATCGCAATTTGTGGAGCTATATCGAGGTTGGAGTTTTATTGAAATAGCGTTTAATATGGTATGGCCGCTATGTGAAATGTGACACCGCATCTGGCGTAGCAGTGTCGGACTTTGACCGTAGGCCTATTCAAAGTTGCATTTCTGCAGGGCGTTTTATACGTGTGCGAAACTGGGCGGCATATCACATATATAAACATAAACTGAATAAGGTAATAAAGAAATCATTTCGACGTAGGGACAGGAATTAACAGGAGGCAGGAGAAATTTGTAAGCTGAGAAGTTTTGTGTTTCCTACTCTTCTCCAAATAGTATTCTAGTCATCAAATTAAGGCGCATATAATGGGCTAGGCGTGTGGCAAGCATGGCAGAGAAAAAGAACGCAAGCAACATTTCGATGCCGAAACCTGAACGTTATATACCTACCACAAAATGTGTGCGTAGTTGGAATTATGATATAAAAGTGAAACTTAAACACTCATAAACAGATTGGGAGTGTGTGGAATGGTTTCATGGGTTTAGGATATGGTCACGTGTCAGGCTGTAATTAAGACTGTAATGAACATTCGTGCTAGGTGAGGCAGTGTTGGCTTCTGATGGGCTCTGTTCCATTGAGTTAGTTCGTCAGTCGAAGCAGAGCCTTCTTGGAATACTATTTGTTGGTTCAGCACCGGCACAGTTTGTTCATCTGGAAGTAAAAAGAACTTTGGTCCCTACTAGAATAAACTGTTTCTCTTGATATTAATTGTTATATTAAAATCAACTAAATGCACTGCACACTGCTTTTATTGCCTTTTTCACTTCACACCGACATGTTTCGACGTACGGAACGTCATCTTCAGGGAGTGCACCAAAAGCTTCTGCATCTGCTTGCAGGCTGGATTCTCGGTCAAGCCTGCCAGCAGATACAAAAAACTTTTGGTTCACTCCGTGAAGATGACGTTCCGTACGTCGAAACATGTTGGAGTGAAGTGAAAAGGGCAATAAAAGCAGTGTGCAGTGCATTTAGTTCGTTTTAATATTCATGTAACAATTAGGATCATGACAATGTACGCAGTTAGAAGTGTTAAACTTTTTTGTTTGAGTTTACCTTGTCAGTAAAATCAAATCCCGAGGCTACTTTGCGTGTACTGTACGACACCGAACTTATCGGAACAGCACGTGTGTTTCAAATGTATGTTGTCAACCGTCAGTTGAATAAAATAAAACGCCAATCGTAACTTTGGTCAGCTAAAGGGTTTGGTCATTTCGTATGTTTGTACTGCGGCTTGAGGTGTGACTGTGTTGTGTTCGTACCAGTGATCTACTTACGGTCATAGAAATTTACAAGACCCGACGTCTTATGAAGATACTTATAGTGTAATTTCCGTTAAAATGTGGGGCTTACCTTACAGAAGTAATAGTGTTTAGGGGAGTATGATGGAAAGGTTATATCTTTAGAAAGAAATGTAGACTAAGCGCATAAAATAAAAGTCAATTCAGACAAATTAGAAAGAAAAAAGTGTGCCGATCCCAGTAGCCGCGCGGTCTAAGGCGTAGGTCTGCGACCGTTTGCTTGCTGGGATTGTGGGTTCGAATCCCGCTGGGGGCATGGATGTCTGTCTCTTGTGAGTGTTGTATGTTGTATAGGTAGCAGCCTCTGTGACGTGCTGATCACTCGTCCAGAGGAGTCTTGCCGGATGTCTAAGTGTGTTTGATATGGAAACCTCAACAATGAGGCGGCCTACGCCCGAGTTGAGTTGCTGCGCCATAAGAGGGCTAAGAACGTGAACTGTGATAAATTGATATAAGGCACCTGTTTTTTGCTTATTAAGTTTTGTCTGACGATCCTGTCATTAATTCACTTTGTATAGCGTCGTGTAATATGGTTATTGGTGAATAAATAATGTGAAGGGGAGGGCCTGGGCACTAACTACGGATAATGCCAGGGTATTTGCCTGCAGGGCCTGTGGAAGTCCATAAAATATTCAGTCAATGCAGTCGGGCTTAGGGCAGAAAATTGAATCAGGGACCTGCCGCATGTGAGATAGGAGTGCTGTCTAGCCTACTGGATGGCGACTTTCGAAGCGTCACTTTTACGTTATGTTTCAGGAGAGACAATGATGTTTTCGGGAAAAGTTGTTACCCTTAAAGCAGACGGCGCCTAACGTGCAATAGACCTGCTGCACAAAATGAACATTTCTGTAATGTCATACTTGCAAGCAGAGTTAACGCACACTTTCAAACAAAACTGCATTATCCTAAACCCGTTACTTCAGTTACGGTCTGACGTATGTTGCACACACATCAAGTTATTGACTCAGTCCCTTCATGGCTCTTTTCGGTACGTGCTAAAAACACTGACCGTTGTCGTTACGTTGTGTCTGCTTTAATGAATATTTCTGTGACGAACGCCCTGACACAGACCCATGAAGAGAAGCACTCCCCACATTTCGCTGTGTATTGATATCGCATGTTACTTCCACGTGTAACTTCATATTCCTTCAGTAAACAACAATGTAGGCAAAATAATTGGCTACAACACGTATAGAGAAAGGATGTAGTTGAAATAAGAGAGAAGGCAATATGAACGGCAATAACAGGTCGTCGGAAAAAGGTACGTCTGGCGCCAGAACAAAAGACGGCGATACAAGCAATGCATGTAGGGTTTACAGGCAGACACTTGTACTTAATCTGAGAGCATTGATGTTTATAATGGCAGTATTGTGAGAAGCACTCAGTTTACACTGCGAAATCAGTATAAGACAGCACTGTGTTCCGATTTGGACTCTTGCAATGAGAAAATGTACATATTCACGAGTGGCTTTTCTACACAATTCTGTCAGAACTTTATGTCAGTTACGTAATTAGAGTCTTAACTGAGTCAAATCTGTACTTATTGCTTTTCTTTCATGACTTTTGGACTAATTGCATCATAAGTCACATATGTCATGGTCGCTGTCTTCACACCCTGCTTATATGAACATACTGTAATGTGACTTTTCTGTAAATGATGCCTGCAGTGGACTCCGAGTCAATAAATGTTCTCGAAGGACAGTCAAAGCTGTGTCCGTGAAGCCCTGTCTCTGTGGTTCTACAGACAAGTCCGGTCCAGGGTCTCCCCTCTTCCGTTTCTTCAAACGTCTGTATAGACGTTTGGAACGACTGCTAGGGACAGGGATCGGCCCATGGCAGCACCTCTTTCTTTGCAGGACAACACAAATATGGGAAATAGCATAATTACATCCGTGCACCGACTGGGTTTCAAACCCACGATTCCAGTTCTTGAGCGGTAGGCGACAGTACACGCCTCAGAATTTGCGATGTCTATGATCGGCAAGGTCATGACAGTGCCGTGTCTGCCCTTATGAGTACGAGAGAGCTTACACTTTCGCTACGTCAGTGAATGATGAAAGCACTTGCTGCGATAATGTGGAAAATTTTGTTGCGTACATGTGTTTAAGCATTCATTGCGCATAAATGTGATATCAAGCTAGGTTTTAATCTAATCGATCCGAATTCCTCTGGTGTCTGTAATACATGTGATTGTATCTCATTGTAATCAGAGAAAGATATCTTCATGTCATCCATTCCCAGTTCTGTTGAAAGAGCGTCAATTAATAAATTTATTCATCGAATCCATAGAATGTGGGACTCATTACACGACTGCCAAGTACATATAATCCTATCTTAAGTCACTCCATTTTAAGTCAGTAGTTATTTCACTTGCAGGCTTAACACAGAAGTTTCGGCTCTCCGACCTTCCCGCATTTCATCTCGCAAAGTACTGACAGAATTTCCATTGTGTTTGATAATCAAGTTTAGGCTAAATCCAAATCCGGATTATATCGATTACATTATCCCTGCTTTCTGTGAATAACAGATTACTGAAATGAAAGCATCAGATCCCTCAACAGTTGGTGCATGACATGAGGCGTGGATATCGCAGAGGACCATAAGCATTTCAATCAAATGCAACTTGTACCAAGAAAGGCACTGTTAGTAGGTAATGTGTTCTTATATTACAGTGTTATGCCACAACATGTTTCGACCCCTCTTGGGGTCATCTTCAGGGATATATTTAAAAGTTAAAATCACAAACAGAATGACAATATTTTTTTATGAAATGGGTAAAAAAGTGTGTGTGTACTGCACAAACTCTTTTTTACACAAGTCTTCTCTTTCTCTTTGTGGTTTTAACATTTAAATGTATCCCTGAAGATGACCCCAACAGGGGTCGAAACATGTTGGAGCATAATATTGCAATATAGGAACGTATTAACTAATAACAGTGCGTTTGTTGGTATAATTTGTAACTGATTTTAACCATGCACGATATGAAAAATATGAAGCATTTTAATCTTTCGGTAACGTGATGAATATTTAAATAAACACAAAAACAAATGTTTTTGGCTTTTGTGAGTTTAGAAACATGTGTCACGTTACAGACATAAGTTTACACTTATGTCTGTAATAAAAGAATATCAAGGTAATTTAGATGTACAAAAATAACAAAGAACTCCTTTCGAAAAATGAATGTACTCAAAACTGCTTTGCGCCTTTACAGTCTGTTTTTATAAATAATGCGCTGGCATATTTAGCACACTTATGACGGGACCGTAACAATCCCAGACATTTAATAGGTTGAAGAGAGGAAGTCATAAATGACACTCATATTTCATGCTGTAATCAGGGTTTTGTATTGCACCTCGCAGAACAGAGAGTTACAATGTTGATTTGAAGGCAGAATTTCAAAGTACAGTAATGAGTTTACTAACTTACAATCACAAGGGAAAGTGAACGTGGGAAGGAAGTGAGATTGATACACCTCACGGGACTGGCCAGACCCGCGGGCCCAATCCGTTCAGCAGAAGCTGATAATGACTCTGAAAGACTGAACGAAAGTGAAAAAAGTTTTGTTTATTGAAGCTGCATTCATGCGTGAAACATCACAACAGCTTTAGTGCGACATGCTGTTTTGCCATAATTTACGTCTTTTTCATTTGGCCGCATTCTATTTGTAATATTCATAAATTCAGTACTCCGTGTTCAGGTCATTATCTCAGTGTTCGCCGTGTTTAGTGGCTCATTTAACGCCACTTCACGGAAATAAAATGAAATTGCAAACACGAGCAGCTATTATGCATATAGTTTCCGAGAGAGGATGTAGACATAAAATAATGTAGGCTAGAGTTTAATAATATTGATTTATCGTCACTTATTTTAGTGATAAACAACACGTACTTTAACAATTAAGTGCAAAACAAATATAACATACACGTGTGTATCGGAACATAAGACAACACTGCTTGTGACACAGCCTCGGCTTCGTATTCTTCAGTTTAGAGGAAACCAGCTTTAACGGAAGTGTTTAACTTTGCGCCTGGTTTTTATGACGACTCCCATTTTTCAGAGGATGAATTAAGAAATAGTTTTTTATGGTGGGTTGTATAACGTTTGTCTAAGCCAGTGTGTTGACATGTTTAGGCACAACCTTACCATATTCAGGCCACGGAGTTTAAATAAATATATATACATAGGTATGTTTTTGAAGGATATGTACATAAACAGTTGGCGTCTAATAATATACATCAATATTTTGTAACGTGGATTCATAATATTCTACAGGCAATGACTGTGACGAACACCTTTGTATAGAGCAAAACATTAAGTCTGAAACTGGAAAAAATATTTGGCATGTTTAAGATTATGTTTATTTTTATAATATTCCTTTCGCCTTTTGTGTTTTTCTATACATATGCCGAAGCTTAGAGTATGTCTACCGTGAAGCGGAAGGCAACAGCTAAAGTTATCCCTGTTCATGCCACCAAGTTATGTGAGGGCAGTAGGAAAGGCAGTAAACTTTAGCATTTACAGAACTTAGAGAAGCAGAATTGTTTCCACTGCCACAACATATTTTTCGAAAAAGGCAATTACTTGGCTAGGGAAGCTGCAGCTTCTGCCGTTTTATGAGGTATTTTCTTGCAATAAACTGAACACAGTAATATCTTACTGATATTTGGAAAACATCAGACCGCAAACTATTGTGGATTTCTTCATGACACATTAATTACTTTAACTCAGATGTATCAAAAATTTAACTGTCTTAAATCAATTCAGTAACATGCATCATTCATTAAGATACAACTGCAAAATACTGAGTAAAAATCTTAAATTTTTTTTATTTTCCGTGCCTCAGAGAATTACACATATGAGTACAAGGAATTGCACTTGAGTCAATTTGTGTATCTTATTATTACATGTTATTTTCTCCTACATGTTTCGGTTCATCTGAGCCATTATCGGGGAGAACTAAAAACAAGAGAAAACATGCATGGAAGCACTAGTGTAAATCCTCCTAGAATGTGTAGCTAATGTACATACGAAACAGTAGCAAATGTTGTGTATACAATATATTTGATCAAAATTTGAGAAATGAAATACTGACAGGTTTGTTTTCAATTATTATAATTCATATACAAAGACGTAGAACGATATATATATATATATGTACATTACAGCCAACCACCCATTGTAGTTCTTGAATCCCATTATATGCATACAATCCCGTGAAGTTTGGATGGTGACGTGTATTGCTTAAGTAAACACACTGGACACTGTACACTATGTTCATCTACAGAAACACAGTCCTGAAGTACAGTGAAACTTGCTTATAAGGGAACAATAAAGGTGAGAAATTTTTCAGTTGCAGGCACGTTCCTTGTCTTACAATACTTTAAGTCTGGATCGTCGGAACTGTAAAAGTTTCCAGCTAAAGACAGGCTTCCGTTATGCGCGGGTTCCATTTAAGACAGATGTCACTGTATTTACGTGTTGCTAGGAAGTATGTGGAGCATACTGGGTTTAGCTTCGAAAAATGTGTAGGCCTACAGAACGCACCAAGTATAGTACGGACTCTTCAGATTGGTCTTGACATGCGCAATATAATTCGGATACAGGTCACACGTGGGGAAGGAACATTGATACAAAGGATGCAGTACGCATACTATTGTAAGAACATTTTGCATATATTGTCAAAAAATGCCGTATTTTTGTAAACTTTACAGGAGTGCCCACTTGCACAACACTTTCAGGGATAGCTGTAATTCTATTTTCGACATAACTGCAAAATGTAACATTGTTATCAAATTCTTTTCAAAAAGCATGCTGAACAAATTCAGTTACCCACTATAAATCACATTGCCAGAACTGTATTTTGTAAGCAAGTATCAAAACTGCATGTATTGATAAAACTGAATAAACCACAAAATGTTGTGCATACTGAATACAAGTGAAAATGGTACTGGAAAAAATGAATATTCTTTTCTTAAACAAAAAAAAAACCATTGTTACGCTTTTAACACAGACGCGCCCATATAAACAGTAAAACTCTGTGTGTGTGTGTGTGTGCGCGCGCGCGTGTGTGTGTGTGTATGTGTGTGTGTGTTTTGGGAATATATCACATATTGCGAAAACCATAGCATTTGTAAAATGACAGAAAGAAAATTTAAAATTAATTAAATATGAAGTAAGATTTTAATATGTAATATACATAAAATATACAATTCAATATGTCATTTTTTACACAGACGTTCCTCTAAAATTCACGCACAAGACACATACTGCGTTAATAACTCAAGACCGGAACGTGGTGTGATATTACCAAAACATACTGGCGAGCTCTAACCGATTTATGATTAGGACAATCAAATTAAGGACTTGAATGGTCAGGATAAAGTTAAGTCGTGAGGAAAACAAGAAATACATGCAAAAATTTGTAGGAACATGCATAGACTATGAGGATGTAAATGGGGGTAAAAAGAACTGCTCATTGTAACAGCCAGCAGCGGGCCATGTGAATGGGCAGTGAATTTCCTTGTCGTCTAAAATGCAAGCACGTGACAACCCGAGTGAGTATTACACTGTGGCCTGTCTGAATGTGCATCTCATCCCCCAAGTCCCGCAGGCGAATGTCGGAACACTTGCAAGTGAAAGTGCAACGAGTCAAAGACGTAATGCTGGCCAGTTCACTGTAATACTGGCCAGTTCACTGTAATACTGGCCAGTTCACTGTAATACTGGCCACTTTACTGTAATACTAGCCAGTTCACTGTAATACTGGCCAGTTCACTGTAATACTGGCCAGCTCACTGTAATACTGGCCAGTTCACTGTAATACTGGCCAGCTCACTGTAATACTGGCCAGTTCACTGTAATACTGGCCAGCTCACTGTAATA
>BLKM01012276.1:179980-347626 GCA_013340265.1 Coptotermes formosanus | reverse complement strand
GTAACGGTAACGAAAAGTTCTCCCTGAAGATGACCCAGCATGGTCGAAACATGTAGGAGTGTGTTACGATTGATGATAAAACTCTCTTTGTGCATTTGTTGGTGATTAGTGTTTTTGCAATATATAGGTTTCTTCACTTATCTCCAAATACCGAATTTGCCAAAGCACAAAGAAAGTAGGACGGCAAACTGCTGGGTTAAGTTCCTGTAACTCATAGGGATTTGCAAGAGAGTTATGGAAATTTTAATCTGCGGCAAAAGCGGCCAATGTGAACCTTATGGGAGGTTAAACAAATCAGCTGTTTTTTTAAGAATACCAAGAAGTGCTTGTGCCGAATGAAGTTTTACGAAGTAAAGCACACAAATTGTACCCGAGAGGCCGGAAAAATCTTTCGAATAATATTAGAGTGCTGCCACAAGTAAATGCGTCTCTTGTTAACAAAAGCGTCCATGGTACCTTTCTGCACATTAATCTAAGTCTGTGAATACATAAAACCAAATAGCGTGGCGGTGAGAATTTGACACAAATTCAAAGCAGCTGGTGTCCTGTAAGAACTGGGTGGTTGATGAGGGGTTGCTGCATCCACAGACACACACACACACACACACACACACACACACACACACACACACATACACACAAATTTGGGAGATGGTATCTTGTGGTAAATGTTAAAGATTTATTGATTTTTAAGAATTTCTAAAATTTTCCAAAATCTACAGGTAGTGCCTTTTTATACGTGTAGACATTACTTGTGTTGTATAGTCTGTACCGAAGTCATTTGCATTCCATGCATGTCTTTAAAATTTGCAGTTTCACCGGTACTGTGCTATGTGTGGGATCGGCTGTTGCATTTTTAGTTCCACCATTTTTATTTTGTACTCTACTGTATTAGGTAAACTTTTACGTAACTTTGCTCCAGCATTCATAAACTTATCATGTTAAAGTTCATGCCAAAGAAATGTGTCTGGGATCATAAAATTTATGTTACTTCCTTCACGCTGTTAACATGTTATAAATTCTTCAGTCCGAAGTAAGAGATCTTACATTTCAGTCCACTTGTATGTTTAAAGGGTGAACATGGTAATGGACCTTCACGCAGTACATAAAAACACCATTTCTCTTGGCCATCTGTAAACCCGTAGACTTTTATAGCAATATCTGCAAGTGTGTATGCTTCATTTGGTTTGCATAGTGTTCGGAGGCAGAGCCAAGATACCGGCGTTTATTGGTTACATAAACTGTGCACTCGCGCATCTCGGGCTGTGGCTGTTCGTAACTGCTATCAATACACTGTTCTTGGACGGCATGACCTTTGGATGGAAGAACCACGATGCTTCGTTACGTCACCAATCGATAAGGCGCCAAATTGCAGAAGGCTTGAACCTTCCTAAATACCGCTAAGACAAGCTCAAGTCTCAGGATGTCTTAGATGTTTTCTGCATTGTTCTAGAGCATTTGACCTAGCCTTAAATTATTTTGACTATTTCATTTGTTTTCTTGGCGCGAGAGCACCTAATCGGGCCAGGACCTCCTCACTGTCGAGGCTTCACGATCACATTCAATTAGACAAACACATTCGGTAGGACTCCTCTGGAGGAGTGATCAGCCCTACGCAGACACATATACGTGACAACACACAAAACTCACAAGAGACAGGCATGCATTCCCCGGCGGGATTCGGGCCCCCAATCCCAGCAAGACAGCGGGCGCATACCCACGCCTTAGACCGTGCCGCCACTTGGATCGGCCTTATTTCATATTGTCACCTTTAATTCATGAATTTTTTTTCTTCAAACAAATTACAACGTGACTTTTTACTGGAATTAATTTTTGTTTGTAGTAGAAGCACATTAACGCCATTTGCGTCAGTATTATTCCTCGCACGTGGCCCTTCTGCTCTACAAATGACGCTCCCCAAGAGATAACACCTACCATATTCTTCACTAGCACGGAAGAATAGAACGTATTTTATTTTAAGTGCTTCAATATTTCAAAAATATTGAAGTGTAGAGCACATCTTTGCAGATATTTCCCAATCACAGGAGTAATTTAAGCCATCAACTTAAAGAACCTGCCATCACAGTGAAATGTGATTCTCGTTATTTCCGCCGACCTCAACAAGGAAACCATCGACGGAATGTAATATTAGCTCCTTGTGTCGGGTATAAAAATACGTGGTGAGTGGCACATTCAGATGTCCTTCGAGCCACCTTATACATGTGGTTATTCTACAAGTGTAGTCGCAAACACTCTGACGTAGTTTGCAGACGTCTAACACATTTGCGGTATTATTACTGTATTTCAGAGACCTAAAAACATTTGTTTATCAGATTCTAATCCAACAAATTGACTGACTTCATAGAGCAGGTCTCTTCTAAAGAATCTTGCAGTCGTGCAGCTGTTCTAGGACCTAACCACTCTCTGTGTAACACCAAAGCTCATTGTTGTGTTCAGGTATCCTCTCTGCACTCTGTCCTGATGCGAGTATATCCCGTCCACAGAATTGCACTCTGTACCGTCAGGATAGATTTTAATGCTATTCTCTCCTGTACGCCTACATCTCGCCACTCTTATCCTCTACTCATAGTCTCAGGCTAAAATTTGAATGCCCTTCTCACCTTCTGTCTTTGCTGAATGTCCCATCCACCTGAAAATCCTTAATTTTGTCACCGTATTCTATGTCACCGAAAGGATTCCTACACAGAGTTGTTACGATAATCTTTGTTATGCAAAGTTCTGCACGTTCATCTTACTTCTCCTGTCTGAGTTCCAGACATTCGCCATTTTCTTCTCAGTCAATGCTCCTTCCTTTGCGTGAATGACCACAATTACTTTATAGACCAATCCGTGGTCTCGTCTCTACATACCCATACAAAACAATACGCACGTGTAAAATTCATAGACTTCACACTGTAATTTTTATTCCCTGCGGCAGGAGGTGGGGTAGTACATATTTAGGTCAGTATACGTTCCCAACTTTCTTCACTGCAGGCGTAAGTGGCCTTATGAAAAGAATCGTATGTTTCAGTGTGCATAATTTGGGCTTCCACTGTTGCTGATGCGGGGGGGGGGCAGATTATGTTAATGTTTAGGATACTTGTGTTCCTCAAGGCAGTAAATAAGACGATTGCCTTCTTGATGCCGTCTAGTTTGGTAGATGGTAGCAAGGTTACGAGGAACGTGTCGAGAGCGAAAGAAAGTGTTCTTGTATCAGAACCCCATTTTCCAAACCCGGTTCACCCTTTTGTCCTGAAGATGGAGACAGCATATTTTCCGAAACCTTGGTACCTATATAATAATACACAGAAGTCACATAACGGTGTGACACACAGTGTGTCTGTACTAGGTTGCTCTATTTGGTGTGATAAATCATTTTCAGCTAAGTTATCATTACCATGAGACATTCTTTTAAATTATAGGTTGTACGTGAAACCTGTCTTAAACGGAAACTGTGTATAAAGGCAACTGACCTTTAGCGGAAAACTTTACGGTCTGGGTGTTGTTGAGTCCCGGTAATACAGAATTAAAGTAGGCCTAACTGTGTTAAACGGAAGCTTCCTGCAACGGAGGGAATTTCTGTACCTAGCGGTTCGCTATAGGCAGTTTTCACTGCACTGCACTAGACTGATAAAGATCGGCAGTAAGTGTCGGTTATACTACAATAGACTGATAATGACTAGTAGTACATCTCCTATAGGATATACTACAGTAGACTGATAATGATCAGCAGTAAAAGTCCTATAGGATATAGTACAGTAGACTGATAATGATCAGCAGTAAATATCCTATAGGATATACTACAGTAGACTGATAATGATCAGCAGTAAATATCCTATAGGATATACTACAGTAGACTGATAATGATCAGCAGTAAATATCCTATAGGATATACTACAGTAGACTGATAATTATCAGCAGTAAATATCCTATAGGATATACTACAGTAGACTGATAATGATCGGCAGTAAATTAGCCTGGCAATATTTAAAGCTTTCTCCCAGTAGAAAATTTAATATTTATTTGTTGATAGTTGTCGACGATTGATTATGCGGACGGGCACGCTACGTAGGTACCTCATAAACTTACCGTTCTTCCTTTGGAGTTAAAAGACGTGCAGTTCGGTTTAAGCACCAGACTGTTCGGTCCGGAACTGTCTGGCTCAAAGGATTTGCAGACTACTGGATATTATGTGGGAAACGGTAGCAGCAACACAGGCACATCTGTAGAAATTTAATGCGTTCCGCGTCCGTGCACTGGATTATACAAAACACTAATCACCAACAAATGCACAAAGAGAGTTTTATCACACTCCTACATGTTTCGACCCTGCTGGGTCATCTTCAGGGAGAACTTTTTGATATCGTTACACTAAAGTTGCACTTTATAATTGAGCGAGAATGTGCTATTGACTGTGTACTGCGTTGTTTTTGGAGGCGTGAACTCTCTGCGGCCCGGATCACAGAGAGTTCACGCCTCCGAAAACAACGCAGTACACAGTCAACAGCACATTCTCACTCAACTATAAAGTGCAACCTTAGTGTAACGGTAACGAAAATTCTCCCTGAAGATGACCCAGCAATGTCGAAAATGTAGGAGTGTGTTACAATTGATGATAAAACTCTCTTTGTGCATTTGTTGGTGATTAGTGTTTTTGTACATTTGTAGAACCCTACCTTCATTAGAAGGAAAACTGGTCTTATAAGAACACCCCAGTAGCCTTATAATATGGCATGAAGTGCAGTGTAAGAGTTCCACCTTACAGTTTGAACCCGTTCAACGCAGAAAAGGAAAGGCACGATAGATGTTTTGAAAAAAGTATGTTTGTTCGCGTGTAGGGTTTTGTTAATACAAGAGTGAACTATGCCTACGTATTTCGCAAAGTTCGTCTCCGAAAAAGCAGACATAATTTAAGCACGAAACTCCAAACAACATAAGCTGAATACTTGATTGGAATAGTGAAAGAATTACTGACAGGCAAGAGGAGAGAGACTCAGAACTGAAAACGTGTATTTCTCTGTAAGAATGCATAAGTGTTACACAACCCTGACATATGGTTTCAACATAAACATATATGTAACACGCTGCGCAATATATTTTTAAACATGTGTATTGTTTTAAACGGAAATGTTTCTGATCCAAATTTCATGTTCTTGAACTTCTTTTAATGGACTTTTTATTCACCTTTAAACTTTTGTTCACTGACATGCAAGTGGCAGTACTAATCACGAAACAACTTGCAATGTCTGCTGAACAGTTAGCGTCATTACAGTATGTACGGTGTCTCTAATCAGGTGGCTGTCTGTGCACACGGCAAACACAGAGCAGCGGTTAGACCTGGCACCAGCAGTCCCTACGCGAGGTCATTTCAGATTCGTGGAACATGCGAGCAGCAGCATGACGTACTCATACGCAGCGTCATTAAAACCCTGGGCTTTCAGTTCTGGCTTTTTGAATCTACTTTCGTACATATATATTTATTTATTTATCCATACAAATATTTTAATTTTCCTGAGAAGAAGATAGTCTTTCAGATGGACAAATTCCCTGACGTTCATCAAAACTGAATGTTGCTTACCGCGTTCCCAACAGCTGACTGTTATAAAGTATCTTCTTCTATATTAATTCTGTCAGACATTTCACGTCACATAGTCTCCCCACTCAATCCTGCCTCTCATAAGTGCGCGTACGTGGGTCTATATGAAACAAACACACGTGCACACGAATGACTGTAGCTGTGTACATAGCACTTAATATTTAATATTATCTTGGTGCCGGGCTGCTATTCAGTTAACATTGGCAGATAGTGAGCCCAGGCAGTTCTGTTCGGAACTTGAAGAGGCATCTGTTTAGTTCCTCCGTTTAGGCTGCCTGTGTAGGTCGAAACCTTGCGACAAACTCACTTCTAGTCCGAGGACTGAGAAGGAATTTTGCAAGTAAGATAAACGAACCCGCAAAACCAGAGAACCTGGACCGCATTGAACTATACTGACACAGGCACATATGTCTAATGCAAGGCACCACCCACTGCTATCTAGGAGTAGCTCCGAGGCTCTAAATACTGGAAATATTTTTTTCAGTTTCCAAAATGTACTTTTCCTTGGCCTTATACCCACGTGGATATTTTTACATTTTCGCCCAATATTTCTTCAGTAAATGCCACCTCATTAAACATAAAAATAGTTTTTCTTTCTCTGGGCTATAGAAATTACGTAGAATATACAAAAAGTCCTGCTTTTCTAAGCGTGTGGCATCAGGGAGCTTTGACTCTCACATTAAGGAAAGAACACAGGCTGGGGTTTTCAAAAAGTTTCTGAGAAGAATATTTGGGCCTAAGAGGACTAAGAATAAGGGGACGGAAGAAAATTATTCAATGAAGACATTCAAAAATTTTGCCCCATGTGAGTTTTCACTAAGATCATAAAATTAAGTGGAATGACTTTGGCGGTATGTATAGGACAGGAGAGACGGAAGGGAAACGCGTAAAAAAATGTGGAGGTAGTAGCTGAGAGAGGGAGGCCGCTTGGATGCCTGGCGGTAGATATGAAGGCAATGTTAAAAAGGAGCTTACTTGAAGGGGGTTGGTGTGTAGATTGAATTAAATTAGCCGAGGAGAGGAATCGGTGTCGTGCTGTTGTGAACTTCGGGTTCCGTAAAATGAGTGCGATTTCTTGGCTGGCAGGAAACCGTTATCTTCTCAGGAATGTCTTTGCTCCGTGGGGTTAGTTTCAACGACACTTATTGCTGTAATTATGTAGTGCGGAGACACGTTTTATAGTCTATTTAAGAGATACCTAAATGTGTATTGTGCCGTGTTTTGATACCCGTACACGTCAGCTAGCGTGCGCTGCACAGCTAAATTCCTTTTCGGCGGAGCTGTTCTAAATTCCCTTCAAGTGCGCGTGCTGGGACGGAAGCCCCTCCCTTGGCATCGTGGTCCCGTTGACTGGTGTTTGCGCTGGGTTCAGTCCCACGACGCCAGGGAGGTACGTTGGTTTTTGTTGGACATGGACTGGGTTAGGACTGAAAACTGTGAGTAGGTTCAGTTTGGGATTCAAGGCCTGTGATGTACTATCTTGTTTTATTAAATGTTTATCATATGTTACTTAAGGTTTTTATTTGGTTGTTACTACCCCGGCCTGAGCAGGGCCCAGTGGAGGCGGGTGCAGTATTTTGAATTAAAGTTTTCGCAAGTGCACAAAACGAACCCTTATAACGAGAAGGTCACGTCTGTATGTCTGTCACCAACTGTGTTCTCCGAAAGTAATGAAATGACGAAGATAAAATATCATATTTGATTTCCACGCTAAATTGTATCGCGAAAACTGACAATGGTTCTTATCGGTGCACCATAATTTTGTCCTTTTAATACATAATTCCAACCAAATTAATTTCCTCAGAAATACTTTATCATGCTATTAAAATGGATCTTCAAGAAGTGGGGTAGGGGGGGCATGGACTGGACTGAGCTGCCTCAGAATAGGCACAGGTGGCGGGCTGTTGTGAATGCGGTAATGAACCTCCGAGTTCCATAAAATGCCGGGAATTTCTTGACTAGCTGAGAAATTGTTAGCTTCTCAAGAAGGACTCTGCTACATGGAGTGAGTAAGTATGCTTTATCATGCACAACTTGGAATGTCACTGCATGCTGTGGTTTTCTCGCCCTGCTCCCTGTATCTCTTCGAGATACACAGGAATAGTCAAATTGATTGTTTTGAACGTGAGAGCAGACACAGCTCTGGGCATATGTGCTTGACCAAGTGTGAAATTGTCAGTTAAACTAGTGGGCCTGTCAAGCCTGTCACAGTCGCAATAGAGAGTTGTTCGACGTTAAATATTTTGAGCGAACGTCTATGCACTCTAATAAAGTTCAACTACATACGCTTACAGTAGTTTGTTTGCATTATCGTTATATACGAAGGTCATTTCATAAATAATGCACAAGGTGGCAGCACTGCGAAGTGGATGATGCTATCCCAGTGAAAGTGATGCTAGTTGCAGTTGAAGACTTGAGGAAGCAGCACGTGTGTTCATTACTTCCCTAGTGTAAGCTGTTTTGAATTGATGAGTGTTAGAAATGGCGTCTGCAAGTGCCTCGGGTACTGTGACGGTTGAAGATCAAAGATCGTACATCAAGATTGAAACTTTATGTGGAAAAAGGCCTACAGAAATTCACAGTGTTTTGCGTGAAGTTTATGGTGAGCAGACAGCAGACCGTAGTACTGTTTCCCGTAGGGCTGCTCGTTTTCAGGAAAGAAGTGTCAGCATAAACGACGACCCAAGGCCAGGAAGGCCGAAAACATGAACAGATGAACGAAGTGTGGAACTTGTGGCGGACTTTCTTGAACCTGATCGTCGAGTGACGTGCGAGGAAATATCACAAGCTACCGGGATTCCACCAACATCAGTATACCGTATTTTGACAAGCGATTTGCAGAAAAGAGAAATTTGTGACCGATAGGTTCCTCCCTGCTTGACCGCTGAACAGAAGCAGAAACGCCTGGACATTGCCACATTACTGAAACAAACACTTTATGTTGAAGGGCAAGCATTCCTGCGTCGAATTGTCGCCGTTGACGGAACGTGGGTTAGGAGCTTCGAACCGGAGTTGAAATCGCAGTCGAACGAGTGGAGAAGTCCATCCTCCCCGCGACCCCAAAAATTCCGACAAGCGCAATAAAATGTCGAGCAAATGATGATTTTTGCTTATAATCACCGAGGAATCATCATGACAGAGTTCCATGTGGAACAAGTGTGACAGCAACGTACTATCTTGACTTCATGCAAAAATTGCCCACAAAAATGCACAAAAACCGACGTGACTTGCTCGGGGATGGGCCACTCATTTTGCACGACAACGCACGCCTGCACCTGGGGAAGGTTGTGACCAATCTGCTGAGTAAATACGAGTGGGAAGTGTTACCTGACGCGCCATACAGTCCAGACGTGAGTCCACCAGACTTCGACTTATTCCCCAAGTTGAAACAGCCCATGCGTGGACAGCGTTTTTCCTGTCTGGAAGAGCTTTCTGCAGCGGTTACCCGAGCTACCCGAACCCTGAACAAAAGTGGTTCCCTCAATGGAATAGCAAATCTTCCGAAACGTTGGGACGCGGTCATTGCGAAGCAGGGGGCTGCATAGAAGGACTGTAAAGAGATACTGCCTAAAATAAAATGTAGATGTCGGTAAAAAAAATAGTGTGCATTATTTATGAAATGTCCCTCGCATTATTACAGTCCCCTACAAGTTTCGGCCCCATAATGGGCCATCATTAAGAAAAAATGTAAGGGACTATAGTCACATGTAATGATATTGTAAGCACGCTTCTGTAAGTGTATTCTGTTGAACTTTTTCATAAGTGACTTATACACCTAAATAAGGGAACAAACTAGCATCCGTGCCCGTCTAACATCTCTGCCTGCAGGAAAAGTGGTCAAAATACGTAACTTAAACAAGGTACTTTACTGCCGAAAATACAAATATTGTGCCATACTAGTGTTCTACAAGCGAGCAGTACACTTGTGTCAATACCAACTACAGTACCACTCCAATTATCCGGATTAATTGGGACCGCGAACCGTCCGGATATGCAGAAAATCCGGATAATTGAATTTTTCTTTGAAAATAGGCTACATTAGCAGTTCAAATTGGAAAAATTTTCTAGAAACGGCTATTTTAGGCTACATATTTATTTTCGTACAAATAAAATGTTAATATTTAATAATTTACTAATTTTTAGTAATTAATAATTTGGGATCCCCTTCGGCTGTTACTATTTACAGTATGTACCACCGTCTAAACCTTTCGACCACGTTTGACCTGAAGTTCTAGGCAGTCATAACACTTTACAGTACTGTACTCGACTCAGTAACCAGTAGTTTCAAGGCAAATTAGTTCTGTAGAATTCCCGACAAAGATACTCGAAAAGCCAAGCCGATCCGAATAACCAGCGTCCGGGTAACTGGAGTTATACTGTACTTACGCACATCTTCGTGCCTCGTCTATTGCTGCCATCTTGCATTCCTATCCGTTCCTTCTACAAAGTCATAAGAAGCATACATAGCAACAGAATAGCAATATTTTGCTGCCGTTCGATGCTCGTATTCGTAACTACTTCTAAGATACGTATCAGTTATGCATATCAATAGAATGGTAAGGCTTAGAGGCACAGACGGTAACATGTAGACGAAATGTAACAACAGCTGGCCCTAAACTGACTGACTAACTAAGACGCTTGTTGTGGTGCTCAATAACAACATTTGACCGTCAAAATTCCAGCCATTTTATCGCCTAATAAGGTTGGAAAACCGCGGTCGAGGGGCTTAGAAGGAACAGAGAGAAAGCGCTCGTAGCGTATTTCTGGGAGAACCGCAGAGATTTCCTCTCAGGATAGTCGGCTTTCGGACTTCATACACAAAAGCTCCTGGGGGAAATGAGCTAGAGGAGAATCTGAAAACAAATGGAACAATAGTGTAATATCCGAGACTCAGAAGGGGGTTCAAGCATCCAGCCGTCTACATAAATACAAAATTTGCTGAAGCTAATTTATGGCAGCGTTATTACGTAGTGCTTAAGCTTTAGAACAAAGTGTCATACCGCAAACCATTACCACACAACGCCGCGTAAAATCCCAGAAGAGCTTAGATATTGTCAACATCGCGGCGGAAATCTAAAATCATTTCTGCACCAAAAGCCAAGCTGTCATGTTTCTTGGAAAACTTTAAGCAGGAAGGGGAAGTCATCAGCTTGTGGTGGGAAGAATTAAAAATCCTTTCCGTCGTAAAGTTTTCAATAAGGTTTCCTAATGACTGCAATCAGAGAGTTTACAGCTTTCCTTAACTTTAAATTTCAGTCATATTTCTCACCCTGTGATAAAAAAACTGTATGTTTCTCTTTGTCATAATTTCAAAAGAACGTTTTGGCACGTGAAGTTCTTGATAATACCATAACGGGAAACAAAGAGAAGAGTTTCAAAGTTTCCCGATAAAGTTTGGCAAAATTGTGCAGTAAATCAAATTAAGTGGCCCACAACATGATGGAAAATTACGTTGCGACATATTCATAGGTAGCTGAACAAAGCAAAAGCGTTTCATGAAAGAGATAAATGTCGCTGCAAAATTTTGAAGCAAGAGCACGTGATTTTACGAAAGAATGCTGGTACAACAATGCAGATGATTGCCGGCGTACAGACAGAGCGCAAATCCAAGTAAGTGAGACAGTGAGCCTGTGACTGCTAAGGTCTGTAGCAGCCAGGCTGTAAACGCATTCTGTTTGTGTGAACTTGGTGGTGAAACTGCAATAATTACTCGTACAACAGAAGAAAGGGCAGAGTGGTTGGTAAATTGGAGTTACGCCCTTCTAAGCCTTAAGTAAGCACCATCAGGACTTTGTTTCAAACTGTGAACGTAAAGTGGGTGTTGGGGTTCCCCTGCACTCAATAAGGGGTGTTATATATAGGTGTATATATGTACTTGGCTTCAATTTCCATAAAATGGCCTTTCAATTAATTTATTTATGAAGTAGAATTGGAAAAAAATAAGAGATCACTCCGCTAAACAGAGCGCACACAAACATTTATTTCAGTCCCCTTTAAATTAAATTAAAACGGAAATACCAGACACTTCAGTGTAATAGCTGGCACTCTTTAAGTTCATGTTGCGGAGTTGGCGTGTTCGAAATTCTCCTTGTGACGGGCTGTAGTGAAGGAGAAGGGATTTTGTCATTGCTCTCAAAAAAATCTTCTGTAATTCTGTCGGTAAACGTTGTATGAACTCTTTCACATTCGTCTCCATTATTTATACTCAATTTGTTCGAATCTATGTAATCTAGACCTAAGAAAGTTTTTATTAGATAAAGCAAATATCAATAACTGTAAAGGTACGAACATAATGGTATGAAACTCTGAAGAGCTTCTTTTTATGTCACACTGAATTCTGTCTGGCAGCAAAGCAAGACCTGGTGAAATCGTGTACATCGCTAAGCTAGCAAAAGACGCGAGTCTGTGTAGAGTATTTAATACGCTCTTATGGTGAATGTTTTAGGTGTATACCAGTGTCAGTCCCATACGTGCTGACAGTGGTACACTGTGACTGTTATAAATCGTCTTAAGGTATCACCCAATGTCCATGTTTAAAACTTCACAAATCAGGTTCTGAAGATGACCACCTTCTGAGACACAAAGTTCAGTTTATACTTCACAAAGAACACCGTTCATGTCCACTACAAGAACCCAACCTGTAAGTGCTGTAGAGTATGGATCGGCAACCCGCGGACCGCATGCAGATAGCACTTCCATTTCGTGCGGCCTGCAAACGCCTGACTTAAACTGAAAAAATTTTACTCGCGAACTAAAAATTTTGGAAAATGAACATGCAGAAATGAATAAGTTGTTGTGGTTTTAAGCAGCACACTTTCCAGTGCAAAGGAGTGCAGAACGTTCACAGACTCGGTTCCTGAAGCACAGTTGGTAGCTGTAAGGGGCGAGGTGTGTGCAGTTAAGGCAAGATTTCAGAACGTCCTCCTCCCTGGCCGACTTCATAAAAGCCGTACAACATTGCTGGGAAAGTATTTACGTGAACAACTCTAATTGCAGGCAGCGTTATTTGATTTATATGCACTCGCAGTGGATGGAAGTAATGACTTCGCAGACACTGCGCAGTAAGTGTTATATATTCGTGGCATTTATCTTGCCTTTTATGTTCACACCCACACACTACAAGATTTCTATCTATTTTAGCAAGAGATTTAAATTGAGTATAATCGATATCTCGCAAACAGCAAAATTTTGTGAAGGGAGATATTGCCATTGGATCGTGATCGAGTATCATATCTATACCGCCCAACGTTTCTTCGGTAACAGTTCGTATCTCAGAGAGAACACATTCTGTCGCCAGTTTGAAGACCAACCACGGCGACATGCTTTCAGTGTACGTTGGTCTTCATGCCAAGTGTCTGTTGCTTTTATCGGATTTTAACCAAAGTCAGAACATGTCAACAAATTTTAGTAAAAGTCCCAAATACGAAACTTCACAAAATATCGTCTGACGGCAGACGCGCTGTTCCATGACGACAGACGGACGCCCAAGCATGACAAGTCTGGCACTCACTTTCCGCAACTTTTTTTGCAAACAGCCCAAAAGCGTGTCATTGCATGGGAGAAGTTAGAGACAATATAGAACATGGATCCCAGTAAGATCTGCAACAGTTGCTAGTTCATTATGTTTAGAATGACGTCAGTATCTCAGAATATATAATGTAAAGCGGTAAGAGGATTGACACACGCCTAATGAGGAAGAACGTCGGAAGCCGGAATCGTGGACTCATTTTTGTCATTTCGCCGAGTGCAGGTCATACGAAGGAAACCCCTATGCGGTGCGTTAACATGTCGCTACAAAGCAGCTGTCTTATCAGACACATAATACTCAACACACAAATGCACAGTTATAGTTTTATTGTCATGTGGTTATAAAATAATTTTACCAGTTGGTTTGTACAGTTACAAACGGGGACTCGCAATTCGCGAGAAAATTATAAGCTTAAAGAGTGTCACAGCAAAGAAATCCGGTTAATATATAAACACAAGGTTCATTGCGTCAGAATGTGACATAACTAGGGTTTGTACAGATTTCCTACATGTGTTCGGATTCTTAAATCGGAGTTTGTAGTGAGTGCTGAATGTGTAGAGATACCCCTGGTTGTAGCCATTTCTTATTAATTTAATTTTATGGCAGCAGTGAAGAAAAATTCCTGTGCCATAGCAGTCATCAAAAGAAGACAGCGTCTTCCTATGACGTGCCCAGTTTTGTTACTTAACGTGCAGTTCCTAATGGTCTTGGAATTGACATTTCCCGGTATTAGAGATACTGAAAGAGTACTTATTATCTTGTACTTGCTTGACGAAAGGACAGAAAGTTCAAAAGGGTTCTTATTCTACACATAAAGAAAACGCCGTTTTACTTACTACTTAGTTCATCTCCTAAACCTTTTGTTACAGGAAGCTAGAATGCATGTTGTACGAAGACGAAATGCAGACAAAACAGCGAGATGAGAAACGGTCATGTTTGCTAGAATATTTAATAACGACTTCGCTTCTTCTTTGTCGTTCCTTAAAATGTTTCATTTAAAAAAGAGGGCTATTTTGGGTAAATGTTCATACATTTATATTGCTTTGACTTCTAGACGGTAGAAAAATAATATGGAACGTGCGAAGTGACCGTGTAAACTAATGAAGGTAAGGACTTCGAAGAAGGAAGAGTCTTCATATAATAATTTTTAGAATTTCGCAAAGTGGGGGGGGGGCGTGAGTAACATATCTCCATAGTTCTGCCACTTTCTTTGCCGAAGTCACTAATTGTAGAGGCGTTGCTTTCCTCTATAATGGTGATACATGACTTCATGTATCAGAATTCTTTAATAGCAGTAATCATTTTTATATAAATCGGACTGAAATTTACCTTGAAAATATGCTGACGTCATTAATCAGCATTTAAGTGTACAGGACGCACGCTGTGCTTTCCTACACAGCCTGGAAGTTAGGCTTCGCCCGTTGGTTAAAAGAGCGGAAGATTGTCAACCGATATTTTGGGAGAAAATATTGCCAGTGCCCAGTGTAAGATTGTGGGGAGACAAAGATTTGTTCGTTACCTGCGGTTTTGAAAGAATGTAGGCCTATGTGTATAACATATTATGAAGCTTCGGATGAGTAGTAAGTTCTGAAATGTAAAGTTTTAACAAAGCGATCGTGGTGTCACTTGAAGTATAATCTCGAAACATATTTGCCGGAATTGGAAAACAGTGGAAAAACCTCTGAAAATAACACACATTCAACTGCTACTTTTACTATTACATGACAATATCTGTTATGTCTGTCCAGTTAGGAGTAACAGATAAGGAGCAATGGCTTTATACGTACTCATTTGAACAGGTGTTACAGCGTCCGAGTTCCAAATCATGAATAGGGTGATTGTAAAGTACATGCATTAAGTTAAATCACTCTAACTCTGAATCTTAATAATATATTGTAGCAATTCTTGCACCATTTTAAAGCCCGTGTATTACCATTTATTGTCAGACCTGAGTACAGGGCTCAGCATTTTGCACACACGTCTGCAACCTGGAAGACACAGACTAAAACATATTCTTTCGGAATTCTACAGAAACAGCGGCAAAGCGTGACAAATTTTTGTTGCAGGTTATCTTATGCTCATGATTTTGTTCGGTAGACTTACTCTGTGGACCAGTGAAGCAAAAATAATCATATGGAATAAGAGCAGAACTTCGCGGTGACCATTCTATTGGTCCTTGACGCCCAGGCCACCGCCCAGGAAAATGGTCGTCAGCTCTTCTTTGAAAGAAAACTCATAATGTCAAGTGGCTGTAAGCAAAGTGCTATATGACTAAGGCTTTTCTGCCATTTGAAAGCTTAGACCTATACCAACAAATCATGGTCAATACATTTAAAGTACTCTTATTTACTTGGCCGTCTTACACAAAAGAACGGACACAGGCGGTGGCGGTGCCAGGGTCGCTGCCCTGCCCACCCGTGACGTTTTACTTTACCATCACCCTGGACAATAGATCGCTGTTCAGTTGTGAATTTAATTAATGTAGTACACAAAGATTATCGTGTCGAATATTTTGAGGTTATTTGCTGAAGTCTTTATACATTCGGTCACAGAAACGAATCCCGGTAATTGCACAGGTATGTATGTTCCCCAATGCAGCTAATCGGGATAATAATGATCATTAATCCTCCAATTTGGGAGTTGCATGATATTCAGATAAAAGATAAATAGGTCAGCAGCTCGAAGGTTTGAAATGTCCTGCCAAAAACGACAGAACGAGGTCGCACCTGTGTGGCAGGAACACCAGTTGCATGGGAACCTCGAACCATGGCGCTCTCCTTCACAAACAGTAAGGCTAAAATTTTGAATGAATTCCTTACAATACTTGTACAGGTTACTTAAGTATGGAACGTATATTTATCACAAAAGAAGATGAAACTTACTTGTTGTTGATTCTGACAGCATAGCAACACACACATACTTACGTAGTGCGTTTGATACGCCTTCAGTAAACGTTATTTGAATAACATATTTTAATAATAAGAATTACTTGGTATATGTGAATTAATTGGTCTTACATTCACTGTGTGTGCAAGGAAGAGTTAGAGGAAACCCGCCTAATTACAAGTTTTTGAGAAAGATTTGGACAAGCAATCAATGACTGCTTCAATTTTCCCCCGCCCTTCCGATATCTTTGTCTCGTATTTAATCTTATAATGAAGCTAGTCGTGCACAAGTTGCTGCATTTCAGCGACCTTTGAGTGCTGTCTGCCCCGAAGAACAACACAATGCAAGAGGAGTTGTGTGGCTTGCACGGCAGCTTTTCCAAAACCTAGTGAACGAATTCCACTTTACGATGTTCCATATGATTGTTCTTGCAGAAATCTGAATTTCGAGTCTTCTGAGGACCAGTTTCTGTTAAACCGCCCTCCTTAAGAAACAGAACCTATTGGTACTGGTGAAATAAACCAGCAGACTGATGTTGGTTTTATTACAGAGTTGACCTCAAAATGTATGCAACTTAAGAAATCTTAAATGCCAGGGGTGTGGCATATAGAGTGCATGAAAAGTAATAAAAGCAAAACTAATCATAAAATCGGAAGGAAGGAATTGGAATATGTAGGCTCGGGTGGTAACATAATATTAAAATAGGTCTTACGGAAAGAGGGTGTGACTTTTTCACTGCATTCTGTTTGCGGTGGGACCCTGTATACAAGGCTATGAAAATTCAGACATCATAAAACAGTGAGAATGTTTATTTATGTATTTATATTTATTTATTTATTTATTTATTTATTTTAGCATATAAATGACACTTCCAGTCACGGAGATTATGCAGCACCGAGTCACCAGATGGCAGTGATTTATGAATTTGAAAGGATGTGGCAGGAAGCGTGTATTACTACATTTAAGTTACTACTCCTGGATTTTCTTTTAGGGACTCAGGAACACAAGAATCTGCAGTAAGAGTATCCCCTATCTCAGCCGAGATTTGAACCAGCGATCTCACGATTTTATACCAAAAGCATTTCGGCCTAATCGTACTTGCTTGGGAATACAAGGACTTCTTGACCATTACAGCCATTATTTTTGTCGCAACAATAATTGTATCTCTCCAGGCTGGTCGGTTGGTCGGTCGGTCAGCCAGTCAAGTCACTCAGTTGGTTGGGTGGTTAGTTAGCTGGTTAGTCAGTCAGTCAGTCAGTCAGTCGGTTGGCTCATTAGTCAGTCAGTCACCCTCAGACGGTTGTGTGGAAATGTTTGTCATGTTACTTGTTTCAGACATTTACTGTAGATACAGTCTCTTCTTTTCATGGTGTAAGAGTGCATGGTTCAGCAACTAGGGCAAAAGTGGTGGCTGCGGCAAGCACAGTACCTCCAAGTATTCGGTCTCACTTATACACAACAGTACGCAGAAGCACTTTCGTTTGCTGTCCCCGTCAGCATTAAACTTACCTGGGATTGCGCTGTCAGCAATCACACCGTTCGTTTCGCAGTTCAGGCCAAATCGTCATTTGCAGCCTACATACACTACTTCATCTCTTAGCGGTATGCGTTGTCCACTAGTTAGTAGTCCTCACCGCTTATTTTCCGAAGTGGTTTTCAGCTGATGTAAGTATAGTTTTACTGCTCTTTTATGTTTGATAAGCGAAAAACGCATCAAGCAATCACTGTAAAGCGAAATGTTGCACCGTTACACTCCTTCGCTTTTGACGCGTGTACTTGCATTTTAAGAAAATCCGGAAAGAAGAAGGCTACCTTGTAGAGGTCAATAAAGTCCTCGAAATAGATAGAAAATTTCATTCTTCCATTCCGTTAATTTTAATCAGAACCCACACTAACAACTGACACAATCATTTGTACTCGCATGCTGTAATTGTTTGCGTGTAATAATTGATTATTTTTACAAGCTCCGTAATTATTATTTTAATATTGAACATCCTACTTGGTGTGCACGTATATGTTTTAATAAAATGAAGTGTTGGTTGTGATTAACTGATTAATGGGTATAAACTGTACGTTCCCAGAATTATAACTTCTTATTCCTTCCCCCTTCTACCTACTTGTTCACAGTAAGTGTAGAGGGTTTTTATTTTCACTTGATCATATTCAAACACACACCACAGTCGGTAGGACTCCTCTGGACGAGGAATCGGCCTGTCGCAAGGGACCTCTACCGGACAACACAAAACACTGTAAAAGAGACAAACATCCACGCCTCTCGTGGGATTCGAACCCATGATCCCAGCAAGCACTTGGCCGCAGACCTATGCCTTAGACCGCGCGGCCACTGGGGTCGGCACCACTAAAAGTTACGTAGCACATAAGTTTATATGTGTTATAAAAGGATCCTCTAATATTATCTACTTAATTGTGATGATATCAGCTTTTAACGCTGTAACGCATGTTGCTTTTTAGGCAAACGTCGTTGCACTGACCTCTTCAAAACAGCATTCATCATTTCTTTAATTTTAAGGTACATAAGGTTGTGTCTGTGTTTCTACTGAAAGAAGTAATTAATTGAATACATGCAGATTAAGTGGCCTATGCTCTAAATTGTTGTATCTTTCCAAATATAATCTTGGTACTGTGTTCCGTGTAGATAGAGGGGCAAGGCCCCGTTCCTGTTCCGGTGGGAATATTACGCGCTTGCGCAGTCTCACTTGCAAAGAATTAGAACAAGTTCTGTATCCTAGATGTCTCTGCCACTACTTTCCTGTGGGAGTATTTACACTTCGCGTCTCACAGTCACCTTGATGAATAGTAGAACTCCACTCAAGAGTGTGGTAACCCCGCACTGTCCAAATAAAAACCTGGAGAAGTTAAAATGCTTTCGAAAAGCGTCCTGTGCACGATACTGAGACTAGTGGTTTATAAGTTTGCGGTGTGATTCATTTAGCTTCTAAGTTATATAACCGTATATAACATATTCACCCAGTAGGCTTGGTCTTAAATGAAATTCATAACTGGAAAAATAATCGCTTTTTTGCATTATATTTTTCCTCCCACCCTTCACTCTGCCATAATGATAAAGACCTCTTCTTACAATAAAAATATTTACTTTCATTTCAGCTGATAAATGCAATTCTTATCAGTGTCTTAGAGTTTGTAACAGCTACGTAAACGGGGTTTGTAATGAGGCGGACACAGTATTTATCAGTGCTGTTGTTATGCCTTCTGAACTAACAAACGTATAAGATTTGACAGTTAGTATTCCTTGTTTAGGTGAAAATGCGCAATTTTCGGTCAAATCAGCGTAGATTACATGCTTGGAATTTATTACTGCTTCCTTGCATTGTCTTCAAAGTCGCCAAGGGGTAAAAATGGCCGCGTATGTGTTTCTAGTCTAACGTCACAAAATGTACGTAGTTTTATGCTTTACACTCCCTGTATATTTTATTGGCACACAAATACAACACTGCTGTGAGGCAGGCACACATGTGAAAGCAGTGAGAAAGTCTGTTACTTTCTACTTCTCTGTCTCTCTCTCTCTCTCTCTCTCTCTCTCTGTCACATACACACACACACACACACACACACACACACACATGCACAGACGTGTATGTTTATACTTGACTATGCTATACTGCGTCATTTTCAAATTGGAACTGTTTTGAATGTTTAAATACATTACTGGGTTTTAAACAAACCGTGCAGGGTTAGGAGGATGATTAAGCAGGCTGTGAACAGCCGCTTCATGACGTCACCAGCCGATGAACCCATCGCAGATGTATTGTAAAAGCTCCTTAGCACGTGTTGGCAAGCGTTACCTGGTGGCCATCTAGGAAATGGTAAATTGCGCGACCATCCAGTAGGATGAATCTGAAACATAATCAATTAATTTTAATTTAAATATCTGACCAAGTGCAAAAATAGATGACTGCATGATACACGTTTAAAATGAAGCTTCAAGTTTTTTTTATTGTGATGCTGAAATTATATTACACATTCTGTTTGCCATAAGCAAAGCGTTGTATTAATAATGTAACTTTTATTGGAATTATTTTATGACGAACATTATTGTCTTCAAATAAATTTGAAATTTATAATTTTCAGAGATTTTAAAAGGATAATTAAAAGGCAAAATTAATTAAGACTTTTAAGAAAGTAAAGCATGTAATATTTACTCACTAGGAGACAGGTGAAAGCATTCTGCAGACTTGTATTTATCTCACAGTTGGCAGTTGCAGATGACATGCTGACTGGGATGAGTCATTGGAAGAGAGAGTAAAAATTCGAAACTCCTGTATAGCCAAAAATTATACGTGTATTAAAATCAAAATTAGAGTCTTTGATTCCGTGCTGCAGAGTTCGCTTGTTTTAGTGTACATTTTATATACTCTAATTTCGTAGATTCCATCACCACATACCTGCAAAGTAACAGAAGGAAATGTGTTTTAATTTGGTATAGAATTTCATTATGTATATTTATTATTAAGCACATTTAACTAACATTTATTTTAAAATACAAATTATTTTTGTATTAATAACCTTCTGTAAGGAGCATAATGTAATTATAGTTAAACAAGGCGGACAAGGTACGTACAAATGTAACATCGAGGCGAGTTCGCGAAAGAATTGTTGCCGTGGAAAACCAATAAGCAGTGCATACACTGTGTGTGTGTGTGTGTGTGTGTGTGTGTGTGTGTGTGTGCATCCTTAGTTACTTAGCAAGCAAAGCTCATGCGCTGTATGATATTGTTATCTATGACATGTCTGACTCTACCATATTTTTCCACATTCCCGTAAACGCCACCATTTTCGGAAAAAAAAATTCTAGAGTATAGAATGTGTGTTTTGACTTTCTGCACAACTTTGTCCGGGCATTTCTTATCCTACGAAGAATTCAGCGAGATAATATGATAAATGTACACAGGTCTTCATGTAAAGCACCCGTTATTCTTGTCAGATTTTAATGAAACTTGTATTTTCTCCATAGATTTTAGAAAAATACTCAAATACCAAGTTTCATGACAATCCGTCCATGGACACTAAGTTGTTCCATACGGGCGGACGGACAGACATGCCAAAGTTAATAGTCGCTTTTCGCAATTTTGCGAACGCACCTAAAAACAAGCAGTCTATTTAAACAGGTCGAAGGCTCTGTCCCTTATGGTTCAGCATTAGGTGCGGAGAAGTTTTAAGCGCATTAAGTTAAGTGCATTTCTTTAATACACAAAAGATTCATGCGTCAGTATATTCTGAAACGCAAGCTTAAAATACCAGCCCCCAAAGAGGAAGTTGTAATTAAAAGGAATTAGCAATGATGAGTAAAATAGAAATAGATAAGATGTTATGATTTACTGAATAAAGAAGAAATGATGATTAAATTGAAGCAACAGAGACGAGCGAAGAAAATCACGAGTGGAGTGTATGAGAAAGTTTTGATCGGAAGATCTCTATTGACTAGGCTTGTGTGCTGAAATTTTAATTTTTTTAAACAAATAGAATATAGGGTTAGAGACTGGTTATATTGAAGATTGAGGTCTGCCGGTGTTTGACACTGTGTCAGTGATTAAAGAAATCTAGACGCTTCGAGAAACTATAGTGCCTTCGTCTTCAGGGTGAAGCAGCCCAAGAAGAAAAGTGGCCCTGTATAGAATCCAAAGGCAGTTTATTGTGAACATTGAATGGAAAGTCGAATTCCATGAAAGATGAAATTTCTTGAATGTATGACGTTTTCAAGCAAGTTCCTATATCAAAGTCTGAGTTAAACTATTAAATGGTAAATGATAACAAATAACAGTGAAAACTAAATTATGATAGGCAGATTCCAGTACGTAGAATTATAGGATTAGGACAAAAAATGAATACTAGGTATTAATATTTATCTCTGCATTTTTGTGTTGTCTTACTGTAAAGAAGAGTTAACGTCCTTGAGCAATGTATTCAGCATAAGCTTTGTAAACGACACGCCCTTGCGTTATCGACCCAGTTTGCAAGTAAGTCTCTTTCTCTGATAGTTCCACCTTCCCTTATCTATTGTAAACGCTTCACTTGACGATAATCAGCATGAAAGAAACATGGAACGAAACCATGCAATACAGAATTGCTGTACAATAAAATTTTTGTTTGTATTCGTGTACGAAAATTTCAGCATAAACTCAAATATATGTAGTAATTATAGCATGCAAAGAGATGCTTGTTTATTCATTTTTAATTCTAATTATTATATTCTCATCATACACATTTCACAAACCTTCTGTACACTTTGTATTCATTCATGGTCTTACAGGGAGCTACATTAAAACTTTGCACCCGCAGAATTTTTCTCAGAATATAATATAAACCGTTCTTGGTTACAGGCGACCGCTTGGGAGACCCAGGTGTAGATGTATCGATAATATTAAAATTGATCTTCAGGAAGTAGGATGGGGGCATGGACTGGATTGAGCTGGCTCAGGATAGGGACAAGTGGCGGGCTCTTGTGAATGCGGTAATGAACCTTCGGGTTTCATAAAATGCGGGGAATTTCTTGACTAGCTGAGAAACTGTTAGCTTCTCAAGAAGGCCTCTGCTCCATGGAGTTATTTAGTTGGCTGGTTGGTTAGTTAGTTCTTGGTTACACATGGTGGCCGTCTGTGCACTTTGAATTCCACTATATTCTCCGAACAAATGAGAAAACATGAAAGTATATTCTGAGTTCTCAGTAATTGATATTCTCTCGCCATCAAGTCTGTGTTCTCGCTATTTCTTGTGCTTAAATTTTGATACAGGAACCTTCCGTATTCTGAATTATCTTGTCCTTTACATGTTGATTTTTATTTTCATGCGATGAGAGAACACGGGACAACTTGAGGGCCGACAGTCACCTTTATTACGGACAAATGTCCAGAGATCGCAAGGCATATCATACTCGACACAGCTTACTTATTAACGATGCGGTGGCTACTTGTTTCAATTTAACTGCGAAGCGACTAACAGGACAACGCAAGGATTACAAGTGTACAGTGACCGATACCAGTAGCTTTGTATATCTCTAAAGCTTAGTCTCAAGACAATATTTTTTTGTCTCATGTTCGCATTACGTATATTATTTACAATGATCCTTATAAAAGTGTTTGTAGCGATCTTCTCACTTGTTACAAAACCTGCGAGTCTCCTTATACTAAACTATGCTGCCGTCGTAAATTTTGACAGCCACAGGCACTGCTGCGGACGAGATAATTAATTATAATTTAAAAATTACGAAGGTTTGATATCTCCCACATGAAGCAACGAAGAATTCACGCCGCTTAAAACAAAGTACAACGTAAAAAAAAGGAAAGCACATTCAATAAATGGTTAATTTAAAGGATGACATAATTATTAGTAATTCCACTTTTGAAAATCTAATATTTTATAGCGAGAGCTAAACAAATATAAGTAATAATACGTAATACTTTGTAGTTATAACTAATTATCATTATTCAGTATACAAGTTACTAAAAACCTGTGTATTAGAAAATAAGGAAAAAATAAAAAGTTATATTTTTTCAAGGTCAATTTTGAAATTACTTTAATAAAATCATAATCTTACAAAATAATTACCAGCTAAATTAACTTTTAGTAGCAGAAAATGCTGCAATGTCTGGTATTTTAGCACAAAAGAAGCAAAGCCAAACACTGGATCACACGTTCAGATATATCCAGAGGCACTACTCTTGGTTACTACACCGCTGTAATTCTTGAACAGACCTGATGGTAGTTCTGCAATTAAGCCGCAACATGTAACCACTGCAATCTAAATTAAACATCTTGCGTCTACTGCAAGAGGCTCCGTGCTTTCGTGTAGCCGCAGACAAAAATATTTAGTGTATCATAAATTGTTATGATCTGTCGTAGTAATTACTCTCAGTGCCCTGCAAAGTAAATCACGAATCGCGTGAGAAAGGTAGAAAAAGTAAGTACAATTTCTGCCTTCAGTTTCATGGATTTTAATTAAGGCCTCTTTAGGACTTAGACTGAGAAAGGAGAAATCAGTTTCCAGTCTACTGAAATTATATATGGTAATGCATACCTGCAAGCATTACGCATCTTAAATCCAAATAATATTTACAATGCAAACAATAAGAATGTGGCTGCATGAAATCTGTATTGATCGCTCAGTTTCGTAGCTGGTAGTAAAGAATAGCTAGAAATCAGCGTAAGAATTTCGGTGTGGACATAAGTTAAACCCATAATAACATTATTAGTACGTTTTATAACCAGAATAATCGCAGTCGCGGTGGCGGTGGCGGTCTGACCACTGATCTTAATCTACAGAAACGTCTGTGCTGAAGTAACAAGTTGCATTCCTGAGAAATTATGACGATTGTTGTTGTTGTTGTTGTTGTTGTTCGTGGTGGTGGTGGTGGTGGAACTACTACTACTACTACTACTGCTACTACTACTGCTGCTGCTGCTGCTGCTGCTACTGCTGCTGCTGCTAGTAGTAGCAATAATTCATTTCGATTCAAGTGTTATTGACGTGCTGAGTCAACAGCCAAACGGCCAACAACAGAAACAGGAAAATAGCCAAACAAAATAAAAAGCATAGTGAGCAGTACACATGAAAACAAAAACAAACGAAAAAAACATTTGCTTAGCTAAATCATTAGGAACCAGGTCATATAAAATTAAAAATACTATCTTATGTGCGTGATTGTGAAAGTTTATTTTCTGAATAAATCAAAATCAGTACAAACTGAATTTGCTCCAGTGGTATACCTGGAGGACTGACACTTTTTTGATGGCGAGCTAACATGAAGCAAAGGAAAGTCTCGGAGTTTTCTAGTGGGAATTCGAAGGTGTCTAATATCTCTGGAAAATGGACAAGAATTAGAATCCCCAAAGAATTCATAACGGGAGTGTCAAATTGATGTCTTCTGTCATGCGAAGTGCGTAAACTAAGGAGGTTGAAGATGATTAGCGTGACCTTTGCCCTTATTGTCTTGGGAAGGAAACTGATTGCACTAACTTCCGCTGAAAGCTTTAGAGTTGTATCAGCAACACTAGAGGCTATAGAATTCCATACTGCAGACGCATAATTTAATTTAGCTCTAATAACTGAAAAATGTAAAATAAATATATATTACCAAGTGTGGAAAATGAAAAAGCAATATTAGGAATGAGACCACAAATCCTTAATGGATTCAGGAAAAATGTAATCATCGTGGCAATGAAAATGTAATCATCGTGGCAATGAAAATGTAGTTGAGAAATAATAAGGAGTCCCACGCTCTTAACAAAATCAATACTCAGTAATTTAAGGGTCTCCAGTTTTGTATCTAAAGAAAAGAGTGTTTGTGTTCGCTGGTACAAAGAGTCATTTGTATTTAAGGATACATCATCCTTGCGTGGATACAGTAGCTGATTGTAACTGAGTACTATTTTAAAACGACTTAAGGGCACAAAATATTTCAAATTATCAACCAGAAGTAGAATTTTGGAGTGATTTATCCCACTGTATATGTAATCAATAAATATCTTGAAAACCAGGGGCCCCAAAAAAGTTTTGTTGAACACCGTTAAGAAATCTAAATGGCGTCGAACGAATAACGGAAATCTTAACAAATGAACGTCTGCCAGTTACATAACTGGGAAATGAACTCATGCAAATACTTATAATACCCGAATAATGAAGTTTGTGTTAAAACAAGACATGTGACACTGGGTCGAAGGCATAAAGTTGGTGCTGGGAACTAGCGAAAGGATTTACATAAGCAAGATAAGCTGCCAAATTAGAGGCTGCAGAAACGGATTGCATGACGGCGTGCTGACAGCTGTTTCGTTTGAACTGAATGTGGTGGGAAATACTGTTGTACATCACATATTCTAAAGCTTTAGAAAAATGTTTAAGGGCGAAATAGGAAAATAATTAGCAAAAGGGGTTTATTTCCTTTTTTGAAAATAGGCAGAGTTCTTCGAAAAATATAGATATAGCTGCAAGGACAAAGTAATATTAAAAGTATACTGAAGCACGTGTATGAAAGTATTCACACAACGATGAATAATACGTCACGCAACTTCACGCCCGTCGCAATCAGTAAGAGAACATAAAAATAAATTATCAAAAATCGAAGAGTCAAAAGAAATTATAGGAATAGAAGCATTGCGAGGAGCTGTATTAATACAAGCCAGCAGCCAAACGGCTTGCACAGGCTTGTGCGACTTTTTACATTTACACCAATTGAGTGCCATTTACCGAAGTTTTAAACACTTTGGCTGGTGTTTCTTATATGTAAACTCATAATTCCATTGCTTCTTGGGATTTGTCTTTAAGATTTCGGCAATAAACTTACTCCGTCTAAGTCTTTCAGACCTAATAGGAACCTTAAGACGTTTTCGCTACAAGGAAAACTTGCTGTAAAAGAGATAGCATTTTTCATTTCAAAAATCTATAGTCATTTTTTTAAAACACATAACTTCGCAAACAGCGAGTAAACCAAAAGGAAAATTTATGTTTCTGCCGAAGCCACGGGGACTAAATTGACCAACAGCTCGTGGACAGCCGCATCGAGAACTGCAACTGCATCCGCAGAATTGTTAGAATAAGCGTGAGAATTTGTAGCAAGAAACACTACTGTAAAACAACAAATAATAACCACAAGTGCATTTAAGGTAGGGGAGTTCACAATTCTGGGACTCAGTCGCGACAAAAAAGCACACTTGTACTGCCAGTAGCCTAAGGTTCAAACACACCACGGCCGAGAAAAGCACTGCCAAGGTCATTAATATTTAAAAAAAAACTAGGTAAAGCATATAATTGCTGTAGTTAGCATCAACACACTGCACTAAACCAAGGAAAGGAGGGTAGGTGTAAATGCTGTCTCCCACAAGTTCAGAATAAAGTTAACAATTGTCAACAAGCAGGCCGCATTCCTAGTTGAAAGCAGGGACATTAAGTTCACCTAAAAGAATAAGAAGAGAAGTTTTTAGTATAAAATTTATTATCCAGCAGAGAGAAATAATTACATAAAATATCTATTTTTATGTTGAAAGAAATAATAATAATAATATGTTAAATATTTACAAATGTTCAAGCATATCACAATTCATACACATCTCCGGCGTGTTAACTATTTCGTGACTTTTATCAATCTTGCTGCTAAACTGTGAAATTGCCATACTTATGTGTGCGTTACGAAGACATGGTTTGCCCGAGTGCAAGTCTGTACAACAAACTATTAATTTTACGCATTCTGCTCCAAACCGCTGCTGCTTAGTTATTACAGGCGCGTCTGTTCAGCGAGTTGATAAAAACCAGTTAGGCTAGGGCCTGTATTTTAAATATGAATTACTTCGGTTATTGAAACACTGGGGTTCCGTAAAGTTTCGAGTAGAGTTTTTATATTCCGATTTATTTAAACTAGACACCTCAGTATCTTTGCAAAAAAAACAGTAGGAGCGGATAATCAGAGCAGTGTCCCTAAAACATTATACACTTTCAAAGATCTCGTGTTCAGATTAAAGACATATTAGCCATGCAAGGATACCATCAATATAAACATTCAATTAAAATAAGGCCACAACCGATGGCCCCAAAACAGTCGTGGCTTTTGTTTAACAAACATGTGCATACAATAATTACAATGACAACTACCGCAATTGCTATAAAAGCAATAACCACTGGTGACAGTCCGTCGGAATCTTTCGAATCAGTTTTTTCGTCACCATTTCTGTCCCCTTTGGCTTGCATAATTTGTTTCTGGTATATATAATCGCACCTTGGGACATCTGAATGCATTAACCAATCTATTTTATGATTCCTTTCACAGTTTACACAAGTCACATTTTCAAGTTTTATTTCGTGTGTAAGGCACCAGATGTATATGTCTCCAAACTGACAGTTGCACAAGGCAGGATTATTTTCAAGCCTTAATTCTGTCAAAGCTCTCAGAGGAACAAACATTTCAATCTCCACATACAGCAAGTTATTGCAACCAATGTTTAGTATCTTAAGATTTTTTAGTGAATTGAAAGAATCGCGGCTTATATAAGCTATTTTATTGTGCTGCAGATACAGTTCTTGTAGACCACTTACACCATATTTTATGGTGGTTTCATCGATTCTGGAAATATTACAATGAGAGACGTCAAGAATTTTCAGAGAATTTCCACTGAACATCAAACCGTTTTGTAGCTCTAGACGTCGGTTGTTTGCAAGTGACAGTCTTGCCAGGTTTGGGGTAAACAAAAATGTTTCAGGATATATATATACGATATTGTTCGAAGAAATATCCATTTCTTTCACACGTAACTTTCCCACAAAAGCAGACCCCTCGATGATTTCGATAATATTATTGCTGATGTCCAAAACTTCGAGGAAGTTGTTTCGCAGACTGTACCTTTTTATACTATGTACAGAATTGTGGGACATGTTGAGTAGCTTCCAGGCGCCAGCAGGAAACATCCTCATTGACGTATTTGAACAGTCTATTTTTTCATCCAAAGAGCAAGCGCAGTGTTCTGGACATTTTGCGTTCACGTGAAGGAGGTAAAGTGTAAGACTTAAGACGATATACGACGTACTAGTGTTCCGCATTTCTCATTAGTTCTTGAAACATACTAAAATAGAAATGCCCTGAAACAGTACGAACTTAGGCTAATGTTGCTGCTGTCCACAGTACCTCAAGAGGGCATAAAATATCTTCTTGTCCTAGAAACAGGAGTGAAAAGAGCAAGTCATTTTTGAGCAACGATTGTGATATATGTTTACATTTCTCTTTCCAGCTGGCAAGCGCGGGAACAGTACCAGTCGCGCGTGTTCAGTTGACCCATATTGCATGCAATCTCTGTTCATTTGTATTTGAAAATGAATTTCTGTTCAGTCAATTTGTAACAAATTATGAAGTTGAAAAACCTAGACACCTTGTCACGTTTTATTCCAGTTTTTAATTGTATTTCCATAACATCTCGACACTCATCCTACGTTTGCTACACAGTTTCACAAAATGTTGCACTTGTAGGGTATCTCACAAGTATACGGGTTGAAATAGGCGACATTTGCCGTACACAGTATCAGTCTGTAGCTGTTTGAAGGATCAGACTTCGTGTGTGTCTAACACAGTAGAAGTAAACATTGCAGCCACACACACACATACACACAGTACACTATCAGAGTAAGTCCTCAGAACAGAGGCCTTTTTCTTCTGACTGAACCATAACTGGATAAATAATGGCGTCCACAGTTTATCGGTGTCGTTGAAAGATTTATCTATCTTATCTGTTCTTGCCCAACCCGTCCCACTGTTATCAGTGTCTAACGCTAAACAGAATGCATGATTACTTTTTTTGTAACCGTGAGAATTTCTATGTGCAGCAAGGTTGCGTGGCTTGTAGGCTCTGTCCGTCTCCTGTAACTGCAAGCAAATAATAAACTGGGTAAACTGGATTTGTTTCTGTCCTCAAATAGAAGTGTGAAGGGTTCTCTATTCCCTTGAATTCGACAGGAGGGTTTTCTTTCAATTACTAGCTTCAACTGTTTCGCCTGAGAATGGAAACGCATCTAATTTCCTAAAGGTTATGATCATTCCGTTTAATATTTAGTGATCGAAAAAAAAACCAGAAACGAGTAATCGTAAAGGTACGCCTTCGTCAGAACCGTTTTAACTTCTCTATTTATTTTCTATAAATTTTCTTTTTCAGGAGCGAAATTAAGAACGTGTGCCTTCATGTGATGGACAGGGACACCTTTACCCTCACAAAAGTTCGTTACTCCTTGCTTAATATCGCCGCTGTGCGTCCCAAGTATCCTCGTGGCACAGATATTTTTGCCTTCCCTCCAGTCCTGACTAAATTCATAGCAGGCCTGTCTTCTTCTCAACCTTCCCCGCGTAGTGCAGCGCGCAGTCTTTAACTAAGAGCTGAGGAATGCGCTACATGCAAGTCATCCTCATTGTGCGTGAGGTTTATTGGCTAATGGAAAGAAAGATAAACATCCTAGTCTAACTCAAAGAAACAAATTTCATAAACTTTTTCCAATGAGATTTGTGGTTGTATCGGAGGCCGCTATGAAAAGTGTTGTGTACCAGCCTACACGGCGTCACACCCCACAAAACAGTGTTTCTTGTTTCACTGAACGTCTGAACGTTTGCTTCAGTTCTCACAAATCAAGTGACCGTCCTCACAACACATTAGACTTCCCACGCTATGAACAATGGAAGTCTGTGCAGTGCTTGTTGGACGGCTTCAATACGTCACAAAATTAGACAGCCAGAGCCCCAATTTAGGTACCCTGGAACGCAGTGTTCCTTTGTAAATTTGCGTGCCTTCGTATCGGCTGCATTTTTAGGTAAGGCCTAATTTCCACTGGGTAAGTTTACCACAAAAAAGGGCTAGTCCTTCTATCTATAGGTACCAACAGCTTTGTTCTTAAGGCTTGATTTTAAAAATTTCAGGAAGAGAAGTAGTTCTAGCGACTGTTGGGTTTTTTGTTGCGTATTTTGTCAGGAGTTAGTTACAGGTTGGAAAACAGAAAGAAAAATGAACATCATGGATTAGAAGATAAGGACTTTATGGCAAAACAACTGCCCTGTTGAAAGCATTACTGCAGAGCCTGTCGTCTAAAAAAGTCACTTGATAATAATGACTGTAAACTATGAAGAGCTGCTGATAATAGCTGACTCCATATGGAAAAGGGACACTGTAATAGGAATGCCAGTCCCTACAAAAATAAGCGCGGTGCAGCATTATTTTACTTGACTAGTGGCGGCATTCTCAGACCTCTAGCATACTTATCGAGCACAATATATTTTTTCATACTAGGAATGCTTTCATTACTGCTAGATGTTCTCTGATCTCTCATAAACGTGCTTTTCTAAATGTCACTTTCCGTTAAACTATGCTTCAGTATTCACAACATATCAGAATTCCATGATCGTCGGCGAGCTGAAGGCCCTGATATAAGACTGAAATACCAAAAGCCTATTTTTATCTGTTTGGTTCTGGTTTATTACAAACACTAATCACGTTTACGGAAGTAAATTCTATGACAACTGAACGGAGAATAAGAAACGTGCTGCTTCCGCCTTCTGCCAGTCGTGTCCAACTCCAAACACACAGTACAAACAGCGATCCGCATATATAAAACGTTATGACAACCAACTGCTTCTTATTTTACAATATATACTGAAAAAGCTGTGTGTGTAACTTTTAACTTTTAAGTTCCAGGGTCCCTGATGATGATCCTGCAGGATCGAAGCATGTCGGACGAAGTTGTAACAATTTTATAAATGTTAAAATGCAAAGACGTTAAAAACAGTGCAATGGTTGGACAAGTGTTGTTGGACAAGTGTTGTATTTGAATCTTTCAGTTTCTTTACGAAGTTCCAAAAGGCTGACTCTTTTGTTCTTTTTTGGGCTAGTTAACATATACTGCACTCAAAATAATTTTGTACTTTTCAAAAACATTTATAATAAGGGTGGATAAATTTCCGAAACTGTAGGAGCCAACTGTAATTTCTGGGCGCCCGCAAAGTTATATAAAAAATATTCCATTGTGATGATTAAAAAATGTTAGGCATCGCCGTAAATATTTTAGTCCCTACGGTCACCTGGCGCTCGGGGTTTATTCACCCTTGGTCTAGAAATTTCACTATTAATTACTGTTCCAAGTATGAACGAAAAAGGTACTTCGTATGCCGAATTAATGGCACGTAACCTGAAGTTGTGAAGTGTTACGGACACGGCAAGCACAGAGGAGGTGTGAAGCACGTGTTAGACAGTAAGAGGAAGCGAGTCAAGCAGCCACGTGACGAACATGAGGACACCAAATCCGGCCCCCCAGCGTCACTTTCCACTTTCTGGCCATTCCAATTTCGGCGGAAATGTTATCAGGTGTTCTTTCAGAATTAAAAAAGAGAGAGACAGAGATGGACGCTTTCTTTGGAGATCACACCCTTGCTTTTGTGATGCAGTACTCTCATACAAGCCGTTCTTATGTCTTTCTTTAAGTTCGGTTATGGAATTATTGTCAAACTGACTCAGTAAATCATATTTACTGAAAGGCCTAAATGAATTTGTACCCGTAATTTCCAATTTTCATGTCTGATTTGAGTGAAATTCGCTATATAAAGTCTCCGTATAGCTAATTTCTTTGAGTAACTGCGAGTTGTTTGAAGATCATTTAATTGAGAAGCGCACTTTATTTGAGGGCATAAATGACATTTTTCCCCTATTGTATGCATTTTTATTGCGGGTTCAATAAAATTCAGCACAGAATATGGCCACATAAATGCAATGACTAAATGTGAGATTTGTGAAATTCAGCGCCGTTCACTAAGGCATTTAAATGAACTTGTATGTGCACTTTCCACATTTACTGTCCGACTGATGTGAAATTCGGAATAAGAGGAGGTCTGCATATAACGCCGTCACACATTTGTCAGTGTCGTGAGCATATGCGCAGGGAAGGCTGTGCCTCTCTTGCTGGCGTAAATGAAATTACACTCGCGCGTGTACTGAGAAGCCATATGATATTCTGAAAGCAAGAAGCGTCTTGGTAAAATATACGTACTGCATCTTGGAGTGGGCTACACAGTTTTCAATCTTGTTTGCACTGTGAGAGGCTGGGGGCTACAAACACATGCTTACTGTATACTCTCCCAGTGCAAATAGCCCGTGATGTTTGTCCCAGTGTACGTAATATTAAGCTCGGGAAATTTCGGACTGTTATTGTGGCGTCTGCTGTTTTCATGAGGTCTAGGATCCATCTATACGATGCTGTACCTTCCTGCACATTAACCACCTTCTTACTTCTTCCTTCATGTCTTTGTTTCCTTACTTCTTTTCTTTCTTCCTTTGCATATGGACACCTTTTTCTTGGTTTGTACCCCCCCCCCCCCCCCGATGTTTAATTCTCTGTTCTTTCAGATTTATATTCATACCGGTTATGTAGTCACCCAATAAAACTTCTTTGTGTAGGTGACCTGTTGATATATGACTTACAAGGAATAACAACTAAAGATAGCTTTCCATTTTCCGAGGCCCACTGTATGGCTTCGAACAAAGAAGCGAACGCGAATACCTTGCTGTCTTGATGCTGATGTTCCGTACTGCTGACAACAAGACAGAAGACAAATCCCTGCAATGGACTATGTAAGGTACATCCTCTCTTCATGCTTCGACAGGAAAACTAGTCCCAGATTTTCGTCATTAGCACCGAACTTAGAAGGTCTGAGATGAATTGTATCGTACTGTATAGATGACTGAAGCGGTCTGCCACTGGAATTGGAACTAGAATTTTAGGTCACAATTACATGCACAGTTACAAATGTGGGGGGGGGGGTGTACTCTTTTTAAGATCAATTTCGGAAAGGGTATAGAAGCTCCTGTTGTTGGTTTCATGTTTATAAGAAAGTAACAGCAGCCGCACTACTGGGAAAATTTGGGCCGATCTCCTTATGTTCTTCAACATGCTAAATCGACAACGGAGTCGCCACTGACAAATACAGACACAAGCATGCACTCAGAATGTGTAATATTTATTGCTTTTCCACGGCAACAATGGTTACGCGGACGCACCTAAATGTTACGTTATACGTAAACTTCCTGTCTTGTTATTTTTTAATTATTTATGTCGCCGTTTCATCCACAGAAAGTATAGATCTATACCATCGACTGGAATTGGAAGTTGATAATAAACTGTGATTAGGTAAGGATCTGGAATTAGTAGGTCATGGCTGGATTAATGTGCTGCCTTAAAACAGTCAGACTTTGATGTTCCGTTCTGAAGAACACGGCTGTTTGCGAGAAGCGACGACCTGCATAAAGTACTTATCCACCACTAAGCACATACAGCTGTGATTGTAGCGGTATATTTAATACTAAATTAAAGTGCAAAGCATTGTTAATAAAAATGCACCACAATGGTAATTCGGAAGCCACAAAATTTCGTTTCGGTTGCCATTTAGAGGCCTGCCCCCCAGCAAATGTAGAATCTCTTAACGCTGCTCTGCCGGTTTGTCCACAAATTCGTGAAATCCGCGATGGGTAACACCGCGGTGTGCAGAATGATGTGTCTAGGCAAGTTAGATGCGAGTTAGTGTGCGTGCATGTGTGCATGCTTGCGTGTCAGTATGGGCTGAGACATGCCTACATCCCCAGGGGCGCTGTATGTACCAGACTACAATACACACACTCCACAGATAATTCAGTTACAAGACCAGTAAGGGATAAGTTGGGGCTGCCTTCTTGCCATAACGGATCATTCAGTTATAACTTCCTCGAGCTAGTGAACATGTGGAGTTGATTGAAATTCCTATTAGCCGTAGCTCAGCTCTCTCCTTTGGGCATGCAGCAAACCATCAAAACGCGGCGACAGTCGGTAGGTGTAAACAATCTGCAAGTTCAGCTACAGACACGTAGGATTCCTGAATTTCATGGAGCTGCCAACACGGTGTTAAGTGTTGGCATCTGTCATCATGACAGCTGTAGCGTAGCGCGTGTGCTGTCTTGTGATGTGCCGCTGCAGGCAAGGTTACACGTGCCGACCATTTGCATAACGAGAAACCAGCGTCAGAAGGACGTCACAAAGATCACGCTCGTGTAGCATGGCCCTAAAGTGAACGTAACCTGCCCCACCTCTATACTTTTAATATCGCGCCTTATCATTTCTCGTTTTCTCTTTGATTTTGATGCTTTTCCTAAAGGATTCTAATTAGAGTGGAGTTCGGTCACAACGTCATGAAAGGGACTGAATATTTTGTGTCGTTATAAAGGAGTGTTGTTATAACCGGGTTTATAATGTAGTGGCTGAAAGTGAGGAATTAATTGGTACCATAAAATAGACTAGGTATTGCACAAACCGATTCCTTACAACCGGGTTCGACAGTATTTGTTTAGTGGTGCCTTGTTGTTTCTGGCGTCTTTGTTTACCTACCCCAGTCTGGTCAGGGTAAAACAGTGTGACACTCGTCTTCAACCCATTTGACGATTACCTCTGTAGTCCCTGAATTTGTAGTTACACGTGGTAACGTTTGCTTTATTTGTAAGTTGATGTTTGCTGTGATGTTAAGAGTAGCTGCTGTCTTCACGGAAGTAGGCTGCTTGTGTCCGTCCTGAGCCAAATGGAGGCACTGCACTCGCGCACGTTCTCCTTCTGCACGCTCTGGTTCATCCCACGTCCCTTCGTCTCCCCCAAGAGCCGTATTCCTTTCAAGTTCTCAAAACAAATGTTTATGGGCAATAAAGCTTTACCAGGCTAGCGGCCTCGGCAGGCGGTTGAACGTCGAGAAATTTGACGTTTCCAGAACCGTCTCTCTTCTCATCATCAGCTGCCCGATGACGAAACAGAGTTATGGGTTTACTGTCCGTTCAAACACCAGAGGCGGCTGCTAGCACGGGAAATTTTATTGACTTCAGTCGCCATGAAACTTTAAATAATAAAACTTTTATTACTTTTTATCTCCTCATTATTGTTTTATGAAAAACCGGAAGGAAGAAAAGTATTCTGAAATTCAGTTTCGAGAATTGTGACTACTAATGTCGTGTGGGCTTACTGGAAGTAGCTGCGGGTTTTATGTGGAGTGGCTGTGCGGGTAGAATGAGGAGAAACAAAGGGAGCTGGCAGATTTTAGTGAAGTTAACAGTGTTGCAAGAAAATTGGTGAGATTAAAATATACTCGTAAGAGACGTCTGGCAGATTCGAAAATTATCTTTGAGGAGGACATTTCCATTAAAGTTAGGCGGATTGGTAAATTAGTGGGTCCCCACGTAGTGGGGGGGAAAAGGAGAAGGGAGCTTAGATTTCTTGGTGAAGAAGGACAAGTTAACCGTAATTGATTGCGTACAGTCGTGTCGCTAGTGGGGACAGAAACAATTGGTGCTGCAGCCCCAAGCGGCAGAGTGCAAGGGGCGGTAAATATAAAACTTAAAATATAAAAATAATCTACTTCTCTCAATGGATTTTAAATTACTGGAACAAAAGGAACAAATTCCATTAAATACTGGTTTTTAAAGTCTTCCTAATTTACGTTAGGAGTAGCCATTGTGATTTCTCGCCCGTGACACCCCTTGTGCATGTGATTTGGACCGTCCTCAGAAGAATATTCGCACTGAAGCAGAGAGCAGCCCTGGAGCTTCTCGAACTGGGAAGAAGTCGGACCTGGAGGGCGAGATGCAGGAAGTGAGAAAATTCTTAAAGAAGCGTCGGCGGCCGAAGAAGAAATGTTCACTTGGGAAGTCCTAGTTGCGAAAGTGTGTGTTCAACAACCAGGGAACAGCCGGAAATGGCGTCACCTGACCGTAGTCCATCGCAGTACAGAAGAGTAACAGCTGCTGCAATAGCTGTGACATCCACAATCATGAGTAATCGTCACCGACCAGAAGCCACATTCTGATTACTTCCAAAAAGCATTAAAAGGAAACTGGGCTTTGAGAGGTCAGGGCGCTGAAGGAAGTGTGAAGGAGGACCCAAGAGACCCGAGGAATCGAGTAGATAAAGGAATGATGGGGGGGGGGGCCCCCGGCAAGCAGTACGAGTGTTCAGACGGTAAGGACAGTTCAGATGGTTACAAGGGGCGTTTGATGAGTGAATGTTTTAGACAGATGCTGCTGAGTCATTTGCAAATTAGTTTTAATAAATTCCCAATACAAAAATTTGTTCTGTCAGTGTGAAGGGATTAATAGATATGACAGGTAATAAACAGAAAATGGGAATGTAGACATTATTCAGAAAGATTTGAAGGAAATTGCTTGGTCAGAGGTGATGGCGACTTGCTGTGTAATATTAATCCTATTGTGCGAAAGTGGCTGTAACGGTACGTTGTTACAGTCTAACAATGATAAAACTGCTCACAAGGAACTGTTGAATGCTGTACTTTTGTACATACGGAAGGTAAGTTCTTTATTAACACGATTCTGAAGGGTAAGTGAATGGAGCGGAAGGGCTGTGACCCTTTCAGTTTGTCCTTATGTCAACTTACCTTTGTCTTAGACTTGCACGGGTCATACATGAGACAGGATACAGGGAGACTGCACGTGTGCCGCGAGTGAAAGTCCTGTGTTCAATTTGTGTTGACGTTCGCAGATGCAGGCGGTAATTTTAAGTAAAATTTTGAGGGCAAAATCAACAATAATTAAAAATGGGCTAATTTCGTTTTAAGAAGTTCACTAATAGAGAAATTATTTTTAATACTTATTTTGTTGAAAGATAGAAACGTACGTCTTTCAGAAGAGAGTAACATAGGGTGATAAGGAAATGATACAGCTTTAATTTCAGGCTTCCGCCGCGATATTGATGAGATCTGCCCTCTCCTGGGATATTACGCAGCGTCGTGTGGTAATTTTTTCCTGACGCTTCGGGACAACGTATAGGTCGCATCTTCAAGGGTCAAGAGTCTGGACTCTTGACCTTTGAAGATGCGACCTATACGTTGCCCCGAAACGTCAGGAAAAAATTACCACACGACGCTGCGTAATATCCCAGGAGAGGGCAGATCTCATCAATATCGCGGCGGAAGCCTGAAATTAAAGCTGTATCATTTCCTTATCACCCTATGTTACTCTCTTCTGAAAGACGTACGTTTCTATCTTTCAACAAAATAAGTATTAAAAATAATTTCTCTATTAGTGAACTTCTTAAAACGAAATTAGCCCATTTTTAATTATTGTTGATTTTGCCCTCAAAATTTTACTTAANTTTACTGCGCGGTACGAACTGAATATTTCTATATACAAATGAGATTAGTGACGTGTTCTGCCTCATGTCTGGCACGTAAATGTAGGAGATTTATCAAGTGTTGAGATCTTCGCTGTTGTGGGATATTCCGCAGCGTCGTGTGGTAATTTTTTCCTGCCGCTGCGGGACAACGTAGAGGTCGCATCTTCAAGGGTCAAGAGTCTGGACTCTTGACCTTTGAAGATGCGACCTATACGTTGCCCCGAAACGTCAGGAAAAAATTACCACACGACGCTGCGTAATATCCCAGAAGAGGGCAAATCTCAAATAGACAGCAATTCGGAAAAGATTAGTGGGTGTGAAGCAAGTGGGAAAATTAGAGGAATGTGCGTATAAAGGAAATATTAATGGACTGTAAAACTCTTAGACAGAATGGATCACTGCCGTAAAGAAAGCAACGTTAATCCGGGAGGATCATGCGGTGTTTTATGGCGCACACAACTGTAGATGAATTGTCTAGTTAGTAATATCCCCGCAAAATATTTTTTGCCTTCACCACCCTAATCACGGCTTACCCTCAAATGAAAACCAACATCTCGCAGCAACAAAAACCGAAACGTCTGAACATAAGCCTATCGGCTCGCAGTCTGTGGAACGACAGTGGATTGATTTGTGACAGGAATGTTAGACGGTGAGGTACCTTGTTGCAATTAATCTCAACGCCCCTAATAGAAGGTTTATAGAAAAGTGTAATTTTGAACTTCTGCTTGCTGCCCACATAATTTTGTTAAAGAATCTTGGAGGTACGTAATTTTGCAGTCCGCTTGCCTGTCGCTGACAGGTGTGAAACGTGTATAATTTGCAGTAGCGAAGACAACTTTCTACGCAAATGCTGCAGTATGAAAGAATAGCCAGTTGAATGCAGCAAACCCGACGTGGGCACGCATGCCATTACGGAACCTGTAAGTAGGTTATGGAGCCCCAGTTCATGTTAGCACTGTCATTGTTAACTGTTAAATAGAAAATGAACTCGAATGGGTGTTTTTAAGGCCTTCCCCTTCGCCGTTTCTCTATGAGTTCTCCGTGTAAGACTCCTGTGAATATTTCGCTGTGATATTTGACGTGTTTTTCAAACAGGTGTTAGTGCACACAGCGAAATAAGAGCCGCTGCCACGGCAGGCCCTGTATACGCGCTGCGACTGTGAAATAGAATTTCGCGGCGCGTATACAGGGCCTGCCATGCTGTAGGCACATGTCCTTCCGTGCAGTGACTGTTGCAATGTCTGCGCAGCAAGAGTGACTCTGTCATACTGGCGGTATGCAGGTGTCGGTGTGAATTCTGTCTCCCTGTTGATGGTCGTATATATGCCACCGAAACATGTAGGATTTAAAGTGATCCTCTAAAGGCTTTGTGTCATATACTACGAGTAAATTTGTGCGTTACTGTTGGTACTTTCTAGTTAACAACCACTTAATGATCTGCAAGGAAAACTTTGCTGTTTGATCTGAGATCCATACAAAACACATAGACGCAATGTCAGCACAATGTAGAATTTTTTCATGTTAAACCAGGTGCTACCTAAAGTACCCGCTAGGCTTTAAAAGGTTAAGTTGTCTTTTTACGTAGTTGACCCTAGGTTTCTTGCAGCGTGCTTATCAGATTCTATTTCTACTTTTGCATCCGTAGAAAAGAGTAACACGCTTATTAGAATCCGAAAGTGTGGCTTTATTTTTTCCTAACCGAAAAGTCGAGGCTATAGATTATCGAATCTGTGATCCGCGCCTTCCTACCAAATAATTTGGTTTGTGAGTGAAATCACGTCAGAGACAAAGCAGTGAATCCGTTCTCACTCTGTGAATTTAGAGACAAAATTAGAGAAATCCCTGAATCTAAAATGATCCAGTAGGTGAAAATGATTGGTAGGTGACGTGAGTCCACAACACCAAATGCAGTTTCATCTGACAGGCAGCTATTCAAGTGACCAGCGTCACAGTACGTCACTGTTCGCTGCTGGGAGTAACGCGTAGGACGTTGTCGTGCTGAAATTTCCAACTCATTAGTGTCAAATGGATCCAATAGTTTCAAGCCTGACATGTTTACATTGCTTACATTCGTATCACCTGCCAAAAATGACCTGCGTCTAACGCTTCAAATTTCAGTGACGTCTGCAGCAATTCAGGGAAGATGCAAACCGCTACAAATTACATTTCCATATTTGCAGTCGGTACGCAGACCCGATTCTCTCTACTGAAATTAGGAGAAGTAAGTAGAATGGTGCTGGGAATTGTATTTATAATTGCAGTGGGAGTTCCATTCTACTTAACCAAAAAGCGGTCAGTCCAATAAAAGTAATAATTGGTAACCGAGCAACTTTCGTATGGTTTAAGGTGTGTCGCTATGTATAAGGTAATATCAGTTTTTAGTTCTTGTAGCTGGGTACTCATCTCATGGATTTGCCTGACTTGTCACGTTTGTTTAAATATGACGACTTGGAGAGGCCTTTGGACGGGGACACCAAGCATTTACACAACAAAGACAGATGTAGGGCGCAGCACTTTCGTTCAAAACGTTAGAAACTACCTACAAAGCTACATGATGTCAAATCCTTCACATAATAAAAATTTAGGTCATCATATTTTCACTACATAATAATTTGTAGTTGAAGTAAGAGGATGTATTTGCTGGGCTCTCAGAATACGAAAGAACAGCACCCCCAATGATGTCGTCGTAAAGGAGAACTGCTGTTGCGAGAAAAAAAATCCATTAAATGTATGTAAATATTTGTTGTATGATACATGTGTCTGTATTGCTACAGAAACATGTGGCCAAGTTCTTCTTTCGTAATGCTTGCATTAACCTTTTAAAGCCTAGCGGTAACTTTACATACGGCCAGGTTTAACATTAAAAAATTCTACGTCGTGCCCACATTGCGTTTATGTGTTTTGTACGGATCTCAGAACAAACAGCAACTTTTGCCTTATAAAACATTAAGAGACTGGTTTTTATAACCGAAGTGGAGAGTGTTTACAGCGCGGTACGCACTGAGTCCTTATATAAAACAGATACGCTTCGCCTTTAAAGGGTTAAATATGAAGCCAGAACTTAACAATGATTTCCGAAAATGATTAAGTGTCGCCTACTTGCAGGCAACGGCTTAAGTATAGCTGAAATATCATCAACAAATTTTATACTCTACGTCAAATTTAGTGAAATATTTACACCCACAATTTTTTACTAATACAGAATTCCACTCGTTCACTTTGCAAGTACAGCCCACACTATCACACCGTCACCGTGTATGAACATGCAGGTGCTGTACGTCAAATCTGTAGATACGTTTACGATCTAACTCTGTTCCAAGCTCCACGTGTTCATTTCTCCTGGTTAACAACTACCAGCAAAAAAACGATATCTTCGAGCGGAAGCCATTGACTTGAAATTTAATTAAATTTATCCTTCTAAATCCTCCATTTTCCAAAAATCTCTTGCGGAATCTAGGACAAATTTGTGTCGCTTTCAAACGGACACGGAAGTGGACACGCAAGCAGGACCCTGTCTTTTCCTCTACACGTTATCATATAAGCTAAAGTAAAAACATATAAAGTGCATGTGATTTAAAAAGAATTTATTAAAACGCTAAGTATAAATACAATTAATGAAGAGAGCCACTCTTTTCGAAGTATTGTGAAGCAAGCGTGGACCACCTAGAAAGTCCAAATCATTCCTAAAATATGGTCTTTCATATTTAACAGGCCTGCTGCAAGAATGCAGCCAATAATAATCGTGTCCAAGGTGCATTATGTACACGCAGGGAAAGAACGGCCTCCGAGCTGCGCTGGTTTCACTATTGGATGTTTAATACTGCTAGACAATAAACCCCTGAAAGGGAGGAACTAACATGTCGATGGAGAAAATCCGGAAAGAAGCTGCTCGAAACTTGTACTTTCAACCAAAGCAGAACACGATGGCAGTGTGACCAGTAGAGATGCGAACTGAATTGAAATTTTTAATCGGGAACCTAAAATGAAGAGGCAGCTTGAGAGATGTTAGTTTAACTGGGAAGCAAACAGTACACTGGATATTAAATAAACAACGTGTGACGGTGCGAATTAACCTCTTAACACAAACTCTTAGGAGAGAGGACATTATGCTGCAATACCCATGAAGGGTGGAAATTTCTACACCAGCTGAGCTTTTATCGTGTCTTCAGTATTCTGTTCTGTCGGGCTAATTAATTACTTCAGTGTTTGTACAGTGTTAATCACTTGGCTATAACATTATCGGTCAGTTCCAATAAATCGCCACAATTCAGTATGATCAATAGGACCTGATATCGATAGAGATTTTTAAGTGTTTTTCCTCAGATCCTGAAGAAAAATAACAGGATAATACAGCAAGAAACGGCTACAATTCCCTTCTGTCGCCTTGCAGTTTACAGTTAGACTCGTTCTGCAATTTGTTACAATACAAGAAGCAAGATGTTCTCGCCAGTAACTCTCCTTAGATAAACTACAACGTTAAATGTTCGGGCTTGTAGCCAACTTGTCATGGTTACTGCTGCTCTGCGAAGTGGACAGCGTAAAGAAAAGTAAAGTAAGATTAATGCTTGTATGCGATCCGCGTGTTTATTTGGTCCCTTTCCATCCACATTCTTATCTGCATGTGTTTGAATGAGCAAGACACCTTCACATACATAGAGGTCGGTGTTTGGCGTGCAGCATGGGAATTTGCATCCCCCCCCCCCCCTTTCCAGCAAAGCAAGCTTTGCTATTGACAGACACGCCTCTGAAGATAAGGGTCTTCAACTTGCCAGAGGTTGCGTTATCAGACTATTGACTAACAAAGAGCCTCCACATGAACACATACTTTCTGGGGTCAGATATTTCGTGCACAGTTGTGGCTGTCTATTTTAACTTGCAGATCAGCATTAAAGTATAGCATAACAGTTTACAATACAGTATTCTGTATATAAAATACGTGCAGCAAAGTATCGGCCGCATTCCCTTGAATTACGAACGATTTTGTAGGAAATCAGTGCTGCACAATGGAAGTTCTTTGTTCAGACGTAAGACCCATCTTCTTTGATCTAAACGTCATATTGAAAGTGCAGGCCTGCACTTTGACCAAACCACCTGCGTCAATCAGAACCGTCACCATTGGTACTTGAGACCGACCCGTCATTGTATCTAAAGAATGAAGACTTTGAAGACATAGAAAAGCACCCGTTTCGCCTACAGCCACTACGTTTTCCTTACTTTTGTGTGGTGCTTTTTATGTTTCGAATTATTAGATGATGCTCTAGGCAGGAAGACTATTTGTATTAAAAGCAGATTTCTCCACCACTAGATTTATTTGTAACATGTTAGCGTACAAAGTTCAGAGGTCAAGTTAAAATACTTAATCTTTTATCATCCAGACCTAAAGATGATTGCGCAGTTATGTGTCTCACGCAGAATGTAATCAGAATCGGTCCGCGGAACTGATTTTTCAGTGGCTGATTTCGGCTGAAGGGTAAATCAGGTAAAACTTTTGATATCATAATATCTACAAAATCTGTGTTTTTAAATTCCTCTTTTTGGTGTTTGAGGGGCTGCAGCCCGGCAGCCCCCTCCCCAGGGTGCACCTTTGTTTCATTTAATGTGTCATACCCTATATTATTTCCCGTCGTGCTTGTTTTAAGGAAATAACATAAAATAACTGTGAGTTCAGTGTCATGTAACTCAAAAGCTGCCAGTTCGTCTCAAGATCATATAACACCGATACACCAACGAAGAATATTTTGAGTGCCATATGAGACGTAATAATGCATAAAAACAGAAAGAATAGGGCAGGAAGAGTTTGTTGCTCTAGCCTCAGAAAAAAACCCGAACCGGATGCATCACAACTAGTAGCGAAGCATCACAGCGCGGAGAAAATTGCTCACTTCAGTGTTAAAACTGGAATCAAACAGGACTGCAACTGCGGGGCAGTTCATCGCGGAGAGAGGCATAGTTACAAGATTACAACGTTCCAATTTGCTTCCACTCGCATTTGTTATGCATTCCGATAACAAGCACGTCATGTAAATGTGCTTCATAAATAGGTAATTTTGTTGCTGTTAGTAAATTGCTTGTTAGGGTGTGTTTCCTGCCGGTGTAGCGCCCCACGCGAGTGCTAATGCTTACAATAGAGGTCCGTCTGTGACTCAGAATTGCGACTGGAAACTGTGCAGTCGCCAGAGGAAGCGTACTCTGCCGATAGCAACTCTACTCGCGCCAATTAATTTAGCCTTCAATTTGTCTTGTTTCTTACTGAACAGCTGCTAACTTCTGGAAATCTTCAAACGTTCTAAACATTTATAAGACAGAAGTGCCTGCAGCATATTATGTAGGCTTGTAAGTAAAGGTAAAGCCTATGTTACCAAGGCGACAATCATTTCTAGCGGCAGCAGGTAATCGATAGCAACGAGATTTGTACAAACCGAGAAACGTCTTGGCCTGAAGAAATATGAAGCTCGGACCTTCTCTTTTCATTTCGTAGCGCCACGAAAACATGAGTTTGGTCTGTATGGCCACAGAATAACGCAGGAAACAGTAGGAAAGAATCTTACGTAAGGAAAGTACAAGTCTTGAAATAGCTACATAAATTATGCACTGCAGTGCAAGCCGGGACCGCAGAGAGTTCACACCTCCAAAAACAACGCAGTACACAGTCAACAGCACATTCTCACTCAACTATAAAGTGCAACCTTAATGTAACGATAACAAAAATTTCTCCCTGAAGATGACCCAGCAGGGTCGAAGCATGTAGGAGTGTTACAATTGATGATTAAACTCTCTTTGTGCATTTGTTGGTGATTAGTGTTTTTGTATAGTATAGTGCACGGACATGGAACACATTAAATGCCTCATAAAATCATTTGCTGTAGGCTCAGAATACAAAATCCCATCTTTTGCCAGTATCTGATTTCCGCAGCCCCTGCTTCGCAAAAATTCGCAAATTGTAGGGTCGGGAAGACATGCGGTATTCCCCAGGCCCGTTTCAAGACGAAATATTCAAGTACATTAATTATACAGGGTGCGCCAACAACACCTGACGGTTTTTAAGATGAAATAACATTTTAAGGCCAAGTGGAAAAATTTTATTAACACTAGCAGATACATTACACGTCCACGAAAATTCATCTGAATCATTACTGTTGGAATATGGCACTTTGTAGGTGGCCCCATGTCGTACAATTCACTGCTGGAGTCGCGATGGAAGGGACTTCGCAACGTACCGTCCCTTACCCGCTCCACATTTTCAGGCGTACGAGCCGAACATGGGCATCTTTGTGGTTTACCGTCCTTCACTGATCCTTCCAGACGCCAATTTGATACGCACAAGAGCAGAGTGTTGCGGCTAGGAGCATCACATCTTTGAACCTGCTGTCAGAATCCACGCTGTGTAGATGTAACAGGCTCTGATTTGATAAACAATTCCACTGCCGCAGTGCGGTGTTGGATGACCAGAGGTCCACCAACGGAACTCCAAACATCACTGGACATGATGACGGTCAGTGTGGAAGCACTGCGTGACAGGCATGATGGTTTTCAAATTGCAAATACTGTCGGGTGCTTTTGGCGCACCCTGTACAAAGCAGAAGGCTTTCCAAGAGCTACGGAAAAATCCTTAAATCTCCTTTTAGGCAGGTATTTTTAAAGTACTTACTTCTTTGTATGGTTTAGTGCGTTTTGTATTTTACAGCCGGCTCATAAACTTCAAGCAGTCCCTTCAAATGCGCATAATTTTAAATCAGTAATTATGTGGCTGTCTGCTTTCTTACGAAATCATTTATAATATTCAAATTACTGTGGTAATCCCTGCATGTTGCTATGGTTCCACGACCCACTAAATTAACAATCAAATGTGTCAACTGCTTTCATTATGCTGCTCTTCGTATTGATTTATAACTTCTAAAAATGAATAATAATAGAAGTTTCGTATAATTTAATAGAGGGCGCTATGAGCATTATGGTTATGGAACTCGAGTTTAATTGAAAAGCGTTTTGTTCCCACAGACTGTCAACCTGTCGCTTACGCATTCCCCCCTATCCACGCTACTCAGACGCAACCACAATAGTCACCTTATTGCTAGTAATGTGAGCTTTATCAGAAATAGGCCACGACTGCACAATATATCTGGAAGTACTGCGGAAAATAACTAGGAAACTTGGAGTAATAGTCTGCCTATTGCAGGAATTTAAGTCGATTATCTCCAGAAGGTGAGGCAGAGACTTCATGAATTGTACACAGATATTTTTATATCGTCTGTGCCAAACAAATAACACCAGCTCAATAAATACAGCGCAGCTTACAGCAAATCTGATGAAGCAAGAAATAAACGTTGTCATTTAAATAGCAGGAAACATTTTATGTTTATAATCCCGCTGTGTTGATTGTAATAACGAAGGAAAGTTGCCTTTATAAAAATTTCATACCTCCCCTTAAATCAATACTCACCTGCGTCAATGGAGCTGACTTAACACAGTATCAAATAGTGTTCGGACAGGTATATTGTGCGGTCCAGCCTATTGTTTGAGGACAGGAGACTTGTTGGCTGGTGGTCAGTGCAGCACCAGCACCAAATGACCTTCTGTCCTTGATAGTTCTCGAATAATATATGACTCACCTACTCGCTTGTGGCGACAGCACTTGAAGGTATTCACTGGTTTGGAATTAACTGAAATACGGAGATTCAAAGTTCAAAGTAATGTGATATACATATGTATACACGATATTTGTTTTAACATTTTAATGGCAGTCCTACAGACAGTCTGTGTTTTACATCTTGGTTTACACAACGAAATCCCCACTCAGTAGATTTTGCAGTGTAGACTAACAACACTGCTGTGAAACGTGATTTACAAAACGTCGGAAAGGAAGCGGTCTGGACATATTAAAGCACTGCCTCAATGTTTTTATGAATGGAACGAAGAAGACTTCAAACACATCAGTAAGCCTGAATTTTGGGTCTGGAACATTTTGAAAATAAATCAAGAGTACGAAACACTACAATGTGTCATCCGGGTTCATAGGGTCTTAGGTTAGTATTTCCCCCTTATGATCAGTGGTAACTATAGGTGCCACTTACTATAATGTTAAACAAACCTGCACTGCGTCCAGACAATGTATTATGGTTTCGTAGGCCTCTCAGGACAAACAGCAACTGTCAGTGGTCAATAAGTAAACACAAACACGACTGCTATGTTTTTACAATATAGCATTTGTGTTTGCTTTTATTTATTGACAACTTAATTCTGAAAATGCAACCGGATGAGTGTACCTAAACTACTCTTTCCCTAAAGAGTATTATGGCCGAAATTAGTAATCGCGTAGTTTTCTGTGAAGAGTAACTTGATTCTTCAAACATATTATTCACATTAATTTCCTGTTTCGTGTAGTTTTTATGTGACGTTACCTGTGTCGGCTGCTCAGTATTCGGCTGTGTCACACGACTTAATTGGGCTGTACTTCTGTACTATCAGTGAGTCCCCTCCGAAACCCGACGTGACTGTATATCTGAGACTTCATTTGAACAGCAACCATTTTCACCAATACCATCTCTATAAACTGAGTGAGTAGTCAGTTAATGGCACAGACATTTCCACATTGTAGCTACTGTCTAGACGTAACGAGAAAATTAGGCCTATTGGCTGTATCCATATGGATAGAATTTGAATACGTAAGTGTGCATAGCAGGCATCATTTGCCAGAGTTTAACAGGGCCATATTTGGAGCGTGCAGGACGAGTGGTAGAGAGCATCAATTGGTACGATTGATTACTAGTGACACTTGAAAAAAAGAGTCCATTTCAGGAAAGTAAACTGGAAGAAGAGTAGTGCTAAAAGCAGTATAAAAGTGACATGTGATAGTGTGGATTGGTTTCATGAGGGTTCTGCAGATACAGTGCTTATGAACGCTGTAATTAACCTTCGCTTCCCACAAAAAGGAAAAATTTAGGAGCGGCTTAGCAACTTTGCTCACAGTATTAGTGAGACTGTAATAAAACGTAGTTTATTGTTCATTGGTTTACTTAACCAACATGTGTCGTCCTCAGTGGTTTCACAGCGTTGAAAACTTGCTGGAGTATGAATGGCGAATTACTAAAAGCGTGGCTGTTTAATCCTCCAAGTGTACCAGTTCAAGGTAACGTCTTTCGTTATTTATCGGACTGTTGAGCCTTTAGTAGGCACATAAGAGACGATTAATAACGGTTGATGCGCTTTGAAGGGAAGGAGCAGAACAGCGGAAGCATCAATCTTCTTTCGGAGGTTCAAACACAGTAGGTCTATAACGCATCACGCGTTTTGTCATTGGTCGCTACCAAACCGAAAACTAAGTATGGATATTGCTACGACACCACGTTGTTGTTGTTGTTGTTGTTGTTGTTGTTTTTGTTTTTGTTTTTGTTTTTGTCGTCGTCGTTGTAGCTGCTGCTGTTCTTTTGTTGATTTTGTTCCTTCGTATTCTGCAAGAGAAGGCCTCTTAACACAGCCTACACGTTATCTGAAATGTATCAGCGCACAAAATGCAAGGACTGTAAAACACGACTGAGCACCGCTAGCGCGGCTTCTGTTTCAGAAGTTGGCCCAGGCGTCCTTTTCATACTGTTGTTCGTAGTGAAATAAAAATTACGCAAAGCGGGAGGGGATTCCAGTGGCCTGGGATGCAGTTGATACATGGCTGTCTCTAGACGAATGGCGGAAGATACTTGAAAATTGGCCGTTTCTCTTCAAATTCGTCCGGGTCATCTTTATTTCAGGCTTACCACAAGCCATTCGACGGCACAGTCCTCAGAGTTTGGTAGACGGTTGAAAACGATTTTGTATGTATTTCATTATAACGCCGCTGTGAGTAGCTCGGACTACGTATCTTCGAGTGTTTGTTGGTTAATGGACAAAGAATGGCGCAGGATGTGGAAGGAAGACGCTGGACTGAATTTGGAAAGTTCCTACAGTTACCTGTAAGAATGAGAGAAAATTATAGAAGGTGTGTCACGGTGGCATACTTTTGATGCGCGTTTGGAGCCGCCACCTCCCGAATTCAAGCAGGATTGTGCGTGATTTCAAACGTCGGCTGCGGTATGAATTGATGTCTTCTCTCTTCTGAGACGTTACGCAGCACTGATTGGTAGTTACCGACGTGTGGGTAGAGCCTATCGGTTCCATCTGTAAGGGTCACGCAAGCATCTGCTTGCTTGACCCCTACACATGGAACCGATAGGCTGTCCCGCAACGTCGATAGCCAAATACCAACCAACGCTGCGCCCACAGATGAGCAAAGCACCCAGAACGGGATTTGTGACACGTCACTCCGATTGCCGGTACGGCGTCGTGAAGTAATCCAAGAACCCGTCAAATTTGTAATTTATGCACTACGTGTTGTCTTTCATGTACAAGGTTTTGGTTTCTTTCTTCAAAATATGTACACGGCCCTGCGAATCCAGTTCCGTATTAGTTTAACCCTGTAAGACGAAGCTTATCCGTTTTATATAAGGACTCAGTGCGTACCGCGCTGTAAACACTCTCCACTTCGGTTATAAAAACCAATCTCTTAATGTTTTATAAGGCAAAAGTTGCTGTTTGTTCTGAGATCCGTACAAAACACATAAACGCAATGTGGGCACCACGTAGAGTTTTTTAATATTAAACCTGGTGGTATGTAAAGTTACCGCTAGGCTTTAAAAGGTTAATTGGGCTGTTTTGAAGCGATATTAACCCCTTCAATCTCATTGGTTACTTTTTATATGTGCCACCTTGTCTAAGTTCGAAAAACACTGCTTTTACCTACGTACCCTATATATGTTTTCGTAAGATTCTGACAATAAACGGCCGTTATTTCCCTATACAGCATTAACGTGCTGGTCTTTGTAATTGAGACTGCTTTGGTGCTGTGAGAAAGGAAATTAATTTTTATAACTCAGACCAACCATTTACAGAGCATAACTAATCGAAGCGTCTGGATCTGACTAACCGAGCTTCCGGGTGTAAGCCGTGTGCACAAAGTTACAGCTGATTGCTTGGTACGGTCTAATTCGTGGGAAGGTTCAGTGACTGCTCTTGTGTATCGAATTTCCACGAAATATTAATTTCATTTGAGGTGAAACACTGATATTTTAATAATAAATTAAGTTTTTACAGAGGAACATGGCAACATACCGAGATAACTCAAAAAAATTATCTCTGACAAAAATGGGCAGCATTAGATTAGGAACTGGGAAAGGCACTGGCTTCATTTTTTCCGACAAAAAGAAACGAAAATCTGCAAAACTTTGTTTTCGTAAAATTAGGAACTTGAATACTTTAGGTATTTATGTTGTACTTAACGACAATATTAGAACATCATTTTATATAGAACCCAATTATAAGCACGTGCCAAGAAGCCTTCTTAGTCCAATTTTAGGTACATCTGTTAATGTTTGGAGAAACGGAGGAAGACAGACAAAGCTTCAGACGGGTAGCCGGTCTGCGGATAGATATTTGAACTCGGACTTGCACGAGTCGCCGATCCCCGTGGCTGTGCGGTCTAAGGCGTAGGTCTGCGGCCGAGCGCTTGCTGGGTTAGTGGGTTCGAATCCCACCGGCGGCATGGATGTGTTGTCTCTTGTACAGTGTTTGCGTTGTCAGAGAGAAGTCTCTGCGACGGGCCGATCCCTCGTCCAGAGGAGTCCTACCGACTGTGGTGTGTGTCTGAGTGTGATCAAGTGAAAATAAAAACATGCTACACCTGCTGTGAACAAGTAGGTAGAAGAGGGAAGGACTACGAAACGAAACGAAACGAAACGAAACTTCCATGATTCGAAGTATGCATGATAGTCGCTCAACTAATATGCTTGTTGCTCAGCCTTAAGTTTTCAATGATTCTGATTTCATGTCACGATTTTCTTCTTGTCCGTCGGTCTGTCCGCAATATAGAGTTACATATTTATGTTGAACTTCTCCCCATTGTCTGAAACGGACGTCGGAAAGCACAGTGGCCTGGTTAGCAGTGGTTTTCAAGAATTTTCGTATCGCTACTAATTTTCCGTTCTGGCAGCCTCAGTAACTGATGGCACACAAAGAAAAGCCCACCGCAGTAAGCAGTAGCAAGGAATATTTTTATTTCATTTCATTTTATGTTATTTTATTTCCGTTACATTTATCTTGTCTACATGCATTAGGATAACTGACATTCAAAAACACCAGCAATAAATTAATCTGGCATGAAAAAAAGTATCCCACTGGCCGCGCCGTCTAAGGCTTAGGTCTGTGGCCAAGAGCTTGCTGAGATCGTGGGTTCGAATCCCACCGGGGGGCATGGATGTTTGTCTTGGACAGCATTTTTGCTGTCAGGTAGAGATCTCTGCGACCAGCCGATCCCTCATCCTGAGGAGTCCTACCGAATGTGGTGTGTGCTTGAGTGTGATCTAGTGAAAAATCAAACCTCTCTACACCTACTGTGAAAAAGTAGGCAGAAGAAGGAAGGACTACGAAAAAAAAACAAAAATGGAAAAAAAGTACCGGAAAATACTTGTCTACGCGCTTCTGCAGGCCAGCTAACATATTTTCGAAGATTGGACATTCGATCCTTGAAGATCGGACAACCACTCTGTCTCGAAACGTCGGGCACCAATCACCCGGTGAAGTAGCACACAGTCCCAGAATGACGAAGACCTCAGCTGCACGGCTGCATAAGCCTAAAGCTCGCAGAGTTTATCCTCTCTCGCAAAATTTATTTTATAACCTTGCGCATGATAACTGGCGCCGTAGTGGCCTGTTGGTTTCATACCCTACAAATACTCAAAATATTTTTGTGTGATCCCAACTGCTGTCACTAATATCTGTCCGGAATAAAGGACATCTGTCACTACATCTTCCACTCTGGTGGCAGAGAGTCTTTTGATGACGGGAGTAGAACCGTTTCCAACGCCCCACCTCCCGCCACCAAGTGCAGTGCCAATTAAATATACCCCACACGGTTGGTAATGTCGAGCTGTTATGTAATCAATAATCATCTCCTGCGTTTGGACCCAGGGCCTCCAACGTGGGGCTTACCTGGTGCCATAATAGTGACCGCCTGAACAGTTAGCAGACATTTTTATCTGATTAGTCCATCCAACCAATAGGCCAGTTCGATTTGACCAGCTGCCCACCACTACTGTTGTATAACTGACAGCCGCCAGGTACTACTGAAGGGAAATTCGTTTTACTGCTAAAACAGTACATGTGTTTGTATAAATGACGGGCTGCACTCCACCAAACATTATTGCTGCCCGCTGTAACGGTCCACTTGAAACTGCCCCACTCACGCTTACGAATTTGCACTCGTCACCTAGGTTAACACGAGGCTTCGCTCAAGGAATATTTACCGGGAAACGTCAAGCCATTTGTAATCGCCACAGACTACCTTTACTTGATACTCACACAGCTTGCTTTTTATTTAGGCTTATTAACCCTTTAAAGCGGAACGTAATATGTTTTATATAAGGACTCAGTGCGTACCGCGCTGTAAACACTCTCCACTTCGGTTATAAAAACCAATCTCTTAATGTTTTATAAGGCAGAAGTTGCTGTTTGTTCTGAGATCCGTACAAAACACATAAACGCAATGTGGGCACCATGTAGAATTTCTGAATGTTAAGCCTGGTGATATGTAAAGTTACCGCTAGGCTTTAAAAGGTTAAAAATGTTCTTGCTGGTCCCAGTGGCCGTGCGGTCTAAGGCGTAGGTCTGCGGCCGAGCGCTTGCTGGGAGCGTGGGTTCGAATCCCACCGGGGGCATGGATGTTTGTCTCTTGTGAGTGTTTGTGTTGTCAGGTAGAGGTCTCGGCGACGGACCGATCCCTCGTCCAGAGGAGTCCTACTAACTATGGTGTGTGTTTGAATGTGATCAACTGCAAATAAACAACCTCGACACCTACTGTGAGTAGGCAGAAGAGGTCAGGACTACGAAACGAAACGAATAATGCTCTTGCAACTGATTTTACCACGGACACTGTTTAATTGCAATTGTGAGGGTATTTACCGAAGACGGTGAATTGTGTTTGTGGTCTTACAAACAAAGAATGGCCTTGTGACCCAGAACAAAAGGTGCGCTACAGTGCCTACACTCACACTCCTAGTAATACGACAGTCCTGCAACACTCACGTAACGTTCACAGCAGGCTCACTTCGCTCCTGTTCTAAGCAACAGCTAGGCTGGCAGCAAGCTGGTTCCTACAAATGGGGTTTGATCAACCCCTTCCATCTTACGAACGCAAGCAGTTACGGGTTTGAAGTAAGAATCCTCTCTGCAAGTTCTAAATTTTGAGCAGTGTAATTTTGAATTGATGTCAGTGTTGCTATATAAACCGGATCACAACCCAATCAGCAGATTACGGTCGCATATCTTGACAGCTCAGTCCGAGACCTGAACTAGGGACCCTGGTCCGTTACACCACAGAAATATGCATTTCTTGTCAGGCAACCCACAATTTAAAAACAAAATTTGGTTTTCCCTGGTTTAGACAGTCATTTGAGTATAATGTGTGTGTCTATACATGAACGCCACATTGCTCTGCTTCTGAGTGCCCGTGTGTGTAAGCACGTTGTCGGCTTCATACTCCGCATATTACAAGTCTCTGTGCCAACACGTGTCCTGCCTACACATGAAACAACTCAATGTTCGCTAAACTGATTTTCGTGAAACTTAAATCTGTGAGTTCGAGTAGCAGGTATTTGCTGATTCCAGCCTTTCTTAACATCATATAACTACAGTGAAAACTTGTACGCCTGTTTCTACTCGCACGTGTAGCTTACGTTGTTAAAATACTTATCAGAGCGAAAAATGCTTAAAACGGGAATCTGGAGAACAATGAAATGAGAAAACAAAAAACATTAATCAAGAACAAATGCACAAAGAGTTTTTTCATCAAGTGTAACACACTCCTACATGTTTCGACCCTGCTGGGTTATCTTCAGGGAGAAACTTTCTGTTGTCGTTACACGAGGTTGCACTATACAGTTGAGCGAGAATGTGCTGTTGACTGTGCACTGCGCCGCTTTTGGAGGCGTGAACTCTTTGTGGTCTCGGCTTGCACTGCACTAATGTGCAGTGCAAGAGAGTTCTATCATCAATTGTAACACATTCCTACATGTGTCGAACCCTCCGCGGTCCGGCCGGACAGCACATTCTCACTCAAATATAAAGTGCAACCTTAGTGTAATGATAACAAAGAAGTTCTCCCTGAAGATGACCCAGCAGGGTCGAAACATGTAGGAGTGTGTTACATTTGATGAAAAAACTCTTTGTGCATTTGTTGATGATTAATGTTTTTTGTATAATGTAGTGCACGGACATGGAACACATTAAATTAATGAAATGAAAATTCTATGAAGACTGCATGTTCTTTCGTAAGGCATACGGATAATGAAATGAAAGTCAGTTAAAGCACCAGAATTTTGTGTCACCCTACACCGTGATAAACCTTGATGTGCAAATTGAACTCACTTTAAATGTCATGGGAGTTTTACCCTCTAATATTCTGCCAATGTGTACAGAACTTGAGCGGTTTCAAGAGGGCTTCCATTTATTTATTCACGTGAAACACGATGGCTGCCTGTGCGGTCAGAAAAATTGCACTTGTCGTAGCCCATTGGTCTGTCCGAACCAATAGGCTTAGAGACTGCCCTTCATTCAATCTGTCAAGTGCACTTGTTATTCCACACCGCTGTTACTTCGCTGTTTGAATATCTGCGCATGTCAAGAGCACATTTTCATCAAGTCTGTTACAAACTGTGCAGAACTCATTATACCTGGCTCTGTTTACGGCTGCACTGTTAGCTTTCCCAATACGCCTACACAGTAACCAGCGGTTCTCAGCAGAGGGAATTAATAGCTCCAGGTCACGGCAGTGGTTGCTTCTTGCGACGCCTCTACCTACATGTGTGTAATCCTCCTTGCCACCACATATGAACCTTGATCTGAGCAGAGGGTACAAATTATAAAGTTTCTCATTGTGTAATTTTCACAATCATCCTGTACCTTCCTCTCGCTTAATTCACGGTGACAGAACTAGTGAAAGACGGAGTTCTACAGAATGCGGTAGACATGTTAGTAGTTGACAAAATTCTAGCTTCTTGGTAAGAATTTTCTGGTGTGGAGTTGCTAAGTCATTATTAATTCAATTATTACTATACTTTATTTTTTTCATTTTCTTCAAATAAATCCTTGTCGGTTTGAATCGCAGTCGTTCTTATGTAGGAATGTAATGAACTCGATCCATCTACAAGAAGAAGAACAGCTGATTGCTCGTCGTGTGTACTGTTAAAACTTGCAAATGGGTCTACTGCTGCAGCTGTTGACGCTAAGAAAAACATTAATTTCCGTTGCGTTTCTTAAAATGTTGATCATATTTACAAATGTTTCACAGAAATATGATTAAGACCTATATTTAATATCGTGCACAAGTTTTTCGTACAGTGAGGTATGATTAAGCCAGTCGTTAGGATTCTGTGTAAAGTCACATTTCGATTAAAATGTTATGAAATGAAATTAAATTTTCCGTGCAGATTTATGCGTATTCGCCTAGATGCAATGAACAGTATCCCACAAGGTGTAAGCAGGGGGAAATACGGACCTGAGTGTATGTTCCTGCCCCTATACATCCACATTTTTATGTTCATAGAAATAAAATAAGTATTTTTACTTCTTACAGTCTGTACCGACAAGTTCAACACAACTTTTCGTTTCGTACCTCTTTATTACTAATACTGCTACATGTTTCGGGCGTATAGGGTGTCCATCATAAGGCAAAACACAAGACTAGGAAACCTACACGTCCACTACTCGTAATTCTCCATTAAGACTCAATGAAACGTTGCGACCTTCGGCAATATATACATCTGTACTGTCCGAAACAGAAATAGAAAATACATAAATTTCATTATTATTTCAATTGGAAATAATAAACCAATATATTTTATGATTTTTATGTTTTTACGTATTTTAAAATGAAATTTTATTGCAACATAATTTTATTGTAGTGTAAGAAAGGGAGGCCTCCGCTTTCACACTCTTTCCTGGAAATTGTATTGCGCCTGATGACGGACGCCCTGTGCACCCGGAACGTGTAGCAGTGTTCGTAGTAAAGGACTGCAAACAAAAGTTTTGTTGAGCTTGTCGGTACGGACTGGGGACGGTTATGCACGCACACAGCGGCATGGGAAGCCCAAACAGTATTTTCACCTACAGATGATCAACATTGTATCAAACTTTGTGCGCTGTACGCCCGTACGTAAAGTGCAGAAGCGCCTTCTGCAGATACACGGAGAGACGTTCAGGCATGACGAAGTTAATACGAGCTTTTTGAAAGTCTGCGGGCGCGCCTAAAAATCCCGTCCCGACTTCTCAAAATAAGCCACGTCTACAAAAATTACATTATTCTCCGATGTGACGCCCTGAACTTACGTATATATGTACCAAAGGTTCGGAAGCACCACCTATTGTCAGTAGAGCAACTTTGATATCGCTCCGCATATTTCAGAGCGACACCTGCCGGAACAAGAATTCTTGATAAACATTAAAACCCACACTGTACCATCTTCTGAAGTAGCAACAGATAATGTTACTTATACAGCCATCCGTATATATATATATACCATATTCTGCTTGTGAACTTCGTTATTATTGAGCGCTACGTTAGTGCAATACACAGTTAGTGTTGAAGCCAAACTTACTTTCCCATTAATGGAGGGCTGATAAAATTTTATCTGCTAATGTGATTTTAATACGTAAAATTGTTAACGCGCTCTGAATCTACGAAGATCTCTTTTTGGAGAGATGGACTCCGAGCGCATTGTACTGACTTGGTTCATGTGCGACAGGGTGTTTCTGAGATACACGGCACTACTGAAGGGCGTGTTACAGGCACGAAAACAACAAAACAAGATTACGTGCACACAAGTTTTGGAGCTTCGTTTTCGACCTGTGGTCCATTTGGAAGAAAAACATCGAGGTCAAGCTGCGACCGCACCCATTTTGTAACTCTGCCTGTATAAGCTGTTCCTGTCTCATGCTTAACACTATAAAGCCCTGTTGTTACCTTACTTGTCGCCAGGTTTAACATTAAGAAATTATACTTTCTGACTGCACAGTGCCTTTATATGTTTTGTACGGGTCTAAGAAAAATCAGTGGTTTTGTCCTACACAACGTTCCTTCATTGGCTTTTGTACCAGGGAGGAAGGGCTTAATAGGCGAGACAAGATGAGTATGCAAACATAATTTATGTTAATTATCGTCCTTCAGAATGATGTTGTCCTGTGTGCAGTGTGATGTGACAGTGATTCTGTGCACGTCCAGTCATTCTGTGCTGATCCTCTTCGGTGAATGTGCATTCGCCGATATGGCTAACATGGCGTGATATTTGGCTGGCGTATGGCCTTGAAGTTCCAGTAGGTTGTCTTTACCAGGGCGCATCTACCGGTCGCCGAAATCCAGATAGACGAAAACATTTTCTAGCTTTGAGATCTGCGCTCTTCTGGGGTGTTACGCCGACTTTCGGAACAACGTATCGGTCCCATCTTCAAGGGCCAAGAAATCCAATGCCTTCAGTGGAATTCTTGACCCTTGCAGATGGGACCGATACTTTGTCCCGAAACGTCGGTAAAGGATTACCACTCGACGCTGCGTAACAGCCCAGAAGAGCGCAGATCTGATCAACATTACGGCGGAAGCCCGAAATCACGGGTTTTCTAGCTTTCTTCGGTGTCTTTCAGAGGGAGGTATATCTGTTTTGGCATTAGCAGGATGAGGAAGATAACAGACACTCCGAGCATCAAGAACGTAAAACGGAGTCGTGGAAGCGATTACCAGTTTTCTAGGACAGGAAAGCGGATGATCCTGTCTGTAAAGTACATTGCCTGTCCAACTGCCTGGAGTGTCTCACGTGAGCAGCGCCAGTAACCTTACCACCTGCAACGAGTGTAAGGCCGGCACCGTTACATTTCCTACAAGAGCGGAGATTATTCAGTGATTATTGCAGAAATTTGTCGTGAATTCTTCCTGCTGTCCCTATGTTGTCCACAGGCGAGCGATTATTTACGCATGACGAGAGGTCAAATACAAACTTTCGTCACCTTCCGTAGGCAGGTGACAATCCGCACGGAATAATTCGGTCGCGACCTCTACAAATATTCCTAGCAAATGCGTGGGTAGGAACAGGAAGATATCGACTGTTGTGTCTTATCTTTCCCAGCACAGGCTGGGATGCCACAGGCCATCATGACCTTTCACACAGCAGAATTGCACAGCTACTACAGAACGTCCCACTGCAGAGGAGAGGGCGCATGTGGTTCATGATCGATGGTGCTCATCCTCATTTGAACGTTTCTGACAGGACGTCTCCGCAAAACAGGTATCCAGAACAATGGGTGGGTCCAGCCGGGCAAAATGCAAGCTTTGCATTATCACGTGAATTCAACTGGATTAGTTTTCGTTACATGGGTCGACTGTATTGTGTATGCTACGACGTTTAGAAGTGTGGAGTAACTGCAACACATTTGACAAGACGGGTGCAAATTAATTCGTAAGACGCCTGTTGTTTTTAGAAAAAAAAACTCTTAATAAGATGCCCCAAAACGCAGTATGGAGGCATAAGGAGAATATTTCTTGTGACTCTTTGTAATTTGTTCTTCTTACAGTTGTAACTTCGTAGGTTGTAAACTTTCTTTCGTCCTTTCTTATTCTGACCTTTTATACCTAAACATTGTAGGTGTAGAGGACTATTGTTACGCGTCATCACACTCAATGACACACAATCGGTAGGGCTGCTCTGGAAGAGGGATCAGCCCGACGTTGTAAACTGTGAATAAGCAATTTTTGAGGAGGGCTTTACGTTTTATCTTAATTCATTCTCTTCAAAAAAAAAAAGAGCCGTAAGTCAAAACAAATCTGGCTATACATAGGCATGCCTCTTTTTTTATACCTATATATTTGCGAAACATCCAGTACGTAATCCCCTAATTTACACAGTCGCTTGTGATCGCTTCTTGGCTGAGAGGGCGCTGACGGAGAGGAACTGCCGTTTTGATTTATAGCTTGCACTCAGATCTCGATTCTTCCTTTCCATTTAGAAGCTGAATAGCTTAATGCTCTCTGCTTCTATATTGAAGATGTTTCCCTTTTCGAAAAAAAAAACTTGGAAAAATGTCCGTAACATTAAGTGTTGTATACCCATGCGTTCCTGAATCCTGCGCTTTGTAAAATAGGCATAGAAGTACACTGTCCACAGCACTATGACAACAATATTCATATCCATACTTGGTACAGACAAGAACAACGTAACAGATTTGTGCCATCTTTACAGGAAAAAAAAAGGAAAGATTTGTGATTTCAGGCTTCCGCCGCGATATTAATGAAATCTGCGCTGTTCTGGGGTGTTACGCAGAGTCAAGTAGTTATTCTGTACTGACGTTTCCGGACAATGTATCGGTCCCATCTTCAAGTGTCAAAAAGCCCGCTTCATTGGACTTCTTGACCCTTTAAGATGGGACCGATACGTTGTACCGAAACGTCGGTACAGGATTACCACTCGACGCTGCATAACACCCCAGAAGAGCGCAGATCTCAGGTAAATATTTCTTATGATTCTTTCCGTTATTCAGTCCCCTTTCTTATCTAAAAAACCAAAAATTAAAATTAAACCATGATTTCACAATTCATGTTACACTGTGAGAGACTGGTATGTCACTCAAAGAAAACAACACAAATTGCTGAGGAAGCAATTATTACACTTGCCTGGAGCAACAGATGAAAATAAAGAAAAATTTAACACTACATAAAGTGATATTTATTAACAGCCAACTCTTACACACGTGCTGAAATCCAATATTCAGTTATTTAGACACGCGCCAACATGTTTTAGTGGTTTAAAACACCATCTTCAGCGGGCACTGTGTTTTAAAAACACTAAAAGCTTTTACAAAACTTTTAAAAAACACTTCAAACCACACAGTGCAGCTTCGAAGTTGTCCACAAGGCACTCTTATCACGCCACACATGTTGACGCCTGCTGGCTTGCTGACGGTGCTGTATGTTTAAGAGCAACATCACAACACAGCCACCATCACGTAAACAGATCGCTGAAGCAGCCGGACACAGCCTGTATTTGGCTACACATATATTGACGCTCGTATTCTACAACATTCCACTCCAACGAATTACTCATCAAAGAAAAATATCCGTCAGCAATTCAACACGCGTTAACATGTGTGTTGTGATAATGTTGTTTGTGTGGGCAACTTTAAAAGTGTGCTAAGTGGTTTTAAGCGTTGAAGTGTTTTTGGTGTTTTTAAACATAGTGCCCCATGAAGATGGTACTTTAATGCATCGGAACATGCTGGGGTGCGTATAAGAAAATTTGGATATTTGATTTTAGTAGGTGTTTAATGTGTTCCATGTCCGTGCACCATATTATACAAAAACACTAATCACCAACAAATGCACAAAGAGTTTTATCATCAATTGTAACACCCTCCTACATGTTTCGACCCTACTGGGTCATCTTCAGGGAGAACTTTTTTGTTATCTTTACACTAAAGTTGCACTTTTTAGTTGAGTGAGAATGTGCTGTTGACTGTGTACTGGGGGCGTGATGTCTCTGCAGGCCGGAACCGAAGAGAGTTCACGCCTCCAAAAACAACGCAGTACACAGTCAACAGCACATTCTCACTCAAATACAAAGCGCAACCTTAGCGTAACGATAACAAAAAAGTTTTCCCTGAAGATGGCCCAGCAGGGTCGGAACATGTAGGAGTGTCTTACGATTGATGATAAAACTCTCTTTGTGCATTTGTTGGTGATTCGTGTTTTTGTTTAGTACGTGTGTCCGAGTTGGTTGGTAATACATATAATTCTTCGTAAATACGTAAACGGTATGGACAATGTGAGATTGTGACACTAGAGTCGGCATTCTGCCAGCGACTTTTATCTGATTATCTCTGAAATACAACTCTGTATTGTTAATGCAGCACGAAATTATTCAGTGGTTTTCCTTATCCGAAGCGCAAACAGCAACATAATAAACATGAGAAGTACGTTCAAGAACAACCGATCACTAATTAGCCACTGTTTCTAGGCATCAGACGCAACGCAATGTGACAATATCGAACCGTACAAATTAGTGAAATTTTTCGTATGTTTTAATGGAGATTGCCGTCAGAGGAATGTCAGAGCAGGCTGTGTGTAAGCTTCCGTGATATCAGCATTCGTTGTGTGCGTTATCGGTTTGACCAGTCTTCTCCCGTCACGTATGTAGCTGATGCTATATAATGCTGGCGCTGAAGAGTTATTCTGACAAATTCTGTAGAACATTAGCAGAATTTCCTTTCACCTGCGTGTAGAAGTCCTCGTCGTTAGGAGAAAAGAATTCTGAGAATAATATGTGGGATTAGAAGAAATGAAACCCAGAGCGATGGATAGAATTGTATAATGAACAGCTGCGCAATTTGCACCCTTCATCCAATGCCATTAGGGTCGTAACGTAACGGGCACTGTGATTTGGGCACGTAACAAGTGTGAAAGGAAAAATAAATTCTGTAATATTTGTGTTAGACAGAAGTTATATTAGATAGCCTAATTATTATATGTTTTAACTTACTGCTCTGTCTGATTTATCGAAACAAGAAAAATGTTCTTTATTGCCTCATGCCAATTGAAAACTTTACTCCACTCCTTGCTGTCATGTGTTTGTGACGCTCTGGTAATGGTACTTCTATGTCTGAGTGTACAGCCTAGGGTAATCTGTACTCGTGTCGACATACGCCATAGGCTTAAACAGTACTGTAGAATGCAAAGTGCTCGGAGTTTCTAAGCGGCTTTGCAGAAATTCAGGTGTTGTGGAATGCTACATCTTGCGATTTGGTGAACGGTTACCGAACCGACGTTTCGAATAATTGCATTGCCTGTGTACTTACGGTCAAGGGACCCAAAAAGATGAAGGTGATACGAATCTTCGAAACGTCTGTACATCTTTACCAGTCGGCACGTGGTAACATCCCATAAGATCTGAATCTTTGAGAACAGAGTTTGGTAAAACTGGTGAAAAGTTTACGTGTGTAGGAAATACTTTGATGTTGCAGATAAGAGGATTCCTTGAGGCAGAATGCATATAAATTATACCAGTAAGGTGTCTAGCTGTGGGCTGTTTGCGTGCATCGGTAGACAGGATTAATGTATCGCTTTAATAACACAGTTTTCCAATTAAATCCAAAATAGGGCTTCCTCTGGTTACGTTCATTTCTTATGATAATTTTGCAGATCTAGCAAGTCGGCTTAAGAGCCAGAGCTCCTAATTTGTTGTTGAAAAGTAACCGGTTCGAACCTCCGTCTGTACAATCAGTTTCCTCTGTTTCTCCAAACAAATTCCAGGACAGTCCTTCCGATATAAAGTAACAGTTTCCTTTCCTGTCTTTATTTACTAATCACACTTCGATTCAACGCGATATAATCTGTGCTGCTGACAGAGTCCTGCAATAAATACATAAGAATCTGCAAAGCTGTGAATTGCGTTACGAGTTCCGTCGCATTATTAAGAGCAAAGAAAGAGCTGGTTGTAAAGCACATCGCTCGCTAACTGTCCACCTCATTATGCTTTTGTGGGAAAGTAAGAAATAAATCAGTGAACACACGAATAAAAACATCTGTTTCCTTTTCAACGCCCGGAACAATTTCAAATAGGCCTAGCTTATTGAGTATAGTGGCAGGCTACAGGCAAGACGGCCGGAGTTCTAGTGCTGGTGGGGTCTCAGTTTGGGAGTTTGTAAATTGAGAGGGGCGAGGAGAGTAATGAAAAGGGAACTGCTATGCGAGGAGAAGGAGAACGGAAGTCATGTATTGTTGAAATGCATGGAAGCACAAAGACGGAGAGAGAAGCTCCTGAACTGCAAGTGGCCAAACATGAATCAGGAAACAGCATTCAGGAACGTACTCACTGGTGACAAGGTCACAGAACTGAGAAATTAAGTGCCCTTGCACATAAGATCAACAACGAATAGGAACACCCGCAGAAGAAAACAGAACTGGTGTTGGAAGGAGAATGAGAAGTTGTTTGTAGGTAGGATGGATAGGCTATTAAAAGAGAGGGTGAGAGAAAGAAACGTACATTACACGTAGAAATCAAAACACAGAGATAGAGCAGAAAACTAAAATAAATATATGGCAAATAACGTGGCAAATTTAATATTGACATTTTATTAATAATGCATAAATTACAATTAATATAACAGATGTAGAGTCTAGGATTAATATAGGGATATACACTGCAGAAAACGTTTTGTTAGCAGGCACATCATTATTCTGTAATGGGAATCATTAAAATAAAACTGCCTTAAAATTTTCTTATCTAACACGAGATATTTGTCTGGTGACTGAAGCAGCTGGGAGCGCGAAGCTGATACTTCACCTTCATCTGTTGCAGACTTTAAGAATTCTTTGAACTACACCTCCTTCCTTCTAAAACTTCTTGATTATGTCGTCATTACCAAACACAGGAATGAATGTACCTACCACGTTTAATCATTGGATATTCTGCGAAATTTCACGTTCGTGCAGCGATACAAGTGAAAATTCAAGTCATCCTCCGTATTGTCAGTAACGTCCCAGAAGACCTTAATTTTCCTCATACTATCAGCAGAAACGCTTCGACATTTGGCTCAAAATGTTGGCAGTAACAACAAAACACGTAATATAAAATCACTCAGGAAACTCAACCGTGAAGTTTTTACAATGTTTTTGTAATTTAAGTTTGTAACACTGTAAATCTTACACCTTACTACCGACTTCTTGTTTATCAGTCTGAATTTACTCATTATTTATTTCATCGTATCTCTTTCTAAATTTACATACATTCTGTACGTCTTCCTTAAAGCTTCTTCATTTTAAATTTCTTATGAGTTCTCTTTGCGTATTGCGCTCTCGAGACTTGCTTCTACGTATTTGTGTTCTTCCCGCATAAAATATTCCTCTTAGCTCTTTATTTTTTTCTCATTTCTCGCAGTACTCCTTGTCCGAAATTTTATGGTTCCTTTTGCATAAAACGAGTATCCGTTTACTGATGTAAGTGCTTTTCATTCATCCAGCTTGTAGGCCACATTTTAGAAGCAATGTTTAAACACCGTCACTACAAATGATCTCAAAGGGCCAGATTTATCTTTCACAGTGACAAGGTTACAAGATTGATTTGAGGTTCGAAGCTCGGAAAAGGAAACAAATTTTTCACTTCTCTAAAATGTCAGGACCAACCCTGAGGCTCACACAGCCCCCTTTTCAGTGGGTGCTCAGGCTATATGAAAGTATACGGAACCGAGGTAATGGGTCAGAAAGACGCTGTTTACCCGTCACTTCTAGCAGACACTTTTACGAGATTGGCAGTCAAGGTGTAAACTAGTTGATCTACATCGCTTGAACTTTTAAATCAAAATGACCAACTGCAGTATCAATACGCCAGCTTGTATGTATTGACATCGAATTGCTTACAGAAACTATGTACCACAGTTCTGCAAGTGTAATTCATTGAGTGGTATTCTCGGATATATCCCAGTGCTCTTTAAAATTATATCGTTTAATTTTTTAATTGTGTATTTCTAAAAAATTTTAATGATTTAATTTTTACCCCATAATTTTTGTATGAACAATTCAAGGCCACATTGGGAAGCTGGTAAACTACGCTTGCAAGCCGGTTGATGATTTGGCCATATCGAAACACGTGGCTTTAAGTCATGTGTACTGATGGTGAATGTTAAAATGACTGGAATACGCGGTACAGTGGAATATTGAATTACACCAACTACCAGGTGACGCACAAATTTCTGGTTGTTAAAATATAACTAAGTGCCTGACTGTATAATTCACTGATGCAGGATGAATGTTAATAAATTAAACCTAGCCGGTAATCAATAATTTCCCCACGTTTTATGAAAACCGACTTTTCACTTCCGTGATTAAACGAGCCAGCCAATTCTCTATGCCATGGCCAAGTGTAATCCAGGCCACAGCTTCACAGCACTTTGTGAGATCTGTGTAGGCCTGATTTGTCCCTCCTATTCTCTTCTCTTCAGATTTTCACACCAGATTCCTTTCCGTATGTTACAGCCCCAATTATTTTAGCCGTTTTTATTTAATCACTCTAGCCGTACCATCAAAACCAGTGAAGTAAATCCACATGTAAAGATTTCCCTCTTGCAGCGCCTTCGTTGTTCCCAAACCGACGTATTCTCCTGAGCGCTTTGTTCTCCGACTTGGCACCTACACTCCATGGCGTTGGAAACGAACCCCTTCACGTTACCCTCTTTATTCCGTGGAGCTGAATGTTGTTCGGTAGAACTTTTGTGACGATTCTCTCTCATGTGTTCACCAATAGGCGTGATATGAATGGATGACCTGTCATGGGACTCTGCGAAGTGGGGACCGTCCAGTGACTGCAACTGTCCCCAACCGAGCAGCGCACACACTGCTGCTTACGGCCTACTGTGTACGGAAAGGCCGTTAACCGTTACTGGTCCAATGTCCAGTTACACTGGACAGCGACTTGTGTTGTACCAGGTCCGATATCGAGCGCAAATTGGCACATTATCTTACGGTGTTTTAAATTGGTTTTACCTAAGCTTCTTCCATATAATGGCTGCTTCTAAATTAACCGTTTAAAGACGAAGCGTATCTGTTTTATATAAGGACTCAGTACGTACCGCGCTGTAAACACTGTCCATCTCGGTTATACAAAACCAATCAGATAATGCTGTATAAGGCAAAAGTTGGTGTTTGTTCTGAGATCCGTACAAAACATATAAATGCAGCGTGAGCATAACCTAGAATTTTTGAATGTTACTCCTGATGGTACGTAAAGTTAACGCTAGGCTTTAAAAGGTAAAAAAATCAGAGATTTTCTTGAAAATTAATATGGACCAGATGTTGGAATTCATTACAATAACTTGCACTGCAAAGTGTTAAGTTTCGGGCGTCTGAAAACAGAAACTTAAGAAAAATAACTGGCCGTGTAAGGAATGTGTTAAGAAGGAAATGTGAAATTTAGGCTGACGAAACCTCAGAATCATGCAGTTCACCTTGTATTTTAGATCAAACCGTGAATGCGTTGATCCATTACGTTGGATAAACATAAAGGATTGGTAAAGTTACGATGCAAATAATTTTACAAACATGGAAACTTGGAAGGACAAGAAGCAGATAAAATTAAACTGAACAAGTTGTGTCAACTGCAGACGCCGCTTACTGTTTTGAGGGATGTGCGCGGTTCAGTTATCTGCTGGGACAATGATCATTGTGGATAGTATTTTGTGACTTTCTGCAGTTCCTCCAAGAATGTATCAAGAACGTGCGTAAAATTGGGCAGTGACGACTTCCTGCCGAATATCTTCAGATCCGCTGTTTACCAATTTTCTTCAAATGACGGCTGATATTCAGTTTGTGTGTATCTTTACAGCAGCGCTTCTATATTAAAATTAAGCACCAGGATTGTCGGAAGCAATCATTACCATAATGCTTTGCATGCCTACTGCGATACAGAAGTGGAGCTGTAGCTCTCCCCTCTTTCATTACGTCACTTTTCTTGTCGTAATTAAATCAGCCAAATTGTTTTTCCCACAGAATTCCAGAAAAGAGTCACATTAAGCGGAAGAGGAACGCTTGATGCGCCCGCCATTTTCCTAATTTTTTACTCCAGGCAGTTCGAAACAACGTAAAACGTGCTCATAAATACACAAATACAAAGGAATGAACTCAGTGAAGCGTAGGCTTCACTGACCCCGGAATGTCAGACAGAGAAAAAAGAATTCGGTCCAAAAGTAAGTTAATGTATTTTTGATGTAAACAAATGCAGCGCAAGGTGCCACAAGACACACTACACTCCATTACACTGTGCTGGCAGAAGTGCTTCAGGAGCTAGTGGCTAATGTACGGAGTAAGTAGCGTAGAATAATGACTGGTCTGCTGCACTGGGAAGCGAGTCAGTGACTATATTGTAGCTACATAAATGCTTGTATTCTTTCTTTCCTTCTTCGTTTCTTTCTTTCTTTCTTTCTTTCTTTCTTTCTTTTTTCTTTCTTTCTTTCTTTCTTTCTTTCTTTCTTTCTTTCTTTCTTTGTCGCTTGCTTGTTTGCCTGTTTATGTTCTGTCTATTGTAGGCACTGCTACAGGCAATATTCACGCCTCCACAGAGAGCAACAGATGTGCTTTTGCTCCTACAATTAACGAACTGAATGGAGTAGATCAGTCTTTGAATATTGATAATTGCTTATCTGGCCCACAAATGATCCGGAATGTTTATTATTCTATGTACATGGGTGGAGTCGTATCAGTCAGATGTGTCCAGTTCACACGCTTACACCTAATTCCTTCAAGGCCCATTTTAATTCTATAATACCATTACACTTACCAAGTATCTTCACGAATTCCCACTAAAATTCTGTAAATTTCTCAAACTCTACTACGTGTAGTAGATCATCAGTTCCTCTTCACTTGATCGCCCCAATAACATTTCGTGAAGAGAGTACAAATTATGTATCTCCTTTTCATAAAATTCTCCCTAACCGTCTGTTACTTCTCTCTTATTATAAAGAACATTGCATGTTACGAGACACTTTCACTTTTTCTTGTTACGTCTCATATAAAATGTAATCTCATAAACTCGGAAAGGTACAGGAAGTGAATTATTTCCTTCCATATGGATGAAAGTTGAAATAAAGTTTTTAATACAGTCTCATTTTAGTTCCTTTCTCCCAGTATGCACGTTCGTGTAAGCGCATCGTTTGGGCTGTGGAGGCAAGAACAACATGCTGCGGGCTATATTAAAGCAGGTGTATGGAATATCCTGCCCTCTGTACAGTGTATTCTTCAAGCTTTTCTATAAAATATCTTTCAAAGGTCTTACATCTGCTGCCTTTAATCCCAGTATGGCTAGACTAGTTTCTTCATGATGGCGATGTGTGTGGCCCTCCTGTGCTTCATTAAACTTAATATGTACACCATAACTCTAGCCACCTCCACACTTCCTTAACAACAGATACTACCAGAATGCTTCGTGCGAACTTCTGAGATGATACTGCAAGTAGCACCTAATATTAGAACCCTATACAACCATTTTATTAAGCCAATATTTTCGTATAATAGAAACCAAAAGCTGTGACCAATAAGTTATTACAAATATGACTGCAATGAAAAATTTGTAATTCGTACTAATGTCGTCACATTTATTTCAGAATTTATAGGAAAATATGCGTGGTTAAACTTCTGTTTTTACTTTTTGTATTTCTAATGCCTACGGATTCTGAAACTTCAGAAAACGCTGAAACGTATATACAAAAATATCCCCTGTGTATTTTTAACACAGAGGCGTATCCAAACAACGAAACGCCGGCTTAGGTTTCTTCGCACTATAATAGAACTCGTCGTTCAGTGTTCTCTGTAGACAACAGGGACGAACCAGCTTCCCTTCAGAAAAAAATACTCTGCCATTTAATGTCTTCTTTAACTTCTTCAACAAGATAATGTCAATTTGCTGTTTTTAAAAAGCATTAACAAATAAACAGAATGTCGCGGAATAATTAGGGAAAGTAGTAAGGCTCACCGAATGCCCCATTCCTAAGCATGTTTCATGGTATGCAACGTAACCGCTTAAGGGTGGCAATGTAACTAGATTTTCACTTCACAGGCGGCCGGTTTGTACTTTGAGAAGCCTTCCTGCAACCGAACACCTGTCAGACGTAATTTTAAGTTTAATTCTGTAAAGTGGAGGCTGCATGTACAAGCAGTCGGCTCGAATTATAAACACCAGCCCTACTGTAATGAAATTTAAATGTGCAAGACTGGACTGCAGTTCCTCACCCATAATAAATCAGCTCGACTGGTCAGCATATTACATGAGAAGGCTTTAGTAGGTGCGGTTTGCAAATCGAATTACATTCATCGCGTATTTGCAAAGGGTTCGCCTTCTATCAAACAATTTTTACAAGACTCGGTATGCACGAATAGGTTTGTGCGTCCATGCGTGCATGCGCTTTTACGCACATATGTATGTGGGCCACAATGTAGTTATACAATTGTGTACATATATCATTAAGAGTATGTGGACTGCCAAGCCTTTGCATGCAATCTATTTAAAGCATAAACGTGGATTTAACTTTCAGTTACTTAGTTAACACATTTTGCCCAAATTAGGGAAGGGCGTCCTTCTGTGTTTGTGTGTTGTACCATCTTCAGATATATGGGACGGCAGGACAGTTCATGGAATGTACTGCTGTCTGGAGCGTGTCGCCCTGTTGTCTGGCTGCAGACGTGTCAAACAAATCAGCTGTTCCTGTGATCAGCACAGATGTTCAGAGTGTCCTGACGGTGGTGACGGTCAGGTTTCTGTACCATACTACGTGGCGTCACACACCATACTACATGGCGTCACATACCATACTACATGGCGTCACACACCATACTACATGGCGTCACACACCATACTACTTGGCGTCACATACCATACTACTTGGCGTCACATACCATACTACATGGCATCACACACCATACTACATGGCGTCACATACCATACTACATGGCGTCACATACCATACTACATGGCGTCACACACCATACTACATGGCGTCACACACCATACTACATGGCGTCACATACCAGACGACAGCAACCTTCACAGTCACAACTGCGATAAGTTACAGGCGAGACTGCCATGCCATGGGTGAGGTGTGAAGTCGCTGACCCTTTATGGCGGAGGCCAGGGTTCGATTGCAGGCCAGTTCATGTGAGAGATGTGGTAGGCACGGTGGCAGTGAATCAGGTTCTTTTCCGAGTAGGCTACTTCGGTTTCCCCTGCCATGTTAATAGTGTACAGCCATATTTCATTCGCCTAATTTCGAAGTAATGTTTTCTTGGAAATTGACAGCGTCGTTATGAATACTTCTATCCTGTCGTAAGGACAGTCCTGTTCACTGAAACAGTTAACTGAATGACATTAGCAGTCTGTGAAAGAGATACGATTTTCTAGTCTTTAATTTTGGCAGTTGTTTACTGAGGTATCCGTTCTTACGGAATATGACGCCGCGTGGCCGGATAATTGGCTCCCGCCGTTTCGAGGTGGAGTAATAATGGCCTTCGCTTGATTGGTCGCAACGTACAAAATATCCCCTTTCTTGGACCCTGTAGCGCTCGAATATGAGACCAAAACGTTGTCTGGAACTCCCGTTACCAGTTACCAGGTGACGCTGCTCCTTACCCCGTAAGAACAATAATTCAGGTATTCTTTTCGTAGCATAGAGCATAAGGAATATGATGTTCCCAGGCGAAAAGGCTACTTAAACACCATAACTACTAAGAGCCTCCTTTTATGTTCAGATAAACTGTTCAGTCACTAGCTGAAACTGGTTTCAGAGGTAGACATTCTGAGAGACTAATTTTAGCATTTCCACCTGCTAACCATCGATTTACGAACGATTTATTTAAACATGTGTGGAAAAACTATATTGTCTAACAGCCGGACCTATCAGAGCTCATGTGTCACGTAATACTGGAATGCTGTGTAAATTAATGTGATAAATATTTTATTTTTAAATTACACAAAATAAGTAATCGACTGTTCCGCACTCTTTAAGCAACACATTTTTCTGTGGCACTGCCTGCAAAATTTATAATTTTTTTCCCATGTAAATTGACTTTATTTTTTGCTTTGCCTCGTTATGAAGACGACAATTCAATGAAGCAATGATGGCGTACCGACTGGCTACAAATGTCCTATTTACATGAATGATGGGAGTGCAAGATTAATGATCGTCATTACATGTTAATGTCTGGGTGCGCTGAAGCGGCTGGAACTGCCGCATTACGTCTGGCAGCATCAATCATTACACTCACTCGAGCATTCAGGCCCAGATGTATTGAGAGAGACGTGCTGCCCTTCAGCATAAGGTCTTCGGTTCGATACCAGTAACAATCGCGTCCATTTAGAGGCCCTATAAATAGATTACGCAACGTGTAGCCGAAGTTGAGTCTGTCATGTTCGGACTCTGAGGGCTCTACCAGCGCCACGCTAATCAGAGACCAACAGCCTCAGCATAAAGAACAGAGAACAGCTGTATCCGTCGGTGCACACTCATCTTCCGTATGTGCTTCTTACTATCCTGCATTCGGCCGCGCGGTCTAAGGCGTAGATCTGCGGCCGAGCGCTTGCTGGGATCGTGGGTTCGAATCCCACCGGGGGCATGGATGTTTGTCTGTTGTGAGTGTTTGTGTTGTCAGGTAGAGATCTCTGCGACGGGCCGATCCCTCGCCCAGAGGAGTCCTGCCGGCTGTGGTGTGTGTCTGAATGTGATCAAATGAAAATAAACAACCTCGACACCTGCTGTGAGTAGGTAGAAGAGGGAAGGACTACGAAAGAACGAACTATCGTGCATTCTTCATTTATCTAATATTTGATTAACTTCAGGTACAAATGGTTTCACAGATATGAATGTTAATGGTTATGATGTATTTTAATTGAACGTTGCTAATTAGCCATCGCATTCAAAAATATAAAAGCTGTAGAAATGAATGATATCTGCAGTATGTCATGTCATGTCATGTCATGTTATGTTACGTTACTTTACGTTACGTTACGTTTTGTGTTATGTTGGAATTTACGAATTTTGTATGACGTCCCATTGTCGGTAATTTATAAATGTCAATTTCAGCTTAAAATGGAACGTCAGTTACGATCAACTAGAATTAAATAGGCGTACACCTGACACGTTTATTACGGACACATCATAAAAAATTATGTTTATTTATTTTACTTTTTATTTAGTTGAGTGGCACATACATTCCTTTGGATGCGCCCGGTAACACCAAGTTTTGCCAGCACACATCCACAGTCTTACTAAGGACTACAGTTTAACTATGCTATTTATAACGTTTACACAGGTCCGTGTCTCGTCCAAGTTATCTCTTGCCTATCGATCCTACGTACAATCGATTTCTTCCCCTCCCACCTTGGCTGAGTACTGCTTTCTTCACCCGGTCTTCCCATTTACATATATAAAAATCCCACATTACTTTCCGTGGTGAACACTGAAGAAGGATGCAAAGGCACTCGGAAAGCTATGACCTCCCCATTATGTGTTCTTATGTAAGTGTTATGTAAATAACACAAAATAATGTTATTCATGATTTCGGAGGGTGTGTACCAAGATCAGTTTAAGATGAAAAAAAACAGTTCTAATAAAACGACATATCAGCAACCTGATCGTTACTTCGCTGCTTGTTTATTCTGTCGTACAATCATTATGTACAAGCCGCAGTTATTGCGTGCATGCACACACATAAACATGGCTGTGCAGGCCCGTGTTATAAAGCGTCCGAGGTCACTTCCGCGTGAAAGATCATTTTGCAAAGGAACTTAACAAAATCATGAACTGTACGGAGCTTAGTTCTTTCCCAAGGTGATATAACGCGCCTGTTCAAGAAATTCCCCTCGTGTACGGAACCCATGTTGCCGTGCTTACCAAGCACGCCACCGCTCCGTATTCGGAGAAAATTAAATCTAGTTAAAAACCTCCTACTCTAATTTTTAGATCTGCTTAAATATTATACACCACTTATGCCTAAATTCTTCCGGTGGTTACGTTTCCTGTACGTAATGCTTCTTCTGTTCTCACAATCGGTCCAACTGGTCACCTTCTTCCTCCTCCAAGACCACATTTCAGAGCTTTTTCTTGCCGAAGGGTCTGAGTTTCAGCACTATACAAAGCTGTGCTCCAAATGTAGCACTTCCCTACTGTTTTCCTTAAATTAACAGTTTGTTACCCAAATATATACAGAATCATGAGATAATGAAGGTTAAATTACAAAATATCTGAAATATTTTTTAAATAGTTGTGATGTTAATCGGTAAAAGACTGTCGTGCAGAACAGACGCTTGGATGAACGTGACAAGTTCTATTCTTAGATTAATTTAGCGAAACCTTCGGGAACTGCAGAGTTCTTTTATCATCTCTTCTGCATTTTAGATGCAGACTTTTGTTCCTTACATCTGAGTCACGTCCTGAATTTAAAAGTTCAAATGAATACTACAATGGGACATGTCCATCAAAACAACTGTGTTAATTAATAACCTGCTTACGTAACACTATATTACATTTTCAGAGCTTGGAACTGAAGCATTTATCGGAATCCTATATTGTTCTCTGCTGCCTGGATTACTAGCATGGTGACGGTGCCAAAGGGAATATTGCGAGACGTGTGACGAAATATTTACTGTCAATTGACTCTATTGTTCTTTCTTAGTATGTGCCTGCTATTAAGTGTAAAGTCTAGACTGGCGCTTGTTAGTCGTTAATTACCATAGAAGAAGAAAGCCGACGTGCTGTTTTGAATTGCTGTTACAGCTGTGCTGAAATTATTTGTCTTCTGTTAATTATTGTGCACACTGCCTTATGCCTGCTTGCGTTGTTTTCTGTTTTAAAACCCTGTTTGTTATTAATTGGAATAGAGTGCACAGGTGGCGTAGAAGGAGGCTCTGACTCCTTTTGCCAAATTCATGAACAAATGCCGACAGAGAAGACTGTGTTTCTTGCTATTCAACAGATTCCATTGAAAGTGAATATCTACGGAACGACAGCTCTAAGACTGGCTATAGAGCGAAAGGAAAGGCCGCCACTGGTTTGTGGGCTGTACGGGAGCGTCCACATTTAAATTATGTTCGACCTCTATCGATAATTTCCACCTTATTTTACAGGCTTCAGCTACATCTCTGCAAGCCTATTCTTTCCCAAAACAACCCTGAGAACTCCAGTCACCCTTGGGAAACACAATCGTCATTCTAAATTCTACGTGGGCACAGCATCCGTTTTTGGATCGTGTAAAACGTAGCGCACTGCACGTGTCGGCCAGATAAATTACAATTAATAAGCCTGCTATTTAGCACTAAAATATGTCGTCTGTGAAGGGGGGTAGGGGGCTTTCTCAAGAATTTTACGAAAATAATGAAGCCACTTATAAGTGTCTGTTCTGGAATTTATTACGCGCTTAGTGTTAAAAGCAATGGCACGCTGGCTTAGCTAGGTGACTTCTGTGTAGCGTACTACTCTCACTAACGTGTTCTCTGTGTTCGTACGAAGCGTGTAACTGTCCCATATTGTTTAAGCGGAGCAGAACACCGATTGAGATATATATCTCAAAACATTGAGATATATGTCTCAAAACACTGATTGAGATATATGTCTCAAAACACTGTTGAGATATGTCTCAAAACACTGAGATATATGTCTCAAAACACTGATTGAGATATATGTCTTAGAAAATCGTAAGCCTAAATCTGTAGCGGAGTGAAAAGGGGGGGGGGTCTTGTACTCGCCTTTTAAATCACAAATGCATTCTTTGCATTTGAATACTTCTCAATGTTAACCTACTGCAAGCACAAATTCCTTGGTGCAGTGCTAATTACGCTGGCGATATTACATTGTTGCATGCAGGATTTAATTTTAGGCTATTGCACTCCGTGCTCGTTCCTTTAATTTCTTTTACAATAATAGCCTGATGACAGCTTTATTAAAAGCCGAAAGCTGTAGGTATGTTATAATAAAAACAAGTCCCTTATCAGTAAATTACATATTGGAATTAATTGTAATTATTTTCTCGATCACTTTCTTTTTCCTCATCAGTGAAATGTTTAGTGTTCTGCTGAAACTCCATAGAACACGTCACTAGTGTGCCCTATGATTGAGAAGTACCTTAAAATAAACCCTCCGTCTGGACCTTCCTAACGACTGCGCTGCCTTTTTTTATTCAGAAGTGCACAATGTTCCCTCCAAATTAGGGGGGTGCGCGGCTACTCAGTAACAGAAATGCTTCCGCGCAAATTGAATTGTTTCCGCACTGCTGGAATTTTCCTGTTTTCATTGTAAATATTCTTATTACGCATATTACAAAACCTTTAAAGTGCCGCGCAGTCGTCAGGGCGTGCGAGAATTTTCTGCTCAGAGCAGTAGCAGGTCAGCGCAGCTGTAAAAAAAAATTAGAGGGAACGTTGACAGTTCATGACCTGAAAATTGCATAAGGGGTGGCACTGCCTGTCCGTCATCCTGGTTTGTGACGTACCCCCCAAGGTAAGGTGGTATGGCAGACTTTTCATGGTTTTATTGGATTTTTTCAAAGAAATTCTGAGATAGTAACTTTAGACAGGCAACGCCAAGTTTCTTCGACGTTTTGTCCATTTCGTTATTCACTGTCACCCTTCCACTCGACGTTGTATGAGTTATAACATGTAGCTGAAAGGCATCATTAAATAAGTCAAGACGGGGGCATGGCTTCGTTCTCTTCTTTGATCTTTTACGATGAAAATTTTGTTACTTTTCAGTGCAGGTAATTAAAACAAAACTGTGTGTGCTATACAAGGAACGCCCTTATAGACAAGCAATCAGACACAATTTCCAATACTGAGCCCAACTTAACCTTTCCTCTTTTAATGCTGGGTGTTTGTGGCGACAGTTAAAAGATTTCATACAGGTACAGTGCAGAATATTAGTTCTACATGTCGGAATTTGCTTCTAAGCGAAGCGCCTGGCAAGCAAGTGTTGCCCGACCGGCCGGAGACTGATACATTTGTAAATGCAGGAACAGGGTCGAGAAGTGGCTTGCAGACATCTGTCTAAATGAAAGAGGATCAGGGCAGTTCGGACACTCTCAATTACCGGCCACATTCCGTTGTACTCCGAATCCCAGTACAGCATTTTAGGTACGGACTGTACTTAGTACCAGCTTTCGTTCAGATAATGGATGTAGACGGATTATAACGCCTGCACACCGACTTAATAGAGGGACGGTTCAATAGAATTACGGCTACACTTTCTATGTAGACCGCCTCGTGGTACAATATGATGGTCACATATTCAGAAAATCCTGGGTACACTCCCAGTCAACACTTATGCCAGAATAAGGAATCTGTCACCACTGCGGCATCTAAGAAAGTGACGACGGGAGTAGAACGAAATCGCGGAACGTAGCTTAATGTAGCTATAAAGTTCCCGGAATTCTTTTATTGTAAATTTTCCTCTAAACTTACAGCTTAATAAAGAGGTCACCTTCAAACTAATAACCTTGTCAAGCTGACAGCACAGCAGGGCTGCCACTGGCAGAATCAGGCACAGAACTCCTCCTTCGACGGAACCTTCACGACTGCCACTCCTTTCCAGAGTACCTTCGGTATCCAGAAATCTTTGTCCCTTTAAAGCGGAGGTTAATTAGGGAGAGAGCCAAAAGTCATATGGAGAAAAATCTGGCGAATAAGGGGGTGTACCTTTCCAATAATAGGTTCTTTTAGAAATAAGCTGCTTGACAGAGAGCATACGTTGATCTGGAACGTTACGATAGACGAACCAATTAATGGACCAAAGTTCAGAACTTCTGTACACACCGCTTCTTCGAACCTTGTCAATATATCCACATAAATCCCTGCTCTATCATTTGGCTTCTTCTAAACAAACAAATGCCGTGCTTTTTCAACGTTTTTATCGAATTTGTGCGTTTTAGTAATACCGCTTCCTTCAATACTCGCCTTCTATCGAACATCTTTGAACCCTTTGCAGCACTTGGAAACTCTATACGTTCCTTCATAAATTCTGTGCCACGTGCTTCAGAGAGATTTGCACACATTTCAGTTGCACTTACTTCTAATTTCACACGAGATTTAAGCTTAATTGACACCCTTAATTCCGATTACACGTTGCTCAATAAGAGCCACACACGCGCGCGCGCGCACGCACGCATGCGCGCGCGCACACACACACACACACGCACACACGCATACCTCCTACTTCTGCCACAGCTTTCAAACTACTGACGCTACAGTAATAAGATCGCAGCCTACGCAAGGCGAAACGTGGTCAGACATGATTTATATTTACAGGAACCCCGTGTTTTAAGCCAACATTGTTAACCACTGGACCTGCCTGTAGGGCACATACATTTAGCTTCATAATGTAAATAAGAACACAGCTCACAGCAGTCTCGAAAATAAAATGTATGTCACCTCAAAAGAACGTTATATCTACGATTAGTGAAAAATTGAGAGGGAAGTATTTCTTCAACCTCTTCCTCTTCCTCTGCTCTGTCAGAAATCAGTTCCGTCGGTCTTCTTGGACGTCACGCCGTACAGCTTGGTGCGTATTTACCACTCTTCTAACCTGCAAACTTAGGGTCTTTCCCAAAGGGTTTTGCCTGTCTCCCGTTCTACTTAGCCTCAACTGATACCAACCGCCCTGCCAGTCTCAAACCTCTTATTGGTCTCTTGTCTACTGGCGCCTCTGCCTTCCAACACTTTGTATCAACTTGCGAATTACTGCACTCGGCCGACGGCCTTTTAATCATGCCTCAGATCAGTTACTTGAAAGTGGCCACTCACGTTAATGTACACAGTTTTTCCAGCTTCGTCTTCGACCCCGCAGTTTGCTGGGTCTGCAGCGCGGTTAAGTGCTCTAAATCACTAGGCCCCAGGGACCGTGAGACTGCGAGGCCATAGGTTAGGCAGGATAGATGTGCAAGGCCCTGCTTATAGAACGCCTAAGCAGTGCTGTGTTGACAGCTGTGGTTTAGCTGTGTGTAGTGCGTTTGTACGCTTCTTTGCTCTGTGCCTTCTGCACTCAGCCCTCGTATCTACGTATAAAGAAACACTTAACTTCATGGTTATTTTCAGTTAATACAATAAATTTGCTTGTTCAAAACACGTATCATGAAGCCAAGGAATTACAAGAACAAACACAATTACACTTTTAGTTACTTCAATTAACATAAAGAAGTACTCTATCTGTAAAGTGCATTTTTAAAATAAAAATATGGAACGTGGTTCATGAAGGTTCAGTGGCGTCTGAAGTTCACTTCTACACAGATCTCTCTGGATCGAGTAAAGAAAACACTAAAGAGCGCTTCAGACATATTCAGAATCTTCCGTAATGTCCACAGTGAAGAGGTCTGTGGTTTTCCTCAACTTCGTGAGGCGACTGCTGGGAAAGTACCTTGAAGAATACCACGATCGCCAGCTTTCTAACGATTTCCTACTCGCAGGTCTTCATGGTGCTGCCATCGACATTATTAGACATAATACGTTTACAAAATGTTTATTCCTACCAGTATTTTTAAAATAATTTACTAATAAGTTGTTTGGAATGTTTAACGGCTACCTTATTAGCTGTGTGTTTATGTAGACAAGAATTTATTACAGGAACTGAAATTCATAATGAGCAATACTCTGAAAAGGTGTACAGTCGAAGTCGGTTATAACGTTACGAAGGGGACTGAATATTTTGTGTCGTTACAAACGAGTGTTGTTGTGACCGAGCAGTGGAACGTTATAGTTAACAGTGAGGAATTAATTGGCGCTACAGAATACCTGACGCTACAGGCAAGGTGTCGCATGAACCGGTGTGGTTAGAGCCCAGTTCTGCTATTATTTTGCTATAGATGACAGCATTCAAGGAATCCATGGTTTTTTAAAAAATCAAATTACGCCAAAATTAAAAAAATCGGCACGTAATATCCTTTGAATTTTACAGAGCTTTATTTTGTAGAAGACTTTAATGAGGGAGGTTCCAGCTGTATGGAATATGATACCAAGGAAAATGATATATTGGTACCAGTGTTTCGGGGGAGCTTACTGCCTCCATCTTCAGTGTAGTGATTCTTTTTGGCAGCCCTCAAAATAACAGCAAAAAGAGCGTTCGAAACTTTACACCTGTATACCAATCCACACGGCGTCATATGCCATAAGTTTGGAATCTGCATTATCAACACTGTAAGAACATAAAATCTCGACTTCAATATTTGAAACTATTCTTGTTCTTTTCTTCTTTTGACTGTGGTTTTATGATTTATGATTCTCTATCATCTAGGAGGCAGTGACCAACATTTCGGAGACAACTGCTGCATGATTCTTAACCAGAAGATCGCAAACTAAACTGCAAAAATTTTTTTGTGTTATGGCTATAAATGATCTGGGTTTCAAGGGTGAGACGTGTTTTTTTTCGGAAGTACAATAAGTGTGACATCAGAAATGAAGATTCTGTGTACAGTAAGCGTGCTTTGGAAATTTGTTTAGCAGGCTCCATACGGCTGTCTCCGTGAATGAGCGGCAACTCCTCCGGCAGGCATGTGTTGCGGGTTGCTCGAACACATTTTCATGTACTAAAAATCTACCTAGTATTCACCAAAGACTGAAGCAAATATAATTAAATTTAAAAAAACGTTGGGCTTCTTACAAATATTACACTGTCCCACACACCCGGTCGTGATTTACCGGTTCTTTTTTTAATCGTGTGTTAACAAGAATTAGAAATATGAGGTGGGAAGTAGTCTCTGTAACTTGCCAAGGCAGTGTATTGCTTTTTTCAAATAAATGTGAAGGTTTTAATAATAGCCTTCTTTTGTTTTGTCAAACTGCATATTTATTTAAATTTCAAGAACATATAAAACTTCTATACAAAATCGGCATCATCTTGCCTATCCCAAGAGTTCGTGTATGCCGTTTCTAAGATTAATCTCCCTAAGACAATAAATATCCTGGAAGCGCTAGCAGTGCGGTGTTCCGGGACATAACGTCTTGTACTCTGGTAGGTAGATTTAAAAGTTTCGGAGAAACCTGCTTTGGCTGTCGTCAAGTTAGAACACAAAAGCAGTGTGTCTTTACAAAGCGTTTGCCTCTACGTACTAAATTACACGGCGTCACTATAATCCTACCTTTCTTCGCCGTAGGAGCCTAAAATTTACACATGCTCACGATGTTGTATATTATGCATATCGTGTAAATGTTCTACTAGCCCTTTGAAAACAGCTGTTATCTCTTGGGTAGTAAACTTTTCCAGCTGGAAAATCTAATTCTCACGAGCACTCTATTACCAAAGAGAAACTTTCTTAAAGAAAATTGTATTGCTCATGAAGGGAAGACTTGAAAACCAGAATAATCACGTCTTGGCAGACAGGAGATGGCAATCAAAGGGACTGGAGGAACGATTTTTCAGATGAACTGACAGTGACACTTGTCACTAGCTGGTGCTTGCAAAAGTTAGGGAAAGACTGTCAGTGAGAATACAAGCAACAAGGATTTTTGACACGGAGAGATTCAATATCACGAAGCAAACTGAAGCAAAGCTAAAGAACTCTGTCGTGTTAAAATCTCAAATATTTTGCAGCTTTGGAGAACTAAGATGTTTGGGCGGACATAAATAGGGATTGGAAAAACATTAGACAGAAGATCAAAATCTTACCTAAGAGAGTCTTAGAAACGGAAGCAGTACAAAACGTGATTTAAAGAAGAATGATCTACGCTTTAAATCAAAGGAAGCAAACAGATTTGAAATTGTTACAACATGCGCGCCAAATTAATGTAGATAATCTAAACATTGCAAGGAATGGGACTAAGAGACCTGTCAGGAACAAAGGGAAAGATATTCGTACGTTAAAATGAATGAGCTTCAAGCAAACTGCAAGAATAATTACACGAGAGGTTCAACTGGAGGTTACTTGGTGACTGATGAACTGGAAGGAATTTCGAAGGAAGCGGTCTTGGCCTAATACCACCTCCCATCCCGACGTTTGCCTGCAGAGAAAACGAAGAATTTCAGTCGCGGTGTTAGAGGCGCCGTCCACCTTGAAACCAGGTGCCTCACGAATACAAGTCTGCAACATTGCCTCTACCCTAGCCTGATCGCTAGGACTGTCACATTCACTAGCCTCGCAGTATGCAGCGCGTGTCACATTCACTAGCCTCGCAGTATACAGCGCGTGTCACATTCACTAGCCTCGCAGTATGCAGCGCGTGTCACATTAAAATTGGAAGAAGTGTTCAGAAGCGTTACATATTTATGTAGCTCACCCCGCGACATGTCAGAGCTGACACAGTGTGGAGCTGGAGGTAGGGCTCCAACACATCCGCAAACTCTGCGCTAGAAGAACGTGGGTGGTAATCACCACAATCCAGCCGCTCTACCCCGGAAATTATGTTTACATGATCTGCATTATATTTGAAATATGTACATAAAATCCATTTATATATTTTATTCTCCCCACTTTACTTCATCCTCTCTTTTGTAGTCATTCGAAAGAGACTGTAAATGCGTCAGACCTGAAGTTATACATTACAATAAATCGTTCAGAAGTTACTACACAGCTGAAGCAATACGAGTATATGTATGTCCAACGCTATTTCTTCGCTAGAGGATCGTACAAGGTCTGATACGTGAAGCGATTTGCTCTCGTGAAATCTGCTATAGCAGTTATGAAGTTAATGCTTCTGTTTGTTATTTACATTCGTATGTTTGTTACAAATGCAGCTAGATCATAGTTTCTCAAACTGTGGTAGCTGTACCACTACTAGTAGTCCAAACACTGTTTAGTCTTAGGCGACCTTAATAAAAACTCGAAATATATAAAAGACTAGAAATTTTAAAAAGTAAATAAATAAACAAAAGAAGCCACAAAATATATTTGCTAATAAGCTGCATTGCTAGCAACATTCTATAACTCATCCCCGCGGTCAGTCAGTTTTGCCAATTTCAGCATTTTTATTTAAATAGAAAAAATATTTGTGGTAATTCGAAATTGTTAAGTTGTATTCAATCGTACGCCAGCAACAAATTTTAATTAATCTAGACCGTCGTAATATCTAATGAATATATCTTTATGTTTCCTACTTTTGTAAGTGTTTATATGAATATTCAATCATTTTCGTGTCACTAAATAATTAAATTCTTCGCATTTAGTAATAAATACCTTCTCCTTTTTTTACTGATATTATTAAAGTTAATCTCAAAAGTAAACAGAGCATTAGTGTCGTAAGAAGCCTCCAAGACAGCCCGCTAGAAGTTCATTAGTACATCAGTAACCAGGCCAGTGTATGTAGTGTTCGTGGCAGTTATTTCTGTTTATACTGTAGTTACAAAGAAAGAGACGGATTGCTCGTTATGGAGCCACGTCTTTCTAGCGACCTAACAAACAAAAGTCTGTGTAAGTGGTAATGCATCTCTTCACGCCACTCTCCGTATCCAGTGTCAGCGACCACTCTCACCACACGACGTCTCCAGTTCAGATTAGCTTCCTTTACTGACAGACCATCCAAACAATTTGGAATTTCTCATCACTGTTGTTTAGTCTTCGAATGAAAGTGCACGGACGATCTGACGCGTAGGACTGCGGCCTCTAACTGCGATTTCGCGTGCTAATCCTGCCGGGGGCGTGGATGTCTGTCTCTTTTGGGCGTTGTGGGTTGGGCGTACAGGTTTGTGCGACGTGCCGATCCCTCGTCCAGAGGATTCGTACCGAGTGTGTGTGTGTCATTGAGTGTGATAACGTGCAACAATAAGCCACTACACCTAAAATCAGTAGGTAGAAAGTTCAGAAAAAAGTAAGGTGCATCCATCATTTCTCACATGGCAACAAAACCGAATGTTGCTGCTTCGAAGGGAAAAGCGGAACTACCAGAGTTCTAATTTTCCACATCTTGCGAAGCATTTGTCTTTTCTTTGCTGCGTGTTTTGTTTTCCGCCTTTATAACCACGTGTAACTTGCCCTCCTGCGCTTTGCTTTGTATTAAACACCAAGTTCGGAAATCTGGTAATATGCATTTATTTAAATGAGGTAAGTACAGTCGAACCCGGTTATGAAGATATTAGTGTATGCAACACCTCCTCTATAGCGTCAGATACTCTGTGGTACCCATTAATTCCTCACTGTTAACCACAACGTTATTCTTCTCGCTTAGAGCGACACTCGTTTATAAAAATACAAAATATTCAGTCCCTTTTATTAGGCTGTAACTGATTTCGACTGTATTAATATTTCAGCGTTATATGTGTAGAATGTACGTATGAGAGGAACAGCAAGTTCTGCAGTTCCAGCTGTTACGGATATGCAGCCGACCTGTGCCTATGTTAGGTACTGTATTTCCTCAGCGGAAGGAACTGGAGAAATAGCAGTCTTCTGACGGGTGGCCTAAGTTTCTAGTCCTTACTACTTACAGGCTGGGATACGGGTGCAACTATATTACTCCGTTTTATATGTATCTATCTACCTATATCTGTATCTGTGTCTCTTGTCCCTACCGTAATTTGAACCAAGATTCCTCAGTCGCCGACTCCATGGCCCAGAACCTGTGAAGTATGTACGGCAGGCAAAGTATCAGGTGCCAGAACTGTGATTTGTGTGTTTAACGGGGTGCATATTTTCTTTCTATTCACGTGTGAGTTTTTAAAACTGTATTGCGTGTCATTAAGTAAGCTGACAACACACAAATTTAAGTTGTGAAATGCCAAAGGAATTATAAAGTAAAAAATGGAATACAAATCACTTTACCCATGCAAGTAGTGTGGGAAAGTACCTCTTTCTTCTCATCCTAATTATAACAAGATAGGCAAAGTTCGTGTAACGTAACATTGGGGCGCGTTCGCGTAACCATTTTTGTCTTGAAAAAGCAATAAATATTAAATATTGTGAGTGTGTGTCTGTATTCTTGCCTTAGTTGTCCGGCAGGCAAAGCGCATGCGCTGGATTACACTGTCGCCTGTGGCCTTTCTGGCTCCGCCATATTTTCACACATTATCGCATAAACGGCATGATTTTCCGAAGAAAGTTGTTGAGCATAAATATATGTTTTTTATATTCTCTATATTTTTATCTGGAGTACTTCTCATGTTAAGAAGAATTCATCGAGGTACAATCATATAGGTACATAGGTCTTCTTACAAAGCACCCGTTATTCTTAGTCAGATTTTAATGACTCTTGACTTTTCTCTACAGGTTTTCGAAAAATACTCAAATATCAAATTTCATGGAAATCCATCCAGTAGGAGCTGAGTTGTTCCATTCGGATGGACAGACAGATGGCCGGACAGACAGACAGACAGAGAGACGGACAGACAGGCAGGCAGGCAGACAGGCAGGCAGACAGGCAGACAGACAGGCAGGCAGACAGGCAGACAGACAGGCAGGCAGACAGACAGACAGGCAGACAGGCAGACAGACAGGCAGACAGGCAGGCAGGCAGACAGACAGACAGACAGACAGGCAGACGGACAGACAGGTCGACAGACAGACAGGCAGGCAGGCATGACGAAGCTGACAGTCGCTTCACATAATTTTGCGAACGTGCCTAAAAAGTCATAATTAAAATATTTTGCTATATTTACTTAAAAGTCAGATATAGCTCATTTTCAGTCAACAACATTAGTCAGTTTACAGTCGAAGTTTACGTTTAATATTTCTTTCTTTTCAGGTAAGAAAACAAGGCTTAATATTACACTTTTGCAACTGCTTCACCACGTAAGTACGCCCAGAACAGCCACAAAAATTACTCATACATTTCTTTGGGTTAGTTCGCATAGGCCTACATAAGGAATAGGGATTCGTCACGAAAACCGTAGAAACGTAGTGTCGCCTACAGCGAGGAGGTAATGCAACCGGAAACACATGTGTGGCGAAGAAGTGGCCGAGAATTGTGTACGGTCAGTTCTAGACCATTCGCTGTATGTGAAGTGTTCATTTAATGCACGTAAGATTTCTAGACTACCGCAGCAAGAATATTCGCTAGCCAATGATAGGCTGAAGATCGACGTTTCGGGTACCTTAAATATGACCTTGATGTGAGGCATCCCATTGTGATTATACCACATGTAACTTTTAAACAATACTATTTTAGCCCTTAACAAAACTTTGTTGCTATACTGTGCATATATATAATACATTTATCAACAACATATTTCGACCATAGGGAAGGATCATCTTCAGTTTGTAGTTTTTTCAACAAACATATAGAAGACGCTTATATTCTTTGGTTCTCTAATAACTTGAGCAGCTTGTTTATATACGTTAATTAACTATTATACAAAGTGTGAGCCTTTCGCATTTTTAATATTGATAAAGGCTTCTCCTCTGCTACTGATAATGTATTCTAACTGAACTTTTGTTCCTTCTTTAGCCCGTTATTACTCTGTTTCTTATTTAAAATAGCTTCTAAATTACTGTACACTGTCGTGGATTTGAATATTGCAGTCTCATTCGTTTGAAGTTTCTCATATTTTTACCGTATATAGTTCAGGGGCGTGTTGTGTTTTTGTCTTGTGCAAGATACGGTGCTTCCGTCTGCTATCGTTAAACAGGTATCGCTACTTTCAGCTACCTTGTCATTCTGTTTTGTGTGTGTGTGTGTGCGCGCGCGCGTGTGTGTGTGTAAGTGTATGTGCGCGCACGTGTGTGTGTGTGTGTGTAAGTGTATGTGCGTGCGTGCGTGTGTGTTTGTATTGCTGTCTCACACTTTTTACTTAGCTGAGCCCCAAAGTTTGCCTGTTGACCCTTGTAATCACACAGGCTAACGGGAGACATGCTCTGTCCCGTCATTATGCTTTGTAGCCTACATGTGTTTGAGTTCTCTTGAGGACACTGCCAGTTCTCAGACCACCAAGCCTCAAATGTTTATACGATCTTGAATTTCATATATTTTGGAAAAACGTGCCCTCAGCATAATTGGTGCCGTGGCGGAGGTTCGAGCCGGGCCTCTCTCGAATACAAGTCGAAGCTGATACAGTAAATTTACCTGAGTGTAAAGGTAAAGGTATTTGTCCTTGTACATGGCAGGAAGGCGTAGGGGGCGTGTAAGTAAGGCTCTATTTATCCTTAATCTCTACATTATATGGAGATGGGTGTCAAACTTCACGCTACGGCTGCTTTAATGCCAGGGTAAAGCTTCCGGTAGCCATTCAGTAGATGGCTGAGTGGACACGAGACCTAGTCTGGATGCTCGGAGAAAAGAAAAATTCCTGCCTTCTGCCGTGAATCAAGCCAGGATCCCTGAGTCGTCCAGGCCGTATTCTAGTCACTGCCGATTGAGCTATCCTGCCGCCCTTAATTGGGTTTATGTGGTGCCAATACAATGGTAATAAACGGCATACAAATACGCAAACATTTCTAATGGATTCTGGGAAGAGTAACGTACTGTTTCAGTTTTTAAGTAATGGAAATAATTCTCTCCATTTCAGTCATAAATATATTTAATAAAAGACCATGGCTGTTTGTGGGAATTTAAAGTTCTACTCTTTATACTCGAGAAGCGTTTCGTTAAATATTTTCCCGCATCAGCTGAAGTTGGTCATTCAGCTCTTGAATATTCACTTACCACCCGTGAGCAATGGTTTGTTCTAGCGACTTCTGTACAAGCCATTCTACCTGGAGACCCGTATCTTTTTTCCACCAATCGTAGAGCAGGTCAATGTTCGATTTATAACAGCAGTGTAACAGCATCTGTGGGCACCTGTCATTGCAGCGCCTAATCAATATATTTAAACTCATTTTAGCACCACGTGCTTCTCTTTTCACTTTTCGCATCCCTCTCACTAGATATAGCACCCCGAAACCTTATCTCTTTGTGGCGCCCTTACAACCCAGTTTCAAATAGCTGCCATTACCCTCGTCATATCTGTCTGTCCGTCCGTCTGTCTTATGGGACAGCGTTTTCATTAGATTTCATATTCGGAATTTTTTACTAACAATTGTTAACATATTCCGTTTTTGGTTCAAATTGGACAAAATCAGGAACTTCATATGAAGACCTACGTGCATTAATTGTCGTCCCGTCTGTGAGTTTCATTTTATAACTTAGATTCTATTACAAAATCAAATCATTATCTGTCCAAACACAACCAAATTCTATTTATCATACATAACTGCAAGTTTCAACCTATTTCAGGTCATCCTCAGGTTCACTGTTCGTCTTTAAAACATACTGAGGAATAAATGTACATTATGTAAGTGCATAAAACAAATAAAATTACTAAAATTATTAAAATTGCTATTTTAATAATTTTAATTGCGTTTTATGGACTTCCGTAATGTATATTTTCTCCCCAGTGTGTTTTAAAGACAAATTGTGAACTCAGGATGAACTGAGATAGGTCGAAACGTGTCGTTCTATATGATAAATAGAGTTTGGTTGTGTCTGGTCAGATACTGATTTAATTTTGTACTATTAATAACACAACGGGATGACATTCTGTAAAATTAGACTCTATATTCTGTGAGGTACGACCTAAGTTTGAAGAAAATTTTTACGGTAAGAATCGTAAAGGTAACAACAAAGTACGAACACGACCGATTGCAAACCTAGCCATTTACGAGACAACTAAATGGCCTGGTTTTGCTCTTTTTACGGGCTATCGATTATGATCGATTTTAACTCTCGTGCTGATATATGGAGAAAACTCACGTATTCTTTTTTAAAATTGGAAAGAGACATTTCAAATATTCGCATTTTCCATGCTTCTCTTCGTACAGACAACAACACCGTTAAGGCGCCAGACGCATTAGCTTGGTCGACATTCCTTAACTGTTGATGCCACGGTTTGACCCAAATCCCCCAGAACGCATTAGAAATGCGAATCGTGATATGAGCTGGCTAGGTAATGCAATACATTCTTATCAGTTGACATTGACATGCAGACATGGACAAGATTTTTCAGATAAATGGTGTAAATTCCCTAACCATTGATTTTTCTGAATTCTTTATTTATTTGCTGTTTTTTAGCGACGCAGCCATTGCCTTAAGCTACAGACTGTCGAAGGAACGAATAAGTAGAGAGAAACGAATGGGCTAGGATGCCGAAGAAATTTCAGTTGCTATCACCATATTTACCCTGGGGGGGGGGGGGGATTAATAAAGCCATGCAACGAAAAACCTCAGTTACTACAGTAGCCATCCAGGCCTAATTGCGAAACTAGTACCTCCCAAACCAAGGTCAAACTGTTACCGACTTAGCCAGCTTGCTCGGTTTCCAAATATGGCATCTGAGGTGGCAATAATTGCATCATACTTCATTACGTACTGCTCATTTGTCAGCACTTGGACATGAAGTTGGTACACCTACATTTTGTCGAGTATATTGTCCATTTGGCCTCATTGCTGTCCGGACCCTTGGAACACTTGTTCTATTTGAATATATGTTTGCTAAATAATTCAAAATTTAAAAACTGTCGTAAATAAAAAACTGTATGCTCCTTATTGCTCACGCTGCTTGAATATCATCTGCGTCTCACATAGCTAGAACACATTTATGTCACCTGTTGATTAACTGTCTTTCTTTCTTTCTTTCTTTCTTTCTTTCTTTCTTTCTTTCCTTCTTTCTTTCTTTCTTTCTTTCTTTCTTTCTTTCTTGCTTGCTTTCTTTCTTGCTTTCTCTCTTTCTTTCTTTCTTGCTTTCTTTCTTTCTTTCTTTCTTTCTCTCTTTCTTTCTTTCTTTCTCTCTTTCTTTCTTTCTTTCTTTCTTGCTTTCTTTCTTGCTTTCTCTCTTTCTTTCTCTCTTTCTTTCTTTCTTTCTTTCTTTCTTTCTTTCTCTCTTTCTTTCTTTCTTTCTTTCTTTCTTTCTTTCTTTCTTTCTCTCTTTCTTTCTTTCTTGCTTTCTTTCTTTCTTGCTTTCTTTCTTTCTTTCTCTCTTTCTTTCTTTCTTTCTCTTTCTTTCTTTCTTTCTTTCTTTCTTTCTTTCTTTCTTTCTTTCTTTCTTGCTTTCTTTCTTGCTTTCTTTCTCTCTTTCTTTCTTTCTTTCTTTCTTTCTTTCTTTCTTCGTCTTACTTTTTTACCTACACATTTTATGTGTGGATGTTCTTGTTGCATCTGATCACACTCAATGACACAAGCACACTCGGTAGGATTCCTCTGGACGAGGGATCAGCCCGTCGCAGAGACCTCTACCTGACAACACACAACACTCACAAGAGACAGACAGCCATGCCACCGGCGGGATTCGAACCCACAATTCCAGCAAGCGAGAAGACGCGAACCTACGCCATAGACCGCGCGGCCACTGGAATCGAAACTAATTGTCTTTGATATTAATACCAGAAGTGTCACATTCGAATTCGGCCAGTTCACCTACACAGCGCTCTGTGGCTGTCACAATGACAAGTCCCGAAAAAAATACCTGTATTTTTCGCAATAGATTTAAATAAGTGTCAGTTTTTATATAATCCCAGAAATGCTGTGTATGGATTGACGGCATGAAACAATTCTACTTCATTCATCTCCCTATAGAAGACTGACATTTGTTATGATCCTGTGTTAACACCTATATCTGACATCTACAGATCCGCTTGCAGGATGCTGTATTACATTTCCCTCACCGTGTGACTGCAGACTGTCATGAGTTGCGAAAAACACGGCAGGTTCGGAATCCTACCATTAATCAGAATTCTAATATGTTACGAAATACAAGAACAGAGAACGGACATGTGCTTGTTTGCATGAGTGTGCTGTGTGAATTCCTTCCGTCGAAACCTTTCCTGCACTCTCAACTGTTGCTTCGTCTGTGGCCGTGCTAATGGCCTTAGTAAACTTCCTTATGACATTTAGCCGTGACATTTCAATCTAATGATCTAAATACACCGCGTAGGCAAGATCGTTATTCGATTCGGACAGATTTGTTAGGAAAGTTCCGTTTAAGATTAGTATCCTGCTGCCAAGAGCAGTTCTTTGTTTTGCTTCGTGGCTTCTCCTGTCCGAATTAAAACATCTCGCACTCATGTACAAGACGTTATTTCGCCCTTATCAAATTCCTTAAGTGTCGTGGAAATAATCAGAAAATATACCTCAGGGAAATTCGTGTTTTTTCAAGAACAAATAATAAGCATTTAAATACATCGACATGAAAATAATTCAGCCAATTGTTATATAAAACTCACATATTTTGGCCACATCTTGTCGTCGTAATGGGGAGGCTCTGTTTCAAGCATATGTAGCTACTGAGTTTGCATTTATGTTTACAGTTTTACAAACAACTGGGCTCCTACACTTACAGATAAATACTAGTTACATAAACGTAATAAACTGCGAGTACATCAAGATTCTCAGTATAAAAGAATCGACTTTGGTACTTAAAATGTTTATGCATTCATACCAAACATTTACTGACATTTCAGTAGCCGCTTATTTTTCGTTTAGTTTGTCAAGGCATTGGGAATGTAAACGGCAGCTTTATTACGACTAACTAACTAACTAACTAACTAACTCCATGGAGCAGAGGCCTTCTTGAGAAGCTAACAGTTTATCAGCTAGTCAAGAAATTCCCCGCATTTTATGGAACCCGAAGGTTCATTACCGCATTCACAAGAGCCCGCCACCTGTCCCTATCCTGAGCCAGCTCAATCCAGTTCATATCCTCCCATCCTACTTCCCGAATACCCATCTTAATATTATCCTCCCATCTACGCCTGGGTCTCCCAAGTGGTCGCCTTCCCTCGGGTCTCCCCACCAAAATTCGGTATGCACCTCTCTCCTCCCCCATACGTGCCACATGCCCCGCCCATCTCAGTCTTCTCGATTTGATTGCCCGAATAATATTTGGTGATGAGTACAGGTCATTAAGTTCCTCGTTATGTAGTCTTCTCCAATCCCCTGTCGCCTCGTCCCTCTTAGGCCCAAATATCCTCCTCAGCACCCTATTCTCGAACACCCTTTATTACGACTACATAAAAAAATGTCGCCTTCAGTTTCCTTATACTTTTGTCATACCCGAGTTCATAATCGTGCGTAACTAGCTGAGAACTCTGAATAATCAAACAGTCGCCAATCAACGAGGGCACTTACTTTTTAAAACTGTACATATAAGTGCAAAGTTTCATAGCTACATTTTTTCCGAAGACATCCCCCTCATAGTGGCGTGTTCCGGTCGAAAAAGTCTTGGCTTTTGATTAGACAGTGCTATTTGTTTTTGTGTTTACTTGCATTGTTGTGACTTGCATTGGTGACAGACAGTACAGCTGTATGTAGTGTAATGTAATAATTACCTATTTCAGTTTCTAATTGTTAAAAACAAAAGGCACACGCTGATACAATAAAACACCCATGGTACACTTATACCACTAGTTTTATGATAAATTTGGAACCTTTAGTTTGAAAAGTTTAGCAGTTTCTAAACATATCTTGATAGGAAAACATTAATCATTATCCCACGTATTGAAACCGTATTTCAACCCTGCCTTATGTACAAGTTACGACATGAAAGTCTCATATGTTCCTTGAGATCACCTTAAGGCCTAACTCAAGAAAGGCAAAAACTATTTTAGTTTTCCATTTAATAGCTGAAGGAAATATATAAAATATATATTTTTAAAAAATTCTCTGAAGGAAATACGACCTATGTGTAATTACACGGAGATCACTTGATCGTCTGTTGGCTGTGTAATAAACTCAACGTGTGGAGTTTGTTCTGCTAGCTTAACGTTGTACGACAGCGTGTACTAATTAGCCCTTTAAAGAGGAAGCATATTTGTTTTATATAAGGACTCAGTACGTACCGCGCTGTAAACACTCTCCACCTCGGTTATAAAAACCAGAATCTTAATGTTTTATAAGGCAAAAGTTGCTGTTTGTTCTGAGATCCGTACAAAACATATAAACGCAATGCGGGCACCACGTAGAATTTTTTCGTGTTAAACCTGGTCATATGTAAAGTTACCGCTAAGCTTTAAAAGGTTAAAGAACGAGAAGATTTTGTACTAAATTTAACCATTACAATTATTCGGCTGTAACTACTTGACAGCAGAAGTACTCGTATATTACATAACACTGTACGTACCTACGGAGATGATGGCATTACAGGATTTAATTCTAAGGCGTTAACTTGTCTACAGATATTCGGAGGCCGTTTTGTAACATAAATGCAGGTTAGTAACAACTGGTTAACTGCGTAACAGTGAAGTGTAAACCTACACCAAGATATGATTCTGGTTTCCTCGGTAATAATAAATAATAATAAGTAATAATAATAAATAGTAAGAAATAATAATAGGAAGCTGAGTGGATTCAAATCGTATGTCTTGAACACTTTGGAGAAGAGAAAAAATTCTCGCCTGTCCCGGAAATCGGAAACACGAATCTCGGTAGCCCTGGTCCTTGCCTCATCACTACACTGATTTAAGGTGTTTAAAATGATCGCTGCCCAAAATCTTCCGCTGGTTTCCACAATGGCACTGACAACATAAAATACGCCTCATTGAAGAAAGAAATGCGAATTAGATTTCAGTTGGATTAGATTTCGTTAAATCTTTAGCTCTGAGCTTCCTTCGATAGACCAGACCGTAGAGAATATACAAGAAAGCACCAAAGTATTCTGCTTCATATCCCACAAAATCGGTTTTTATCTGATATTAACCTTTTAAAGCCTAGCGGTAACTTTACATACGACGAGGTTTAACATTAAAATATTCTACGTGGTGCCCACATTGCGTTTATGTGTTTTGTACGGATCTCAGAACAAACAGCAACTTTTGCCTTATAAAACATTAACAGACTGGTTTTTATAACCAAAGTGGAGAGTGTTTACAGCGCGGTACGCACTGAGTCCTTATATAAAACAGATACGCTTCGTCTTTAAAGTGTTCAGATGAAATTTTGTGGTTATGTTTTTTTAGGTTAAAATATCTACTTTTTTGTTCTGTTTAAACGCTTGTATTTTTTATTGTTTATTACTCACGGCGTGTAATGAAAACGTAAATGACGAAGCGATTTTAGCTGCTCTTTTATTTCAAAAAATTGTCGCGAAAGGAATTAATACTCACAGGTTATAACATAATATTGAACTGTAGATGTCACCCCGTATTTGACTTTCCTGCTCGGTGTCTTATGCAAGCAGCAAAGTTTCCCTACTTTGCTTTTTCGCGAGCCAAATTTAATTGTTAAAAGTACAGTACACGTTAAGTTGTACGATAAAACATGAAAGCATTAAATTCTATCGTTAATATGAAAAGGTTTGCTAGTATACATCAGGCTGTAAATTATTTAGAGAGCATAACTGGAGTGGCGATATTTCATTTGAAGGCCCTACAACACTCTAACATGGGAAAGAATTTTCCTATTGCTTTAATCTACAGCAACTTTGGTTTCAGTTTGACATTCCGGCATTTAACACAACTAGAATTACGTAAAATCGATATACATTTTATGATTTTAAAAGTCTTGCTTTAAATTGTTACATATATTAATCCGAAATAATTATTGTACTTGAGATAAATTGTGTCCTCTTTGTTAGTAAAAACTTAATTGTGGAATTTCACTTATCTAACTGCAAGCAACAATAGTCCTGATTGGCAAGGTGACAGTCGTCTAGCTTTCCAAGTAATCCTGGGTTTTTATTGAGCCCAAATATCCATTACTCTATTCGTAAGATTCACCACTGGAGGCTATGCTCAGTTGAATCGAGACCACACCCGCACTACTTATTTAGGGTCCACTTTAATATTATCCTCTAACCAACGCCTACGTTTCCTTATTTTTCTCCTAAGAGTTTTCGTCTAAAACTCTGATGCATCTGTTATTTTTCCCATACGGCCTGCACGCCCCGACCATCTCATCTTCTTTACAGATTATTGCGTCAATCCCTCCCACACCGTGTCTCGTCGTCCCTCTTAAGTCCGGGCACTGCCTGAACGCACCTCTCCCAAATACCTGCAATCTGAAGTTTTCTTCCGATATATGCGATGTTTTATTTTTACGTAAAACAGGAGATAGATTTATACCGTGGCTTATTTTAAATTCTGCATTTCTAGGTGGGAGGTGAGAATAAAAAATATTCTAATATAAATGGTCAAAAGCATTACAAGAATACACTCTTCTCATTTATGCGTGAATACACATTTTTTGTCCATTTTAATTAAAATTAACTACTTTTGAGGTATATTTATGACTGTTAATTCGTGTTGGGAAAAGTGCTTATTTCTTTATTATTTAAATTATTATATTTTAATATGTCTCCCATCTTTATCTGTTTTTTTAGAGTCCGAAGTAAGGGATATATGTTCACTACGAAAATTGCGTAAAATTAAGTAAAGGGCATTTAGGTAAATGTACTGTCGTCCCTGTGTTTCGGCATCACATGTTTGAGGCATATGGGGAACTGAAGGTATAACTCCACACATTCCTAAGTGCTTTGAATACAAGTGAATATTCACACATCCAAAATTCACAGATGATTAGGAGAAGTGTAGAGAAATGTTTGCATGATTTCGCAACTTATAATGTTAATATCTAACCAGTGGCATACTGAGAGAGAGAGAGAGAGATGTACATGATGTGGCTATCTGTACTCGCGAACACCTGTAGGAACAGCCAGCGAAGTATTCATTTATATGAACTCCGGTCATCAAAATTCTGTGAACGGTGACTGGAGCGCCTTAGGCTACATCGAAGCCTGTCGTCGTGTCCAGAGTTTTTAAGGCTGCAAAATTATGTATAAAATAATAATAAAATGAATAATAAAATATTAATATAACAAAGTATAAAATAATATTAATAATAAATAAACAATTCAAATAATAGCATAAAATGTAAAATAATAAAAGCTTTAAAAACGACGTGTTTTGTTGACATTTATAGTAACCATAAGGCTCAATGCACCTTCATGGGAAGCATAACAGAGTTCTTAAAGGAAGGGCTTCAACTACAGAAACGCCTATATTATTTCATGTTAGTTTAAGAGGAAAATTATTACATAAATTGTCTAGGTACTGTACATACGCTGCCTACTATAGCTTAGAATTACTGCGTTTTTAACCGTACCTTAAATTATATTATCATGTTTGAATCATTTATCGAGCGTCTGTGAAATGAAACTTCACATGTCGCCTTTAAGGCTGGAAATTTCTCGCTTACCTGAGTGAGCATTAGCTGTTCAAGAACTACTCTGCGGAGTGAGTTAATTCGCTTAGCAGTCATTTAATGGATATACAAGGTAAAGGGGTAGCTCTGTTAGCACAGGGATGATCATCGGACCGGACAACTTGTGTTAATATTAATACGTGTAGACAGTTTCCCCTCTTTCTCCCTGTCCAGACTGTATGTCGGTCACAAGCAGCTTGCTGTGCATTGATTACCGGGGATAAAGAAGCTGGAGCTTGAAGCTTATCTCGTATCTCCTTATCGTGCCCTGATTAAGAATGTGTGAAAATTTATCTATAATTCTCGTGATATGAAAAGGCAGAAAAATCTGGTTTTAATTTATTGTTATTAAATACTGAAACCAGTCGCAAATTACTATAAGCAACATAAAATTTATTATTTATTATTTATTTGAATAAACTAAGAAATTACAAACTTATTTGCATATGCTGTAAATTAAATTTAATATTTCCTCTTCTTTCTTAATCGGTATGTTGGATGTTTTAATTCACTCGAATCATTCCAAAGACTCTCAAATCGAATTTATTTAATCACAAACAACTATATTAAATATAAATAATCCATCGTGAATCCTAATCGTTATCATGAGTGTAAAGCAAAGTGGCAAACCAATGCCACGCTCAGTGATTACAGTAGCACTTACTAATTACACACATTTTATTGACTGTGATGTGAAACCTACCTTGTGTCACCAACCGCAACTTTGCTGTGAACTGCTGGCAAGATTTGTAAAGTTCCTGCACGTTGTGTAATCCTTGTGATGGTTCGTTTGTGCCCTAGCGCCTAGAATCCTACTCGCCCGCCATCTGAGAGAGGTTAAAGCAAACTGCAGCCTCTTCCGTACAACTGCCACCGCACAGCCCCTCCGCCTACCCTTCCCGGCCGTAACATTTCCATCCTTCTCCCACACACCTCGACCTGTTCTGTGTTGGCTACGGGTAGCGTAATATTCACATCGGAACACACCTGAAGCTACAACGGACAGGTAAAACTGCAGCAGGGTTCCGGGACGCCGGTACCGTCTGTCTGACAATTTGCTGAACTAAGTAATAGTCTGAATTTGATTATTCACGACAAATTGACTGTCAAATTATGTGGCATCAACAGGGGCGAGATAAGATTGTAGTCTAAAGCCTGATGGGAAGGCACGGTTTAGCAGACCTAGTGGTAGGTAGAATAATAATATTAAAGTGGAGCTTAAAGGCATAATGTGTGTATGGAAGTATAATCTGGATTAAGCTAGCTGTGAAAGGAAACAGTAACGGGCTGTTTTTGACACAATGCTGATATTCTGGTTTTATAAAAGTTTAGGAGAATTTTCCCAGCAACCAATTTTTCATAGTGCGTTATTAGATTCGAGATATTTAATAATTACAGTCACTGAACACGTGCAATTGTGACTCACGTTCAGAGGGATAATGAAACGGCCCGACTTAAGTTGTTAGACGCATTCATCCGTCTTCAAAAGATCTGCTCTTTGTAACACAACTCCGCCCCCCCCCCCCCCAAATTTGAGGGCTGCAGCTCCTCACCACTCCGTCGGTCACACTACGAAACACCGCAAAATAAAGAGCCAAATCAAGTATGATCATCAGTACGTATCACAAAGAATGCAATCCTCAAGGAGAACGTAGAACCAAAAGACTCTCCCCTTAAGAACAGTAAAGTTGCCATCTGCATTAGCACAAACAGGGACTGATTGTGCTAATGCGTTGCATGACACATTGTCCTGGACGTCACGCTTGATTTCGGCATCTATAAGTGTCAGGAACGAAACGTAACACTGCCAGGTCTTACTCAGGATATCGTTATTTTAACCCTTCCAATACCAAGTGTAAATCACTCACGACCCTTTAGTGATAAACACACGTATTCTGGCGGTACCAAAACATCGTCTTTTAGTCCCTGAACCTAGTCATGTTATTGCATGAAACCACCACATAAAACACAAGATTGTTTTTCAAACTGGAATGCAGAATTTTGTATATTGGCAAGCTACTGCATTGTAATGGTCCCGTAACACTAAGGGAAAGCTGGCTCAGAAACTACGGACAAAATTCCGTTAGGAGTTGTCTATCTCACACCATGTCTGACACTTTGCCTAGCGTACTGCAGTATACAATTCCCTCATGGAATGTTATTTAGTGTGATTTTTAGGAACAGTTTCGGCAAGTTAAGTAACACGAAGTTTGAAATAAGCTGTAACCTTTCTGTCCGACTGACAGCACAAACAGCGCATGCGCACTGAGGTGGCCAGACTGTTGAGAGGTTACGTTCATTTCCCCAGCCAGTGTTTTGTACCAGGTTTTTTTCCTGTAGCCTGCCGACCTGTCACTCGTGGAAAGCATCTTCATTGCCCATCGATGTGTAACAAGATTAACGTACTCATGAAAAGAGACCAAGCAGTTCCGAATAGAATTCATAAAACACATCTTCCTTTGCATAGACATCTATTTCAGTGACGTAGCCTATTAGTGTCATGTAATGTTTAAACAATAGTCCTTAAATTGCCGCAATCAGACTGGAAGCTACAGAATATTTTCGCATCACCGCCATCTGATCACTTTATATTTTACAGAAGCACTACCTCATCAAATGTATCTACTTTGCAAGCTCTGTTGCACTGCACGGTGTTAGGATCCCAGACAAATGTAGTAAGTGTCGCTCCAGCAGCACGATTTCGCACGTCCACCATGTTGTTTCTATTATTGTAGGAAATTTACAAGTATGGAAGTGTGTTGGGCTTCAGTAGTTTAACCTTTGTACAAACTTTGTAAAAATCCGTTAATTATATCAAAATATTAACTAAAGACACCCACACAGCAAGATGATCCCGTAAGCATACTTGTACCCCTTTTTATCAAGGAATGTGGGTGAAGTGTTATATTTATTTTGGGATGGAATTTGAACCTTTTTATTTCACAGCGCACTGTATCGACTTAAGATCCGAAGGTTTATGGTGACTTGAAAGCATCCCTTTCCTTTTCTTTACGAGCATTTTTATCGAGGGGTTTATTAATTCCTAAGTATAGAGTTCAATAATATTTGGAGACTATTATGAATGATATGTATCGAATAATTTGCCCTGTTTGATGTTACGTAATTCGCCCGGTCATAATAGACACCAAAGAAATGTATGAGAGTAGCATTTACAGACGTTGAGATGCGAAAGGAAGGTCTCTACAGTACATGTCTACATGTCTGCCACAACCACGAGGTGCTCTGTCACGTTTTTTTGAAGAGGTATGAGAAAATTATTTAAAAAAAACCTATTTAGCTGATTTGGTGACAAGCTGTGTGAACTGGAATGAACGGGTTAAAGATACAATCCGTGCAGTGCTTCTTGATCTCTGTTGCTCGTGGCCGCCCTAAGAGCTAAGTTTATCTGTGTGCCTTCACCCCACCCTTCGTAGAAGCTGTTAATTGCAAAAATAAGTGACTTTGTTTCCACATTATTTATTTATTTATTTATATATTAGCGTATATTTGTGTTACCTTTATGTGCAATAGTGTATTGCTTTTAAATGTATTGTTTAGGTGTAACACATTGTTTGTCTGATGAACACTTGCAAGTTTTGAATGTCCGGTTGCAGTGTGGTCAGTGATAAGCAAAGGTCATCTGCTTTCACAGCATCATGGCGGTTACGTACTTTTGACAGCAAATAACTCATTCAGCTGACACCAGATTCAACTAGATAAAATGTGGGTAAAGCAATAAAATATCACTTTGCCCTCCCTGCCGCGGGGAATGCAGGGAAGAAGGGAACTTTTAATTCGATTTTAACCTTTAATGGCCAAAGGTATCACTCATGCCCCGTTAAATGCAACTCTTCGTGGACGACAGGGAAAAAGCTGTTCCACTCAGGTGCAGCAATGGACATTTAAAATGAAAGTAACCCCGGCTGTCAGCAGCTGCGTTGGCACATAAAGGCCGGAAGACAAAGGTTAAATTTGCAATTTTTTATTCAGGCAGTAATGTTTCTGTGGCCCACTTGAAAGTTACTGTGGCGTCCTAATTTGCCGTAATTCTCCTGTGGCCCCTTACAGATTTGTTGTGGCCCCCTGAAGGATCATGTGGCCCACTTTGAGAACCGCTGATCTAGTGTATGTCGTTTGTATACACTGCAATAAAAGTGCGGCTTTCGTAAAAGCAGGGGAATGACCAGCTTGCATCAGGTTAGGGCATGCTTTATAACACCGAATTGCTTCCTTCTCAACAAACCCTATCGAAGCACGTAGTCTGTCCTTCTGGAAACCTATGCGTTAAATTTTTTTTAAATTTCGGATATTTATCCGTTTTTCCGGTGAATCATTACGTACGTTCCTAGAATTGTGAAACTCACTGCATTAATCACGGGCGATTCTTACAAAACAACGCTATGTAAGTGATTACAGACGCTGAATGGTACTCGAGAATACCGCTGTTTGCGTTGCAGAACGAACATAACCTGTCGCGGAGTTTTTCTTTTTCCTGAGTCCCACCTGTTGATTGTATGTTATTCATGCCGTGCGGATTCTTATAATTAATACATAAACAAACTTAGGCACTCAACAAAATATAGTCAGACACAAGTACAAAACTCGTACATGTTTCGGCACCGGGGTGCCATCGTCAGGGAGTTGTTCTTAACAAAGAAGCACCAGGCCAGCACCTCATGTAGGTATTGTGTCTCGCTTATTGAAATGGTTAAAATATTAAGATTCTAAAATATATGAAGTTAATGGTCATAAAATTACGATATTGTAAGTTTAAAATTTTAAAGTGAGCCGTTCCACGTAGAAGTTTCCAGTTGTTTACCCTCTGTATGCTGCACGCACACAAACATCTGTCTGGATCATATGCGACACGAAGAGCTGTCGTCCTTATGGAGCCCGTGAAGCGCGTCGTGTCAGGCAGTGCGATACTACTACTACTACATGTTTCGACACACAGGTGCCGAAACATGTAGGAGATTTATACTTGCCTCTGAATGTATTTTGTTGAGTGCGTAATTTGTTTGATGTATTAAGTATGTGTAGGTGTCATGTTTCCTTCCACGTAGTTCCCATTTCATATTCATGCTAATGCACTGTAAGAACTTGCAGGCACACAACATATTGTTAAAGAAGGCAGCAACACACACTCACAGTAATGGCACCTTAGTCGCAGCAGTCCCCACTAAACAAGCGAATTGTAATGTACAGACCTTCCCCAAATTAAGCGATTATTACGTTCCGCAAGGTCTGTTGCAGCTCAAATTTTGCGCAAGTCCGAATTGAGCGCATATATTGTGCACTATGTGTATGTAAACATAAGCTGGTCCATCAAAAAACCAAACTCCGATACACTGAAACCTGAACGGCCCCCGAATGGACCGCCCCCCCCCCCCCCCCCGCCGGTTTTATCACCCAGCAGTATTTTCCTGCCACCTTCGTCTCTTTGCACTTTCATTCCCGCAAAGAAAAATCTGGCACGTTCCAAAAACTTTATTTTTTTTACTTTTCTAAAATTGCTTAAGTCAGAAACTGTGTAACTTTAAACTGCATAAGTCTGGGAATTATTCTGCAATTTTGTGACAAGTATGTACGGCATGTATGCATTTGTTTGTTTGTTTGTTTGTTTGTTTGTTTGTAGCCCTTCCCTCTCCTGCCTACTTGTTCACAGTAGGTGTAGAGGGTTTTTATTTTCACTTGATCACACTCAAGCACACCACAGTCGGTAGGACTCCTCTGGACGAGGGATCGGCCAGTCGCACAGACGTCCACCTGACAACATAAATATTGTACAAGAGACAAACGCCCATGCCCCCCGTGGGATTCGAACCCACGATCCCAGCAAGCGCTTGGACGCGGCCCTACGCCTTAGACTGCGCGGCCACTGGGATCGGGTATGTATGCATATATGCACTGTAATATTTTATTTTTACTTACTATCCGACATATTTCGGTTTTATTCAACCATCACAGTTAATCAGCCGATCTGCGATGATGGTTTAGTGTCGGTTTATTTTCTCATTATAGGGACCGGACCGTACGGTTCAAATGATCTTCTGAAAGCGATAATAAATTTCCGGCTTCCACAAACGGAGGAGAATTTCTTGACGAGGTAAGTGACTATGAGCTGCCCAATTGGGACTCCTCTTCATGGAGTTAATTAGTTAGGCTTATCTATTTATTTATTTAGCCTATTTTTTGGTATTTCAGCAAACATGCTCCATATCCGATAGTGCCCTTTAGTGTTTAATGTGGATTTCAATAACAAATTTCAACACAATTCGTCCGGCAATTTTAGACTTCTTACAAACCGAAAGGCAGACACGTCTTACCGAAATAAGCTGATACTGGAAGCTGTATGTAATGGAGGTACATAACGAAGTCCGTCACTAAGATCTCAGTTCCGATATAACTGTAGGATTGGTTACACGCGCGGAGTGAAATGTCGCAGGGTTCTACTTTCTCAAGGCACACAACAAGACTGGCAATAGAGCTGTGCACATTCATGCCGGTAGAGACAGATATTTGGCTGCAATCTGTGCTTATCCTTTGATCTTGCTTATCCCTTGCTGATGAGAGTAAACAAGGTGTGTTGCAGGGGGTGTACCGCCAGTTGAATGCAGTCTGTCAGTTGACGCACTAATTGCTGATGGAAGCTGAGAAGAGAGAGCGAGATTTGGCTGCAGTCTCTAATCTGACTTACTGAGTTGCAGGTGAGAGTGGAGTGTAGTATTTACCTGTGTTGGAGACAAGACAGCGACACTCGATTGCGATGTACATTTTTTAGGCGTACTGAATTGAATACGGAAGCGTAGTAGCCTACAGTAGTTTTGTTGAAAACGGCGATGTCTAAGGGCAATATTTTATTTGACATACTGAGTTTCTGATGGCAGCACAATAGAGACTGTCTGATGCGGAATAAGGAGATTCTGCTGATACCTCTTTCAAAGTGCCGAAGTGCACCAGTGCGGTACAGACTTTCTTGAAGGAAATGCAGAGAGACTTCAGTCTGACCTATTTTTCGTGTCGCAGACTTGTTGGCGCCGATCACGGTGGTCGCGTGGTCTAAGGCGTGGGTCTGCGGCTGCTCGCTTGCTGAGATTGTGGGTTCGAATCCCGCCGGAAACATGGCTGACTCTTCTCTTGTGAATGTTGTGTGCAGTCAGGTAGAGGTCTTTACGACGGGCCGATCCCTCGTCCAGAAGAGTCCTACTGCGTGTGTATATGTCATTGAGTGTGATCAGGCGCAACAGTAACTTTACACTTACGGTGAGTAGTGTAATTTTGATGGCGCCTACAAATATCGGTCTGTGAGATGTTCCAAATCTGTGATGATATACGCGCAGTGCTTCAAGAATGTAAAGTGTGAACAGGCCAGTTAGTTACAGTGTGCAGAACCACGTGCGTAAATACACCAGGATTTAGTCAGAAAAAATAGGAGTTCGGAAAGTGGCGCGTGAATCAGTATTTGATTTAAACCATTTATGCAATTTGTAAAGAAACATCAACCGCAGCACGATACTTTGTTCTGTGACGATCTGCTATGTCTTTGCCTTGGAAGAATATTTACTGTGTTTGTTACTGTGGATCCAAATTGTGTATTCTTCACTGCCTGAATTTTACCTTCCTGGAATTGTTTTTCTTTTCTCTTTGCTTCCTCCTCATATTCCTTCCATTTTCCGCTGCCTTCACACTCTTCTTGTTGGCAATAAAGTGGCAGCACCATAAAAGCGCCCTATGTTTGTGGGTTTTGTTGGCTTTTGTTTTATGGAGGTTGATCTCCGAGGCAGCGGCTTTGCATCCTGCAGATGCTGAGCTCACAGAATGTAAGGCCAGTCACGGTTAGTGGGGTGACTACAACGGAGGATAGTTTGTGTCTCTGAAATTGTGTGATTTCAAACTTTAAATATACACTTCATTAAAAGAGATGTAGTACGAAGAGTGGTTTGTCACAATGTTTTATTGACAAAGCATCAACTGTGCTTTCTGACAACACACTGCAGACATTAAACCTATATATGTACACCAAAAAAATAAATCTTGTTTTCAGATTTTTGTGTGGACGCCAAATCATATACCAAGACTACGAGGTTCTGTAACTGCCAAATTTAAGGGTGAATCAACACAAATCTGATGATGACACTTCATTACACCACTTGTAATGATCTTGACTCCGTCTGGAAAGCCTCGTTTTTGGTGACAGCTGTACGTTTCCTACTTAAGGATGGTATTGCTCTTAGGCTAGATGAAGCTCTGTATTATCCTTAGGCCTACACTCAAACTGCGAGTGAAGTACATGTACGAGTGTGCCAAGCGGACAGAGGGGAAACTGCGTTAAGGTGTTCTTCGTGATTCTCATGCATACCAGCAGAGAATATCGACTAGTCTGCTGCATTATTTTTGCGGATTTAACTCTTCGTTTTGTTTATGTGCTTGCCTTTCACGTTGGAGTATTTGCCGATTGGATTTGTGGCCAGTACTGCTGCACGTAGCTCCTAAGGCAGGGAAACATGAAAGAATAAAGAAATGAATAGAAATACGTAGCCAGATAAAGAAGCCAACAAAGAAAACTGGGATATAAGTTTTGCTAAAACATGTACGACATCGCTTACTTCTAATGGCACAGGTCAGTGCACAACGTGCCTTCAGCGCTGCACAGTTTTTGTGTTCCTATCAACAGAGGACAGAAGCACACAGCGCCCTACAGGCACTAAGGCGGATGATGGATCTCTCCGTCTGCGCCTTTATTCTTTCAAAGGGGGTGGGGGGAGGACATCGTGGACTCGTTTTGAGAAACATAATTCTGCACCTTATATTTAGATCAGGCTAGAAAAGTACCACGTTCGCTGCTCCTTCTTGCACTTCATCTCTCTCTCCCCCCCCCCCCCTCCTTTAGGCGCTATGTTTAGTGGCAAGCTTTACTCACATTCTTTCCTCCATGGAATTGCAACTTCTCCCTGTTACAACACTACGTGTGCCCTTACATTGTACTGAAAGCTTCATGGTCAATTAAATAACAATGGTGTCACCACAAATCATATTTCAATTCTATGCTGCAAGATTCAAATATTTCCTTAAAAGGTCTACAAATTCCAACTTTATGTAACCTAAATTTTCATTAACGTGTTTCAAATTTCGCCATTAGATCTCAGGTTCCTTGCGACATTTCCTATCACAGCGTTATATTCTTTAAGCTATTAGCATTGCACACCCAACTACGTATCAGGATTCCAAGCCCAGTCCGCATTCTGCGACTTTGTATTCCACACATGCAAAACTTCTGGCCGCATCTGGAGGCCGCCACCTCTATCAGGAAGCTAAGTTTGAACATTTATTGCTAGCGTTTAGTATGATGACCCGGGTCGCAAATCCGTGCAAATAACATCCCGTTCTCCTTATGTGTTCAGATTGTTCCACTTTCATAATCTCAGTTGTTTAAAGGATTTAAATTCACCTGGACTGCACCATTGTTCCAGATTATCAGCACACTGGCAATCTGTACACAGTCATATATTGCGCATCATTGAAACTCAGACTTTTAGTGGCATTTGCACCCAAAATAAGTAACTGTCACACCGCTGTTGCACTTGCTCGAATTGCTGTACATACTTCGAAACGTGCTCTTCTAACAGTAACACCAGGTCTAGATTATCATTCTGTATTGTGAAACATTTCGTTAATATTCCTTCCATCTCTTTATAAACTCTCCGCCTTCGTTGTGTTTCTCTTCAGGATATCTTTCTCCTCATATGCAACTTGTCTCATTCCCATAACAATACTATCACCAGAAGGAATGCTTATTGTGTAAATCCGCTATTCTTGCCTATGAATTCAGTCTCTGCTGTCATTCTGTATTGCAGCTTCGCACTTAAAGCGGCTAGGCAATGAGGCTGTTTAAATCTGAGGCACGGAACATGATTACTCCGATTATAACGGAACTGTTGCTGCGAAAGAAGTGAGGCTGTAAATTTGAATAAACTTGGGGTATGTCTAAGCCAGCAGTAACTTATGTACCCTTGTGTATAGGTATAATGTTGAGAATGATTGTCATTATTATATTCAACTTCGTTACCGAGAGCACTGAGAAAGGAAGTAGGCTATATAGAGGGTAAAACTGTCAAATTTCATGGCATGATCTATTTCAAGATAAGAGCGTGTTAATGCCTGTAACATTTCATTGAAACTTTTCTCCATAAATCTTTATGTTATGAAGTGCCGATAAAGCTGTTACAGCTCGCAGTTCAACACGTGTTTAACTTCGTAGCGACCTTTAAATTTCTTACCATGAAACGGGGATTGTCAAAAATTTGAGAATTTTGACCTTAGTAGATCCAGTACATAGAATGCCTAATACGTATATATATCCGTTATACTACAGTGACATTCCTACAGAACATGTAAAAATAGCGAATATATTAATATTTGTATGTGCTGTGTATAGCCACGAAAAATGATTCCTTATTTGGGGGGAAAATGTCTAGGAAGTATCTGGAAATGAAGGACGAATTATGTGGGCAGCTGAAGGTATAAGAGAAACACACTTCGTGTTTGAGACCTGCTCATGTCTTCTCTTAATGTTATGGTAGTGCAATATAAGCGGTAAGTTTAGAAGCTTCTCTTCCCATTAGCTGAATATTAGTGAAACCCGCATCCAGTGTTCAATGAATGGATGGAACTTTATTTCTTTTTATGTATGAAGAAGAGAGCTTTGCGAAATGCACAGTGAAATTACTCAGTGTTCTTGAAACAACACAGAACGCGCAGGACGGAGATAAACTTCTTGCATTATGTACCTTTCTACCGAATTCAGACGCCATACCAAAATAGTTTGTATTTTTATGCTAAGTCGCAAACATTTGCCCAACTCTTGCCTACACGTTTAGTCCTTAAAAGTGGCCCTGTAGGTTGAGGCAACACAGTGTTATCCAAAGCAGAACACTTGCCATGTCTTCCTTTATGTCGTTTCACGTTTAATTAGAATGCGTGCATTAGACCGATGAACACGGCTGCAGTGCTGTGTTTCTTGCTGCAGAATGTAATGGCCACGTGAACACCCGGCTGACGAGGCGCCTGAGCTGAAGCAACCCGCTGGACTGTTAATTCCAGATTGTACAGGGATTGAGACAAGCGCAAATTATAAAAGCGTACCAAATTCTCCATTGAAGAGAAATACAAAACACATTTGGAAGCAATCTGACTCTAATGTACCGAAGGATTAAACTTTGTAGATTTTAAAAGTTCCCACGCTATGCACGGAGCATTACCTCCCTTGGAAACAGGACTTCTCTGGTTCGGGTTTACTTACTGCCCGCCATTCTCTCAGATATTAATGACAACTGCGAGCATTCACTTACTTTTAGAAATGTTAAGCCCACAGGCTTTGCAGCGTGGAAGAAGAACACGTGAAAGTTTAAAAGGCAAGATCTAAAGCGTTAATATTACTTCAGTGGTTCCCAACGTGCGGGTCTCGGCCCCCGTGTGGAGGGGCCGCAGCTTCTGTGCAAGGGGACCGCGAAACCACAGCGCTCCTAGCACAAGCTGGATGTGGAAACAGATCTGAGGTTAAAAGTTTCATTGCGTCAGCCAGACTTACAGTCTCCGATCGATGCAAAACAGCACCAACCATCTCATTAAACGGAACAGTATTAAGAAATAAGCAAACATGCTTTTTGTATAGTGAATTAATAATATGTGTCAGGCATGCATATCGTACTATTTTTCAGTTTCTGGAGATGTTTTACTGATTATTAAACGATGAAATTTTAAAGACTGTACTTAATTCATGGTACTTTTTGTGTAATTTTAATATGTACTAACTCTGCAACTACTGTCATTGGGGGGTGGGGGTGGGGGGGTCGGTGAAATTTTCTCTTATTAAAAAGGGGCCCTCACGCTAGTCCTGCATTTACCAGTCAACCAACCCACTATGTCACCATAAAGTGCTATACATATGCATTTCCAGTACCTGAAACTGCAGGTTATATTTGAAAGGGGGGGTGCGAGTAAATGGTTGCTATTTGGGAAGATGGTCTAGGCAAATACTTGGGGCCTAGAAGAATTAAGGGAGCAATTTAGAATATTATTTTCGAAGCAACTTAGTGTTTTACACAGGTAAATATTTCTGTAATGATAGTGACATGCAAGTGGGTATGTACCTGAGATTCGAAGACAAGAAGGATATTAAATTCTCGTTCTGAAAGCCACTTAAAATGTCCGCTTGGAAAGCCCCTTAACTTGTGTTATGAAGAACTGAGTAAATTTGTGAGGCTTGAAGGCGGAGCAAATTGGCGTAAGACCACTTCCGTTTGCGAGTGTTGTATTGACAGTTTTAAAATGGGCGTCGCTCTGTCAGACAGATATGTTCGTTATCTAATCGATAAAATTACAAAATACGTCAGGGTATTTGTTATTTAAATAATGTCAAATATAATTGCCTCACTATTTGGCGCCGTGTTTATTTGTTTCCATTTTAAAGAAATTTACTTATTATCTCCTGAAATTGTTTACATATTTGTTCCCTTACACAACGCTTTAAGATTAAAAGCGAGACCTTCCTCTCCACATTCAACTTCAGTATTTTGGACGTGGTCTCTAACGTTGCCTTTAACAAGTTAAGCCTATATGTGCAAATCTTGTCTACTTGTCACTTACGTTCACTTGATAAATTGTGTAATACAACAAAGATATCTATTTGTTTCCAACTTGCCGTAAGTTAATTCTAATCCTCAGTGAGGCTGACCCCACCACTGCCAGCCAAATATCAAATAAGCATAGGTGCTGGAGCGGTTCACCTTACTTTCATTACCCACAGACTTACTTCCTGAACTGTGCGTCTGACAATGTCTGTCACTGTGTGCAGCCAGGAGCAGGGCCCCGGGACCGGCCTGCATCTCATGTAACGAACCCAGCCACCGGTAATGAGGAGCTGGTAAGCCTCATTCGATTTGGTGACTCGGATGGGTGACAGAGAATTAGTGGCTTCCTTCCTGGCAGGAGAAAGCGACTTTCCCACTGCCCAGATCATCTCAGTGGGTGCCGGGGCTTTTCACCGACAGTAAATAGGCGGGGCGTGAAGTTTATCATCCATATTTGTCAAGTGTTAAACTTAAGAATACGAGTGTATCTTCATGACGTGATGCTTAATTAAACAGAGCGACACCTGTACACTCACGCAGGCTTTATAATGTTACAAATGCAGTGACGGCATACAGAACTGGAAAGTACGTGTGTATACAACAACTCGGTCAACACGGCTATTTTTATTGTAAAAAGAAGTATCTGCTTTTATGATTCGCCACACGTTTCAACCTAAGAAGTCATCATCAGGCGAAAATCATGCAGTATTTAAAAGGAACGTGTACGGAAATTTGTTTTCTTGCCTTTTATTTTGCGTAATATTGCGCCTGATTTGATCTCTTAACTTGGAACATGTAGCCAATTGTAAAAACTGTTATTATTTATATAATAGAAAGAAAGTTGTGTTCACTGAATGTTTCTTGACGGGAAGACGAGGAACAAGGCATAAGCAAATACCGGATGACCGTACGGAATCGAGAAGCTAACGGAATTTGAATGCGGGATCGGTAGGTCACACTCTGTGGATAACTCGCTTTGGCAGAGGATAGTTACGTGTAGTAAGACACACTATGTGACGATGAGATCACGTTAAAAAACGCATCGGGATGTCGTCTGTTAAAAAGGTGCAGTTGTGGTGTAGAATGCTTCACTGCTGTGTTTGTGATTTGTTCCACATGTACGTATCATACTGCACAGATGTAAGCAGCTGCCCATTTGTTCCACATGTACGTATGATATTTCACACATGTAAGCAGCTGCCCATTTGTTCCACGTGTACGTATGATACTGCACAGATGTAAGCAGCTGCCCATTTGTTCCACATGTTCGTATGATACTGCACAGATGTAAGCAGCTGCCCATTTGTGACACATGTACGTATGATACTTCACAGATGTAAGCAGCTGCCCATTTGTTCCACGTGTACGTATGATACTGCATAGATGTAAGCAGCTGCCCATTTGTTCCACATGTTCGTATGATACTGCACAGATGTAAGCAGCTGCCCATTTGTGACACATGTACGTATGATACTTCACAGATGTAAGCAGCTGCCCATTTGTTCCACACGTACGTATGATACTGCACAGATGTAAGCAGCTGCCCATTTGTTCCAAGCGTACGTATGATACTGCACAGATGTAAGCAGCTGCCCGTTTGTTCCACATGTTCGTATGATACTGCACAGATGTAAGCAGCTGCTCATTTGTGGCACATATACGTATGATACTTCACAGATGTAAGCAGCTGCCCATTTGTTCCACGTGTAGGTATGATACTGCACAGATGTAAGCAGCTGCCCATTTGTTCCACATGTACATATGATACTTCACAGATGTAAGCAGCTGTCCATTTGTTCCACATGTACGTATGATACTGCACAGATGTATGCAGCTGCCCATTTGTTCCACATGTTCGTATGATACTGCACAGATGTAAGCAGCTGCCCCATTAGTGACACATGTATGTACGACACTGCACAGATGTAAGCAGCTGCCCATTTGCTCCACGTGTACGTATGATACTGCACAGATGTAAGCAGCTGCCCATTTGTTCCACATGTACGTATGATACTGCACAGATGTAAGCAGCTGCCCCATTAGTTCCACGTGAACGTATGATTCTGCACAGATGTAAGCAGCTGCCCATTTGTTCCACATGTACGTATGATACTGCACAGATGTAAGCAGCTGCCCATTTGTGCCACATGTACGTATGATACTGCACAGATGTAAGCAGCTGCCCATTTGTGTCACATGTACGTATGATACTGCACAGATGTAAGCAGCTGCCCCATTAGTTCCACGTGAACGTATGATTCTGCACAGATGTAAGCAGCTGCCCATTTGTTCCACATGTACGTATGATACTGCACAGATGTAAGCAGCTGTCCCATTTGTGACACATGTATGTATGACACTGCACAGATGTAAGCAGCTGCCCATTTGGTCCACGTGTACGTATGATACTTCACAGATGTAAGCAGCTGCCCATGTGTTCCACATGTACGTATGATACTGCACAGATGTAAGCAGCTGCCCATTTGTGTCACATGTACGTATGATACTGCACAGATGTAAGCAGCTGCCCATTTGTGACACATGTACGTATGATACTGCACAGATGTAAGCAGCTGCCCCATTTGTGACACATGTACGTATGATACTGCACAGATGTAAGCAGCTGCCCATTTGTTCCACATGTACGTATGATACTGCACAGATGTAAGCAGCTGCCCATTTGTGTCACATGTACGTATGATACTGCACAGATATAAGCAGCTGCCCATTTGTGTCACATGTACGTATGATACTGCACAGATGTAAGCAGCTGCCCATTTGTGTCACATGTACGTATGATACTGCACAGATATAAGCAGCTGCCCATTTGTGTCACATGTACGTATGATACTGCACAGATGTAAGCAGCTGCCCATTTGTGACACATGTACGTATGATACTGCACAGATGTAAGCAGCTGCCCCATTTGTGACACATGTACGTATGATACTGCACAGATGTAAGCAGCTGCCCATTTGTTCCACGTGTACGTATGATACTTCACAGATGTAAGCAGCTGCCCATTTGTGACACATGTACGTATGATACTGCACAGATGTAAGCAGCTGCCCCATTTGTGACACATGTACGTATGATACTGCACAGATGTAAGCAGCTGCCCATTTGTTCCACGTGTACGTATGATACTGCACAGATGTAAGCAGCTGCCCATTTGTTCCAAGTGTACGTATGATACTGCACAGATACAAGCAGCTGCCCATTTGTTCCACATGTACGTATGATACTGCACAGATGTAAGCAGCTGCCCATTTGTGACACATGTACGTATGATACTGCACAGATGTAAGCAGCTGCGCCATTTATGACACATGTACGTATGATACTGCACAGATGTAAGCAGCTGCCCATTTGTGACACATGTGCGTATGATACTGCACAGATGTAAGCAGCTGCCCATTTATGACACATGTACGTATGATACTGCACAGATTTAAGCAGCTGCCCCATTTATGCCACATGTACGTATGATACTGCACAGATGTAAGCAGCTGCCCATTTGTGACACATGTACGTATGATACTGCACAGATGTAAGCAGCTGCCCATTTGTGCCACATGTACGTATGATACTGCACAGATGTAAGCAGCTGCCCATTTGTGACACATGTACGTATGATACTGCACAGATGTAAGCAGCTGCCCATTTGTGCCACATGTACGTATGATACTGCACAGATGTAAGCAGCTGCCCATTTGTGACACATGTACGTATGATACTGCACAGATGTAAGCAGCTGCCCATTTGTGCCACATGTACGTATGATACTGCACAGATGTAAGCAGCTGCCCATTTGTGACACATGTACGTATGATACTGCACAGATGTAAGCAGCTGCCCATTTGTGCCACATGTACGTATGATACTGCACAGATGTAAGCAGCTGCCCATTTGTGACACATGTACGTATGATACTGCACAGATGTAAGCAGCTGCCCATTTGTGCCACATGTACGTATGATACTGCACAGATGTAAGCAGCTGCCCATTTGTGACACATGTACGTATGATACTGCACAGATGTAAGCAGCTGCCCATTTGTGACACATGTACGTATGATACTGCACAGATGTAAGCAGCTGCCCATTTGTTCCACATGTACGTATGATACTGCACAGATGTAAGCAGCTGCCCATTTGTTCCACATGTACGTATGATACTGCACAGATGTAAGCAGCTGCCCATTTATGACACATGTACGTATGATACTGCACAGATTTAAGCAGCTGCCCCATTTATGACACATGTACGTATGATACTGCACAGATGTAAGCAGCTGCCCATTTGTGACACATGTACGTATGATACTGCACAGATGTAAGCAGCTGCCCCATTTATGACACATGTACGTATGATACTGCACAAATGTAAGCAGCTGCCCATTTGTGACACATGTACGTATGATACTGCACAGTTGTAAGCAGCTGCCCATTTGTTCCACATGTACGTATGATACTGCACAGATGTAAGCAGCTGCCCATTTGTGACACATGTACGTATGATACTGCACAGATGTAAGCAGCTTCCCCATTTATGACACATGTACGTATGATACTGCACAGATGTAAGCAGCTGCCCATTTGTTCCACATGTACGTATGATACTGCACAGATGTAAGCAGCTGCCCCATTTATGACACATGTACGTATGATACTGCACAGATGTAAGCAGCTGCGCCATTTGTGACACGTTATGCGACCATCGCTCATACAGCGCAAAAGAAGCAGTAATGCTCTTCTCTGAGACATTGCCAGCTCCAATTTACATGAGCTGGTAGGAGCTTGCAACAAATTGTCGAGTCTGCGCGATGTGATTTATACAGCCTACAAAGCTAGCTTCGTGTTGCAGGGTAGATATACGGGGCCTCTGCTTTGAAAAGGTCATGGGTCATGTAAATATGTTAGAATCAAGAAATATGTCACCATGACGTTCATTTCACAGACTAAATTTTAGCCAATGATGAAGCAGGAGAAGAAAAAGACAAACGATGTAAGTATGACGTAACACTGAGGCGCTTTTGCGTAACCATTTTGCCGTGGAAAAGCTGTAAGTTTCAGATATTCTGAGTGTGTGTTTACAGCCTCAGTTATGCAGCATGCAAAGCGCATGCCGCACATTATATTGTCATCTGCGGTCTGTCTGGCTGTACCATATTTTTCGACATTATATATAAACGTTATGGTTTTTTAGAAAAAGTTTTCTAACATAAAATGTGTTTTGATTTTCTATACAGCATATGTCTGAAATATTTCTTATCATAAGAAGGATTCAGCAAGATGTTACCATAAATGTACATAGGTCCGCATGTAAAGTACCCGTTATTCTTGTCAGGTTTTAATCGAACTTGAAATTCTTCGACAGATTTTCGAAAAATGATCAAATATCAAAGTTCGTGAAAATCCGTCCAGTAGGAGCCGAGTTGTTCCATACGGACAGACAGACGGACGGACAGATATAACGAAGCGTAATATTTGCATTTCGCAATTTTGCGAACGCGCCTAACAGCAATAAAAATGGTAGTAATGATTATGGTGGTGGTAATGAGAGGAAAGGAAATGCCTTATTTAACGACGCTGTCACTTGCTAAATTTGTATAGATTGACGGTAAATAAACGAAGTTTGAGTGTGAAGCATTTGTGGAATGATAGTGTCAGAGAAAAAGATGGTGCAGCTGGTCTCTTGGTAATGCGGATCCCTGCATTTTTCAGACAAATTTCGGCGAAAGATGTCCCAGTATTTTTCATTGAAATCATATTACAGTACATTATTATTATGTGTGTGTTTCTTGTCACAGGCCTTTCCTTCCTGGTACGTCTCTTGAACCAGCAGTGATCCCCACCGCTCAGGCTTCAAGCTTCACACTGCAGAACTTTCCGTATTATGTGTGATGTTCCAAGTATAGCTGTCTTTTGTAGTGAATCTATCGAATGTTTTCCTGGTATAGCTTCCAAATTTTTCTTTAAGCTTCTCGTTACTATTCCAATGGCTCCAATTGTTACTGGTACAATTGTACACTTCAGGTTCCACATTCGTTCTATCTCTATACATAAACTCTTGTATTTTAACCTCTTTTCCGCTTCCTTTTGCACAACGTTTTTGTCTGCTCGTATTGCCACATCTATCAGTGTGCATGTTTTCTCTTTTTTGTTTTTAATTATTATATCTGGCCTATTTGCTGTAACTTCTCTGTCTGTGTGTACTGCTTGATTCCATAACACTGTGACATCTCCCTCTTCACACACAGGGTTGGGCATGTGTGTACACCATTTGTCTGTGGTTTCAATGCCCAAGGCTTTACATATTGAGTAGTGTAAATGTAAACAGACTTTATCATGTCTCATTAAATATTCGTTCTTTGCCAAAATGGGGCATCCTGAGGTTAAGTGGTCAATAGTTTCTTCATGTTGTTTACACAACCGGCATTTACTCTCAATTTCTTCCTTCAAAATTTTATTCTTAAAATAGTTTGTACTAATTGCTTGGTCTTGAGCTGCCACTATTGCACTTTCTGTTTCTCCCTTGATGTCGCCAGATTTTAGCCAGTGATATGACTGTTCAATATCCACCAGCTTTGCATCTAAATTACGTGGCAATTGTCCATGCATCCTCTTCCCATGCCATCTTCCTTTTGTTTTTTCCACTATGCTGTCTTTCAACTTTCTTGTTTCTGTCTGCACTTCTGTCTTGAGGCATCTAGCTGTCTCTAACACTGCTGAGTCCGTGTTGTGTTGGTGTGTTCTTACAACCTGTATTAGTGAGTCTTCCTTCATTTCTACATATTCCACCATTTTTGCAATTTCTACTGCATAGGCTGCTTCTAATTGCATTAAACCCCTTCCTCCCTGTTTTCGGGGAACATACAAGCGATCTACATCTGCCTTTGGGTGATGCTGTCGATGAATGGTTAATAATTTCCTCGTTTTCCGGTCTAGTTTTCTCAGTTCTTCTAAGTGCCAGTTAACAATTCCAAAGCTGTATCTAAGTACTGGTACTGCCAATGATCCAATTGCTTGAATTTTATTCTTTGCACTTAATTCTGTACCCAAAACTAATCTCAGTCTCCTCAAGTATTCCTTCTTGAACTTTTCTTTCTCATTCTTATGCTGTATGTCAAAATTATCTTCTATTCCCAAATACTTATATGCTTTCCTCGGGTCCAGTTCTCTAATGTCGTTCTCAAACGTGCTTCCTATGTGCATTTTGCTTTGGACCCTACCTCTTTTCAAACATATTCTTGCACATTTTTCTAAACCAAAATTCATATTTATAACTTTACTAATTGTCTGTACAATTTTTATTTCGTTCTTCAAATCATTCTCATTTCTACCTACCAGTTTCAAGTCATCCATATACAATAAGTGACTAATTTTCCTCTCAGTTCCATGTACTTAATACCCACAGTCAGCTCTGTTCAGCTCGTTTGTTAATGGAATAAGTGCTATGCAAAAAGTAATGGCGAAAGAGAGTCCCCTTGGAATATTCCTCTTCGTACTTGAATGAGTTGTGACTGCATTACTTCCTGCTTTGTTTTTAAAAAAAGCCTTGTGTTCCATTTCTCCATGGATAGTTTACAAAATCGGAAAATTTTACTGTTCACTCCTACCAATCCTATTGACCTTTCCACCCAGCTATGTGGAATGCTATCAAATGCTTTCTGGTAATCAATCCAAGCTATACTTAAATTCTTGTTCCTTCTCCTGCAGTCCTCATATATTGCTTTTGATACCATTAACTGATCCTTGCAACCTTTACTTCCAGGGTGACAACCTTTTTGCTCTGCTGGTAGTAAGCTCTGCTCTTCCAAGTGTTTGGAGATTCTTGTAGCTATTATTCCTGTTAGGGTTTTGTACATGGTTGTTAAGCAGGTAATGGGTCGGTAGTTTCTGACTTCCTTACTGTCTCCCGATTTTGGTATCAAATATGTTATTCCTGTGGTCAGCCAGTCAGGTGCCTTCTCCGGTTCCTCTATAATTGCATTAAAGCTTTTTGCAATATACCTGTGAGTAGCTGGGAAAGCTTTAAGCCAGTAATTTTGTATTTGATCATTTCCAGGAGATTTCCAATTGTGAGCTTTTGCCAAGTATGAAGTAATTTCCACAGTCTGTATAGGCCTCCAGTCCATATGGTTAATTTTCCTTTTCTCTTCCCTTTTTATCCATTCTGCTCTTTCATTATGCTGCGCTTCTTCCCCCCATAATGACTTCCAGTAAGTCTCTGCTTCTGCCATAGAGTATTACAGTACATTATTATTATTATTATTATTATTATTATTATTATTATTATGACTGGATTATTGCAAATGCAATCCCTAACATCTTCACGGAAGATATGGTTTTAGTTGACCGGGTAAGATTTCAAAGGCGTTTAGATGATTAACATGCTGAAGGGTACATGGACAGCACTTCGTTGGTTCAAAGTTGCAACCAGTGGCTGGTTATTGTGAATGCAGTAATAAGCGTCTGGTTTCTACAAGAGTGCGGAAGGAATTGGTCAACTGACAGCCAGTAATTTCCCTCACAGAAAATTCTGCTTGGTATCAGTCAGTCGTTAGAGTTATTATTATTATTGTTATAGCGATTATTATTATTATTATTATTATTATTTATTTTAACTGCATATGGTTTTGTACTCGGTGGCAGTGGTACTACAATAAGACACAACACAAAATAACACAAAATTCTCAAACAAAACACAACACACAAGATTAAAAAACAGTAAAGCACACACACTACACACAATAAAAACACAAAGTTCTGACACCTTACTGGGAATATAAGGCTCCTGGTATATTTGATATGTGCGAAAGTTTATTTTGTGCTGACACACAGTAACACAAAATGGAGAAGTCTCTAAATTTATGCTTTTATTTCGACCTTTTGGAACTATATCTACAGTTCCTGGAGGTGCTGTAGAATTATTCATGTGCACGGTACAGATATGGTTATATGACCACAACGTTCTTGCTTAGCGAATATGAGTTATATTTATGTATATTTTTAAGAGCAGGAAGTATTTCCAGTTAAGCAGATACTAACGAATATTACGCTCGTTTACGTCCTGTGGAACTACGGCCCAGATTATGCAACCCACAAGAACTAGTTATACATCCCTCTTTGAAATGTTCTGGAAACTTGAGGAAACTGCCGGTTAGCTGACACCCCGGAGTGTGCACAAAATGATTTAATAAAGAGCTTGTTTACGCAAGGAAGACAAGCAAGGGATTGACGTGAAATGTAGAAGCATAGCTTGAACTTATCACTGCTCGAGTGTGGGCGCACATTGCTTACTTTACTGAAATACGAACATCAGTGCGAGCGCACCGTGCAGAATATACTGAAATAAATAGGTCAATGTGGGCGCAAGAATAGCATTGCTTTGAAATAAGGACTTGAGTTTGGGCGCACTGTGGGCATTGTACTGAAATAAGGACATCAGTGTGGGCGAACGGAGCGCACTGTGCTCAAATACGGAAGTCAATATGAACACAAAGTGCACAATAAATACTGAAACGATAATGTCAGTGTGGGCGCACCGTGTGCATTGTACTGATATAAGGACCTGAGTGTGGGCGCACCGTGTGCATTGTACTGATATAAGGACCTGAGTGTAAAAGCACCGTGGACATTGTGTAAAATGAGGTTTCCGTGCTTGCAGCGGCCGTGCGCCAGGCCGACAATGCTCGAGATGGACATATTTTTTTAAAAGGAAGATGATACGGTTACATGGCAGTAGCGGCCGTGGGCCAGGTGGGCGTATTATTTTAAAAGGAAGAGGATAAGAAAGAATAAAATCAATACTTGCAGACATGTCTACTTCTCTCAATACCAGAATGCATGACAAAATGGCAACATAAAGAGAGATAATACATCCTCTGGAAGGATGAAAGAGTTCAGATATTTGGGAACAACCCTGACGAATCGAAATTCCATTCATGAAGTACTTAAGAGCAGACTGAAATCGGGGAATGCTTGCTATCATACGGTGCAGAATCTTTTGTCTTCCAGTTTGCTATCCAAAAATATAAAGACTAAGTTATACAGAACTATAATTTTGTATGTTGTTTTGTATGGGTGCGAAACTTGGTCTCTCACACTGAGGGAGGAACAAAGGCTGAGGGTGTTCGAGAATAGGGTGCTGAGGAGGATATTTGGGCCTAAGAGGGCCGAGGTGACAGGGAAGTGGATAAGACTACATGACGAGTAACTTAATGCTCTGTACTCATCACCAAATATTATTCGGGTGATTAAATCGAGAAGAATGAGATAGGCGGGGCTTTTAGCAAGTATGGGGAGAGGAGATGTGTATATAGGATTTTGGTGGGAGACGTGAGGGAAGGAGACCACTTGGAAGACGCAGGCACAGATGGCAGGATAATATTAAAATTGATCTTCAGGAAGTGGGACGAGGGCATGGACTGGATTGATATGGCTCAGGATAGGGACAGGTGAATACGGTGACGAACATTCGGGTTCCATAAAATGCGGGTAATTTCTTGACTAGCTGAGGACCTGTTAGCTTTTCAAGAATGACTCTGCTCTATGTAGTTAGTTAGTTAGTTAGTTAGTTAGTTAGTTAGTTAGTTAGTTAGTTAGTTAGTTAGTTGGTTGGTTGGTTGGTTGGTTGGTTGGCTGGCTGGCTGTTTGGTTGGTTGGTTGGTTGGTTGGTTGGTTGGTTGGTTGGTTGGTTGGTTTGGTTTAGTTAGTTAGTTAGTTAGTTAGTTAGTTAGTTAGTTAGTTAGTTAGTTAGTTTAGTTAGACAGACAGACAGACAGACAGACAGACAGATAGATAGATAGATAGATAGATAGATAGATAGATAGATAGATAGATAGATAGATAGATAGATAGACAGGTAGGTAGGTAGGTAGGTAGGTAGGTAGGTAGGTAGGTAGGTAGGTAGGTAGGTAGGTAGGTAGACACGTATACTTGCAGGGCACTAAAATGCGTGCAATGACCGTTCAAACAATACAATACCCCCCCGTGCAGCACCGATGGCAATCCGTACCTTGTCACACACCTACCGATATGCTTCGGTTCGGATTCTAGCAGCCCGACTGTTCACATCGCTATTGCTACTGCATTTTGCAAGCATCGGGCTTTCTAGAGAGAAAAAACTGTGCTCTTTTGATTTTAATGTGCAAAAAAACGGAAAAGAACGTGAGTGGGTAAAGCAGTTGTTGCAAATAAAAAGGGGACACTTTGTCACGCATAGTACCCCTTTTTTAGAAAACCCCCGTGTTGTACTCTTAAGGCAGAGAAAGGAAGTTTTACTTTATGAAAAGAAGAGGCATTATGAATATGTATTTGTGTTTTTTTTACTGACGCATACTCTCCTGTCTGTGCGGTAGACACTCAGTGTTTATGTGTAACGCAGGTCAATATGACACTACAAACGGTCAAATAGCGTAAATAACGGACGGAGGAACGAGTGCGGAACATCGGACGAACAATAACATGCAGACAGGAACCAACAGAAGGACTTGCACAAAATCAGGCCTGCTGCCACTTGGTCCACATAAAAATAATAACGTGCAGACAGGAACCAATAGAAGGACTTGCACAAAATCAGGCCTGCTGCCACTTGGTCCACATAAAAATATAAGGTATAAACTGAATTGTTTCTTCTAGGATTCCTGCTATTTATATCTGCACTGGATGAAGATAAGAAGAATGACAATTGTGAAATCATAGGGATTTTGAAACACTCACTGCCACTTGTGTGAAATACCGACGGCTATAGGCTTTATGCCGCTCTTTGTAGAAGAAGACGCGTCGAAATTCAAGAATACAGAATATTTCCACTTTCGAGTGGCTCACACGAGAATTTGGGAGCGACTATATTGAATGCAGCATAAACGTAATTGTGGTTAGCACAGCGATCAGTCTCAAGGAATATCGGTCACTGAATCTGACAGTGCCAAATAGCAGCTACAATATAAAAATTCCTTTTCTCTAAAAAGAACTTTTTAGGACTCACTCATGAGGGTAACAATAAAGACGTTTTCACCAATAAGAAATTTTGCAATTAATTCATTCTGTCGGAATTCTCCTATAGATTCTTTCCCATCGCTTTCTTACTACTAATTGCAAGATTTATTATTAATACCAATTTGTTGAGATGTTAGTATCAGAATGCTTGGTGATCGAATGGCTCAGAATACAAACCGCTGACCAACCAGTCGTTCTTGAGAAGCCGAGAGTCACTCTACTGGCCAAGAGTTTTCCACTCATATATAACTCGCAGATTCATCATAGCGCCCCGCCGGATGAATTGAAGTCCACATACTCACAAGTTATTTTAGAAATCACACTGTATTTTAGAGACAACCCTGTATTATCAAATGGGGAAATACGTTTTTATGTACATATGTAAGTGTGGTGGCATACAGGCATCAAACCGGTCAGCTGCAGAACACCTGATAAATTCTGGTTCAACCATTTTATGAGACCGACATATTCTAATCCTAGCAACTAATGGCGTATTTAAATAACACACTTCAAACACGAATTCTTTAAGCAACACCGATTTTTATGTTAATTTCACTTCTTGCCGCGGCTTGTCTTCATGACGTAACACGTAAAATGTAGAGTCTGTTACAGACCAGAGAAAAAAATAATGTTTTAAGAAAAGGAATAAGTAATTAAAATTAAAAAATGAAATATTTAATAAAGACCATTGCAAGTTAGATATGTGACAAATGGATTATTAAATATATGTCAAGTTGTATATTTTAACAGTACTTAACAATCCAGTACAGGATGACTCGATACCAACACCAATTTCTATGTTGATTCCACTTCCTCCGCTGGCTTGTCTTCAAGACGTGAAGCTTCAAATTCTGAGTTTATTTCAAACGAGAAAAAGAATATATGTTTTAAGAAAAGTAATATATAATTAGATTGAAAAAATTAAAAGAAACTTTTAATAAAGACCACTATAAATTAAATGTATGAATTTTTAAAGATATGTCAAGTTTTGTAGTTTAATAGTACTTAATCTGTCCAGTAGGGGATGAGCAGGTACAAACAAGTGAATGCTCGAATCCGCACAGGGTTGCAGTACTTGTTACTTGTTAGAGTTATGTCAGTCTTAGTGCGTGTGTTCGTGTGTGCGGTCGAGTGCAGTGGAGACCAACAGTGTAAGTTGCCGTCAAATGCCGTCTTATGGAAGTGAGTTTTCTTGAATTGGTTACGTCTGAAGGAATATTTCCAACCTTATGTTTTCTGTTGATTTTTTATCAATAACCGCGATAGTAACTTATTTAAATATTTTAATCACAGTAACAAACGTTTTTACATTTCAATACGGACTCGCGGTTACGAAGTTATTCGGAAGGATAGATGCAATGACCATTTAATTAGTACAAAATCATTGCCACAAAATTCAGTCTCTAAATTAATTTCAAACTTCTGAATGCTTCATGAATTCGATCTAACGTGTAGACTGAAGGTAATCTCACACAATAAGAAGAAAACTGATCTAAAAGCAACGAATTCGCGATAAGGGTATTCAGTTGAGGATCTCTCGTGTAACTGCTCATTAGGCAGAACGATGACTTCATTGGCTGAGGGTAGTCCAGACAGAGGTTCCTTTTAAAAAAAATTAGTTTCGTTAAAATTGTAGTTGGTTTACCAGCTAAGCGACAATCAGCTTGTCAATAGAAACTCTGTTTTACGGATGTAATTGCTACAATTGTCTTTCCCCTGGCGGAACAAATATATCCAGGATTCTCAGCTCTAAATGTATCGTAACCGACCTCCAAATACCTTAGGCTATTCCGTCTGTTCCACCGCAGTACAGTGCGACATTCGCTATGTTCGTCGCTTAACCGAATACGATTCGACGTGGTGGGACGTATATTCGGAATTATGAACATCCCAATCGGTCAGAATTAATATTAAAACCAAAATCTCGCAGATTCATAGGGAATAATGTTAAAAGTATCTTCAAATATGACGCCGTGTAGATCGGTAAATGGATACAGATATTTCGTTGAAGTCTGTTGCTTCCATCTTCATGATAGTGTAAAATCTTCTTCGTGAGCCTTTGATATGGAGGCAGTAAGCTTCTCCAAATATGTCTGTTACTGTACCAGCACTGCCTTGTTTATTGAGAAACGCCTGAGTTTTCGTCAACACCGCTGTGAGAATCTTAAAGTTCTCATAGGGATAGCAGTTTAAATATCAATTTTACATGTCAAAATAATTTACGAAAAAGGTGGTACTGTGCAAGGTCAATTTTATTTTCGGGCGCACAGAATGAAGTCTGCAAGCATAATTTATAGTAAATTTAACACAATCTTAACCCATCCATTCTTGATGACTCATTTAAAAACTCAAAATTAACATGTGAAAGTGTGAAACTACTCAAAACCAAGTGACAATTCTCTGTTCATTGCAGTTCATCTACACCGTGACACACGTGTATACTAACCTCTTCACATATCTGTCTTTGTCATGTGTTTATATAAATATGGGTGGAAGAATGAATGGAAGGACGGAAAAAAGAATGTATGTATGTATGTGTGTATGTATGTATGTACTCGTATGTACATTACCTTTATGTGACGGTACAAAGGGATACACATCTTCCCTAACATAATGCATGGCCGGCAAACTCTGTCCTCTCAGATGAACTGCATTCCTCAAACAATTGTCACTATATGATGCAAAATTCTGACTTCAGGTGCCTTAAAAAGCTCGATGTGGAAATCAAATTAAATTTGTTAGTTTATCAGTAAAACGTCAACACATATACTATTGTATTTTAATAATACGTGCATGATATCTGGAATGTTACATACAACGCTGGTGTATCATATTGTATCAGTTGTAATATTATTTGTGATTTTACGTCTTTTAGGTAAGGTAAAACAAGACTTAACGTCTGTGGGAAATACTTTGTTTAATACAGTTAACTGCTACTGATCCATGGTGGTAACTTTAATTCGATACGTGTTCACACAAACAGCAATACATTCAATCCATGGGGCAGAGTCCTTCTGGACAAGTCTGTAGTCGCTTAGACCCTGAAGACATGTCTGATTTACTGTACAAAGCTGATCTTCTCCTAGTTGCAGCTTAAGTAGATTAAAATCAACAAGTTCGGTAACGTCACACTTTCAGTTATTTTTATAGGTACGGAAGCTCAACGTGTCTGAATTCCGAACACAGTCACATTACCTTACAAAGCCGACAGAATTATACAGCGGGTTTCATACAAGGCACTACCAACGATTGTTTGTCCGTCCATATTTTCCTAGGGCAAGCTAGTGTTAGCTACTTAAGTGTAACACTAGTCACAAGAACGCTCCTTCAGTTAGGACTGGGTGGTGTGTGCAAACAGTCTGTGGTGGTTTTACTTTTGTATGGAACCGATGGAGTGTGTCAAGAAGCTGTTTAGTCTAAGAAGTAATAACCTCCTATTAGATGGAGCGTGTATATTTGAAATTTACGAGTCTCGAGTGAAAATACGTAGCTTCATTCACAAAGTGATCGAAGTGGAAGCCTGTTCAGTGTGAAAGGCAATTTGTTTCCCGTGTCAAGTATCAAAGCACAGAAAGTGTTTTAAGTGTAAAATGTGTTCGGCGATTTGAATAAAATAGTGAAAAAGTATACCCTTTCACATAGCTTCAGTTGTGGCTAATGATCAGTGATAATTGTGAGTGGAAGTGGCAAGTTTCGCTTTAGTTCACACCTAATGTGCTACAGCAACAGCAACACCGACAAGGACGACTACAGTCATCTGCATCAGCACCAACTAGACGTACATGTTGACCGCCACTGCAAGCTGCATTACCTAGAAACCTCGTCGTCCTATATGCGACGTCAGAAGAACGCCATCTGCAGCGCGCCGGGGGTTAAAGTAGGTGGTCGTTTCTTATCCCCCCGTTGCTTCTCGCTCAGTAAGGGTCGCTGGCTGAATCACTTAGAACTGCAAAGACGCTCCGTGTCAGTCGGGGTTTGGCGTGTTTTAGAGGCATAGGGTTTTGTAGCACGTAAGCGTCAAGTTGGCAGCCTGTATTTCAGAGACACCACTGCATATTTAAGAAAGTGTTTGCTGTTTTTGTGTGCTTTTTGTGTTTTTGTCTCCCCCCACCTGGTAGGACTTTGCTGGTTAGGTCGCGATGTTAGGTTTTCGTAATGTTAGGTAGGCAGGTATTTAGGTGTAAGACCGTGCCAATGTGCGGGGCCACGTTGGTAGTGCAGTGTGTCGGCAGGCTGCAGAAAACTTGACACCCCTGTGTGTTTCAGCCAGTGGCGGACGGAAGCAGCACTTGGAGAGGTCGCGGAGAGACACACAAAATTAATCGTGAAAATTTCATTGCAGGAGTCTTTGAACGTAGAGAGGGTAACCAGGTTATTCTGCAGGCTACTTTCAATACGATGGAGACTCCGTCTACTGAAGAAATGTGAATTGGAGGAAGCAAAATATATCCATGAAACTTTAAATTTTTACCGTTAATCTCTTTAAGTAAAACCTCTTGAATTTTGAGGTTTGCCTCGTGTGTAAGTTGCGGCCTCTTCTGTACAGAACTGATTGCACGCACCAGGGAGGAGAGTTCACACGTTTGCTTTTGTCATTTGCTCTTCAAGTGATGAAGTGGCGTAAAACTCCTTACCTACCTATTTTAACTTAATGTAAGGTAGATTCGTCACGAACAGTATATTTGATTGTAGGCTTACCTACAATTTATTCTTTCATTATAGGACGAATTTTTAAATAATTTAAAAATTCATTAGTACATTAAATTCTCTTGCTTTCACTAAATTATGCGATGTTTACAAAGGAACGTGACGCGTCTACACCAAAAATGGTGTGTGCACTCAATTCTTCCCTTACGTCCTAGAGCGAAGCAGCCCGATCTCCATGTACACCCAAAATGCACATTACAGGGTGTCACCGCAACGTTAACACACAGTCTGCACTGGGATGCGGAGCTCGCCCGGTTTGGATTGGCAGCCGGAGGAGGTGAGCGGAGTGGACCTAACATGTTGTTGTGGCTTCTGTTCTCGTTCATGTTAGGATTGCGTGGGGGGTGGGGGGGAAATTTGCATCTCCTGAACGTGTCAGAAACTGCCACTCATGTTACGGGACACTACGTGAGCCAACAATGCCAAATGCGCATGCGCAATTGTGCCTTTGTACACCCATGCGCTTGGAATTTATTACGAAGCACCTACACTTTGGAGTTGAATAAGAGGACTGAGAATTTTTGAAAACTTTGGCAAAACTTTTTGTTTGAGGTCCTTAAGTCTGTTAAACTATGAAATTTGGTCTCGACAAGCTGCAGCTCTTCCGTTTTTCCATTTTCCCATTTTCTCTTCGAAATTTAATAGGACTACACGATGGGAGGGTACCAGAACATTTGTTAGGATGTTTGGATCAGCTGCACCTTGCAATAGAAAACGAGGACAATAAAATTATTTAAAGCTGGAGGAAATTTTCTCATATCCCAGCGTACTCGTTTGGAATAATGTCCTCAACTATTCTTAAAGTAAACCATGTGGTATTCTAATGTTCTGTTTGAGTCGTTTCAGACTGACAGCAAATCGGCGTATCTCAGCGAAGAATCAAAGCTGTGGTCAAGCTTCTTCTGTCACAGCAATTTTTTTGGAAACTTTGTTTGGCTCTGCCAACCTGCAACTCCTCCAACCATTTTTATAGCATATTTTCTTCTAAATTAGTAGGACTACGTGGGGGTGGGGGGAACCAGGCCAAATTTATTAGGAAATTTTGGATGAGTTGCAGGTTACAATCGAAAACCGAGGACTACTAAATTATTAGGCGCCATGAAGAAGGAATTTTCTTCTGTTTAGAAGGTTCATTCGGAAGAAGGTCCTCAACGCTTCAAAAATTAATGTGGTATTCTAATGTTCTGATTGAGTTGTTTCAGATTGTAGTCACCACATCTCAGCAAAGTGAAAAATGTCTTCGGAAATATTATGTCATCGCAATTTGTTTAGAAACCTTCTTTGGCACTGCCAACCTGCAACTCTTCCAACCCATTTCATAACATATTTCCTTCTAAATTAGTAGGACTGCATGGATGGGGTAACCAGGCCAACTTGTTAGGAAACTGTGGATCAGTTGCAGGTTCCAATAAAAAATTGGACTGCTAAATTGTTACGCTTAATGGAGAGGAATGTGTCTCCCATTTAAAAGAGTCATTTGGAAGAATGTCCTCTGATCTATTAAAAATAATATATGTGACATTCTAACTTTTGTTTGAACTGTTTCAGATTGAAAACACTTCATCTCACCAAAAGGCACAAGTCTGTGAACAGCAAGGAGAAGACACAAAATGCACAGAAGAATGCTGCATACTTACCGAATTCTACACCAAATTATAATTTACTAATCAAGATGTCTTCTCTTTCAGGGGTACCAATAATTTTGTTTTTTCTTTTCTTTCAGGCCCCCTTACTGACCCTGTGGCTCATCGTGTCGAGGGGGTGTAACAAGCAAAGACGACTTCGGTTACATTATTTTGGTGCTGTCAGTATTATTACAATTTTAACAGAATTACGATTTTAAAGATAAAACCAAAAACGTAATTTGCAAGAACATATTTACCATCTTTTAGGTGTAAACCTGAACATAAATTTGGAGTAAAAAGAATACGGCTACCGAATATGAACATGATAAAAAATAAGAGTGATAAATATTTTACTAAATACGTAGAAAAATCCGAAGGCACAGGTGTGTTAGAAAATTAAATTTTCTCTTACTTACTTCATAAATTGTTACGCATTCTATAATCTGTAAGCAAGGATATTCTGTGGATATGCAAATTAGCCTGCAGTTTTCGAGAGCCATTTTCAGTTAAGAGTAAAAAAATTTTCAATTAAAACATAAATTTGAAACGGTTATTTAGAAAAGAGGTGTGCAGTCTGTCAATGACCACACCTCCTTCTCTGATTATGCATTTAAAGTCTGGTGGAGTTTCTATTACTTGTGAAATTCCATTCGCGGAACTCTTTTCTTTATTCCGACATTTGAACTGGACGTTCCAGATTTCTTACGAGTATCCTGCACATGCGTCGTTCCTTGGTTAAACACAGTCCAAAATATGATGAAATGAATTTGGAAAGTACACGTATTTAAGTCTGATTTTCATTTCAATCGAGTGTTATCATCGCATCACACCTGTTTTTGGTGCTGTCCTGGGGATCGAAGTATCAGCCGAGACACAATAATGCAAAATTGTAAGTAGAATATCCAGTTTTCTACAGAATTTTAATAACTCACCGTACGTTGTAAACATCTTATCAATTTCATTTTTACATAATATCAACGTACGCTTGTCTAACCTGTATTTGTAATCTGTGTGCTTGTAGCTATGTCATGTATATTAATTTGTGTTGCAGACATTCTTCGATGGAAGTTTGTGGCGTGGACATGCTGTGATGTAGTCTACACAAGACGCATGATCTTAACGCCTTAACCATTTCGGAATACAGAAGGATTTCCTTTGAAACGCCATATATCTTTCAGGGAGTTATCTGAATAAAAGAGGTATGTGCAGTCAACAAAATTCTTAATTTTGCCACTAAATGCTGTATATAAATACACTCGCATAAAAACCCGCTCAATGGCAAGTTCCGTAGAAGTGGACGTGATATATTAATTTCGGCATTAGCAGTCAAAAATGTAAATTTCTTTCATTGTTTTCAATATGTTGCCACCTCGTAAATTAGTAATGTCACTGAAAATACAAGCACTTACAAACATTTTCTTCGTCCAATTGCCACAAAGCATTGCGATGAAAACACAGGCGAAATATTCCGAAGTACGAGGAAGCTCGATTTTTTCAGCCTTTATTCCGTTTTGATACATTCTTAATTTATACTTAACCAATTTAAACGTTTGTTTGCATAAATTGAAAACAAATCGCTTTCCTGAACACTATAAGTCATTTACAGTTACAAATTCAAATTATTTGCCTACAGCACATGGGGTAAAAAAAACTGTTTTCCCTTAACATAGTACGTCCTGTTTACACTTTTACGTAAAGTAACTTTCCTAAAACCAAAATTAAATTTGCCAGAAAATTTGACCCAGGTACCAATAATAAGTTAACCGGTAATCACTATTGTTTGATAGGTTATACATGTAGACTGATGTACTTTACTCACAGGACGTAAAATTGGATGCAAATTGCCAGCCCTGTTTCCCACCTAGACCCAGGAAGGGTTACTTAAAATGCTTATATTATAATACATGCCCGAAAGTAATGGGTGTTAATGATTTCAGGTTCCTGTACTTCAGCTGTGTTCAGAACGCAAGGCAGTATCCGGTACAGTTCCTGAAGCATCGTTCAGTAACCCAAGTGCTGAGAGCCACCGGAATTACCCAACAACAATCGGATTGCAGAATTCATGTCCCACATTTTACCTTCGTTTTGCACAGCAGGGTGGAACACGACTTGCTGATAAAGAGAAACATTAAGAAGAGGCCTGACATTGCCTCGTCTTTTCAACTTTATTTCAATTAACATATTTTGAAGGCCTACTTAAATTCCATACTTCTCAACACGGTTCTTCATTTGTGATTGTGTTGGTTGATTTTAATAACAGTTGGTACGTCTGTTCGAACACTTGACCTAGAATTTCTGTGCACGTTTCATTTTAAGTTAGTTTCAAAGCCAAATTCATTTAACAGCATGATTTATCTCCATGGATTATCTCTTTGAAATTTTAACCCTTTCGAATGGACTTAATTTAATGACGTGTCATTACGTGACTTAAGAAATGAACAGCTCAGAAACCATTACTGCCTCTCATGTTATGCGGTGTTCCGATCTTTCCTGTTTAGCGCTGCACGTAATGACTACTCAGCTGCCAGGGACCGCAGGGCAGAGTACCATAAATATGGAACTGCCACTTCGACTTTGAAAGCCACACCCTTGTGTTAACTTGCTAATTGATCGTAACCGTCCCTCAAGTACCAGAGTCTTTCTTAGTCAATAATGAAATGTAACCGACAAATTTTAAACCGGCTGGTTCATTCTCAGTTGTTCTGTGCTTACATGAATTTAAAAGAAATGTGTTATATTTTTCACTGCAAGATATATTTTATTCTGTGGGTTAATATATGTCTTACTGAATATTTTTATCACTTATTTATTACTATGCATATTTTATTATCTTAGTAAGTCTGCAAAGAAGGTATTAATACTTAAACTCACGAGTGTGTGACTTTTGTATGTTATTACACATATGCGTTTCGATGTGATGCACTGCAAGTTGGTTTTCCTTTCCTCTGATCTATGGGTTATAAACTAATATTACGATATGCATTTTATGTGTAATGAATTTGACCTGTCTGGTGTCACATGCGTGACTGGGTGGACTGTAAATAAATAAACACCTAAACATTAGAATATGCAGCCTTGTGGGCTCTGAACCCAAATAGTCATGCTAATCCTTATGAAGCCCTTGAGAACAAAGGACTTGGTTTGAAAGAAGCCTCAGATGTAACGAAATATATAACGGAAATTTCCCTCCAATTTCTTTACAGCTGCGCGGACCCGCTGCTGCTCTGAGCAGAAAATTTTTATACGACCTGACGACTGCGCGGCACTTTAAAAGTTTTTTGTAATATACATAATAAGAAAACTCCAGCTGCGCGGCAACAGTTAAGTGTGAGCGGGAGCATTTGAGTTACTGCGCGGCCGCGCACCCGCGCAGCTTAGAGGGAACATTGCTTACATTCCCATAAGTTCAATCAAAATGGAAGGTTTAGATACTCGGGAAGTAATTGCCGGAGAAAGGCGACAGCGGAAAACATTAGCTGGCGCGCAACGACACGATGCTAGAAATGCGTGTCAGGAAGCGAAACAGTGTAGCTTACAGTGCGAGAATTATTTTATGAAAGAAAGGCAAGTTACTTGGCAACATAAGTGTTTGTGATTAATTATTAGTAGCTTGCAAAAATCAGCAATTAACTATTCCGTTACGAAATGTATTCAACAAATTTACCAATAATTATTTTCATAAATAGTGTGCAGTTTGTCAACAAGTGTTTGATAAAAATATACATACTGTGTATTTACCTCAGTTTCGCCCTCATCCTCCCCATCGGAGGCTTCTATACCTGTATCACTTGAAATTCCTCACCGGGTTTGCTCCTGGTCTGCAGCAAACAGCAATGAACCGAAGTACCATTATGCAGGTGTGTAGGTGCCACCTGCAGACGCGCCACCTCCTTTTCATTCCGTAGCTTTCTTCAGTTCCTTGCAGAAAGCACTTCGTAAATTATTAACCTCACGACCGAATAGAGTTCTTTGTAGCTGACGAATTAAACTTTTTGCTTTTTCCATCACATCCTTTTTTGAATAAGATTTATCCTGAGCCTTGCACGGACAGATGTGCTCTTTATACACATTAATAAAGCTCGAAATGAATTCCGGACTGATGCAGTTGGAACGGAAAAAGACTTACAGTGTGTAGTTTTTGTGCATGTCAACAATTGTAAATAACGAAAAGAAAAATGTGTTAATGACAAATTATGTGACGAAGACTTACAGTCTGCAGTTACTGTGTATGTGAACAGTTACAAATAATGAACAGAAAAATATGTTCGTGCCAGATTGTGTGAAGAGGACTTACAGTCTGCTGTTATTGTATATACGTATGAAGTAAGAAAAATATTATGACTGACTGACTGACTAAGGTTCTTTTCTGCACAGTGTCATAAAAATATTGACTAGTCCCAGGTGTGGGGAGGGGGGGGAAGAAAAAATAGTGAGGAAAAGTTTTCAGGTAATGGACGTGGGCAACTTGTATCACTTTAGTTTTCTTGTCTCATTCATGTAACAGATAAAAACGGATCACTTTACTGTCCGCCTGACGCACGCTCCGTCCGCCCGGAGCACGATTTTAGCTTCTCCGCAAGCAGCACGGCCGCCTCGCGCACGACACCCAAATGAGAACGGCAATGTGAGGACAACGTGCACATTGTACTGATATGCGCACGTCAGTGTGGGCGCAACCTGCCCATTGTGCTGATAAGAAAGGGGCTGTCGCACTACGGGGAAAAAATCATTAAATGTTATGTATACACACTTGGTTAATCACCTGTTGTAAGTTAAACGGGCCTAGAGAAGTTGCGTGAAGGGAACACTGCTGTGTAAGACAGGTTCTGTCAGCGCGTTGTCGCGTTTCCCGATACCGGTTTCATTACAGTCTGCATCTAACCACCTGATTTACGCCATGCAGCAGAGAAGGTATCGAGAAGTTAGTAAGTTGCTTGGCTGGGCGACATTCCCCTTCATTCTCGGAACTGCCATGCCTCCCTTCATGACAACCTGTCACTGGAATTTATCCTGAACCGAGCGAATTAAATTTACACCCTTACACACTACGCAGTTAAAGTTACACCCTTACACACTACACAGTTAAAGTTGCACCCTTACACACTACGCAGTTAAAGTTGCACCCTTACACACTACGCAGTTAAAGCTCCTTTTAATATCATATCTTTATTCACACAAAGTTATCGAATGTATTCCTTCTACAACTTTGTCTGAAGCATTTTTCACTCTAAGAGTGATTTAGCGAGATATTATCTCAAATGTACATATTCTTCATGTAGGGTACCCGTTATTCTTGTCAGAGTTTAATCAGACATGAATTTTCTCAACAGATTTTCGAACAGTTGACAAATATCACATTTCGTGAAAACCCCTTCAGTGGGGGCCAAGTTGTTCCATGCTGACAGACGGACAGACAGACGGACGGACGGACAGACAGACAGACAGACAGACGGACGGACAGATATGACAAAGCTTGTCGCAATTTTGCAAACGCTCCTATAAACCAGTCAATTAATGTTGTGTAGAGAAATACTTCCTGCTTGATGAGATATGCGCTCTTCTGGGGTGTTACTCAGCGTCAAATGATAATTCTTTACCGACGTTTCGGGACAACGTTCTTGGGCTTATTGACCCTTGAAGATGGGACCGATATTGTCCCGAAACAACGGTAAAGGATTACCATTCGACGCTGAGTAACACCTCAGCAGTGCACATATCTCATCAACATTGCGGCGGAAGCCTCAAATCACGGATAATTGCTGCTTGATCCACACAAACCCCAAATACGCTATGTGGGTACAACGTAGAACTTTTAATGTTAAACATGGTGGTGCCTAAAGTAACCACTAGGCTTCAGGGGGTTAATTTGCGGAGACGTGTGACAGGCTTCTGCGACAGAAATTAAATGAGTAGGCCTGCTTTCAACAGTTTTATTCATTCGTAGCCTAATGGACAAGGCAGGAGAGTGTCGTCAGACACATCTGCTAGTTCGAGTCGTCAGAGCGATAATTTTTGCACGCGTTGTGTTTGCGCGAATTCCGACTCAAATTTTGCAGTTGAACACATTATTTAACTGCATGTTTTTTTTTTAAGTTCTTCGTGCTGCGTTGGGGTGCCCGGAGTGGGCATGAAACAGGCGTTTCTGTAGTTCTGTTGTTTGGTTTTTATCGGAATTCTGATTTAAAGGGTCCGTATTCGAATGCGACTGTAAGCAAAAGTTTTGCAAAAAGAGATAAACGCCTTGCGAGAGTTTTGTGGGCTTCATATGCAGTATATCACTTACACATTACGTGAATTAGTCAGCTAGCTTTTATCTGTACATTTTAATGCCGTATAAACTAGCCAAATCCGTGGAGCAGAGTCCTTCTTGCGAAGCTACATCTAGTCAAAAAAGTGTCTATGAAACCGAAGGTTCATTACCGTTTTCACAACAGCCCTCCAGTTGTTGCTACCCTCAGACACATTACACCAGTCCTCACCCTACTAGCGTATTTCTGTAATATGCATTTTGATGTCACCCTTCCATCCACGCCCAGACTTTCCAAGTGCGTCCTTTACTTAAAGCTTCGTCACGAAACTCGTACATACGTACTTATTCATACCGAGTGTGTGTGTGTCACAGAACGTGATCAGGTGCAACATAAACGTCTGTACCTATAGTGTGTAGGTAGACAGACGTCAGACTAAGAAAGAAAGAAATGAAGAAAGTACAAGAATGTTATAAAATGGAAAGGGTATTCTAAAGAGAAAAACGTCTAGCTCAATCCTATTTTAAGGATTTCTCTGTAATGAGCAAAATATTTGTTCAGTTCCTAAAGTCAAATAAGTAAAGAAAGACTCTCTTGAAAGTGAAATTGTATTGTATATTTTCCGATCCAAATGAAATGCTAGCACAGAGAAAACTTCGCAGTTTTGAAGATTCAAAACAATTTAGAAGTTCGTAAATTAAAAAAAAATTCTTATGACTGAAAATAGTCACAAAAGTACATGTTTAATATTAAGTTCACCTCGTCCTTTCATTTTCAACACCCGCTACTTTTTGGAAAATATTTTCTTCATTTGTATACATCAAGGTATAAAGAGCACCCTCTACGTACAGTCGCAGCTCTGTAGGTCCAGCCCCATGGATAGACTGAGTAATGTGGCAGCAGACTTTATTACCGGCTCCGTTGGAACTACTTGTTTTGACATGACGGCTATAAAGACTAATTAATCCACACTGATACACAGACAGGCTACTCAAAGCGCTTGCTTCTCGTGCCACGCCGTGTAAAATCTGCTATAATCCGAAATTCGGCAGAAAGCTCTGGCTAGCTAAGACTTCTGCACACCTGGTCTCTGACGTCACTAGCGTCTTGATGAATTGTCAGGGTTGGCAGGGTCGAAACTACAGGCTGGCATCACGAAAAGATTCACTCTGGGCTGCAACGCAGAACTCCACATTTAACTGTCCAGAAACTGCAATGTGGCGTAACGCTGGAGACAGGCGTTAATACGCAAATTCGGGCGGGTTGACTTGTGGGTAGAGACGTCGTGTCTGATAGTGCTTGGAAAGGGTCTTTGACTCTGATCAGTGCGAAGGCCTTGACATTCCGCAGACGTACATGCGTTGTTGTGACTTGCAGAATTCCTCAGGCTAAGGCGAGAACCTTGCCATTATTTAAGTGTACTGGTTGTCAGTGTTAAAATTGTCTGCGAACTTATGTTGAAAATGTATATAAAATAAATCCATCAAACACGTTCGTTGAGGGAAGACAAAATTAAAATGGATGGATCTTCAAGAAGTGGAAGGGGGGCGTGAAATTGATTGTTGAGTTCAGTTCCTATACATGTGTCTAAGGACTGCCAGCCGATTAGCACCGCTTATCACAATGGTTGCCCCTTTTATACCAACTGAATACGCGCATTGTCCCTACTTGCATTACTTTATTTAACTATTTATCTTTGTACCTAGGCTAAGTAATTACCTACAGCTCTAGCATTTTTTGTACAGCTTAATATTTTCCTACAGGCTAAATCCTCGTTCATGTCCAACCATTTTTTACTCTGGAATGCATTTCTCCATTCGCTTGTTTGTGGGTAGGTCAACGAAACATCCTTGGTATCTCATTACCTAAATATAACCGACAACTTCCTTTAACATGTTTCTTCTCATTCTTCTCGTTTTCTGCACTCCTGCTAACAAGCATGCTATGCCGCTCCTTTCCTTCCTAGTACAACATTCTGTGTATGGTAGGGCGGGGCTGTTGCGATCAAAAGAATGCGGTTATTGCACAGACCGACTGCTCAATAGTCACCATTTCCGCGTCAGAAGAGAGGCTGTGGTCTTAATGTTCCCTGAGGGCAGCTGTGCCTTCTGTGTGTCTTGTCAGGAGTGCAGTGTTTATCACAGTGGGGTAAGTTGCATCGTCTGCCTTATCCCTTCACAAGAAAGTCTGATAGTTGTGTGATAAGCCAATCCCAGTGGCCGCGCCGTTTTAGTCATGGGTCTACGGTCGCTCGATTGCTGGGATTGGAGTTCGAATCCGACCGCAGTGATGGATGTCTTTCTGTTGAGAGTCTTGTAAAGTAGACGTCTCTGCGACGGGCTGATCTCTCGTCCAGAGGAGTCCTACCGAGTGTATCTGAGTGTGATGGCGAAGCCTCAACACTGAGGAGGCCTGGGCCCACTAGTGCTATGGAGCCATTGGAAAAAAAAATTGTATAATCGGATATAGCGGTTTAATTAATAAATATTGAAACGTTCTTTCCTAGGCCACCTGTAGCCAAGGAATGTATTTAACACGTCTGACCACAGACAGTGCTGTTTGTTGCTTTACTTCCGACTGCACTGGCAGTTATTCATTAGTTCCGGAACCTCAAAATCGGGGCCATTCCGATCACATGGACGGAGTAATATCCATCGATACAAAAGTTTCCCTTCTTGTTTTTTCATATCGCAAGGCGTTATACCCAGTAGGAAATTACAAAAAGAAAAGTCGCAGCCCCAGATGGTCAGAAGAGACGATTTCAAAGGCTATAATGAGCGTAATATTTGGAAATGTGGGAATTCGCAAAATTGCTGATCTTTTCAAAGTGCCCCCATACGACTCCTCAGAATCTAATGGCAAAAATCCGTCTCAGACACGCATTAGGGGCCTGGCATGTGAGGACATTAATCTGATAAATATACGGCAGCCATCTGTACTGGGTGCTGATGTAAAAATGGACCACGCACTAGGCTACAGACACTTAAAGGGGGTTGTGATCTGCCGCCATTGCAAGTGTGCAGCGCACCTTGCATTATTGCGGAGGGAAAAGGAATCAGCGTTTCTTTAAATAATACTGAAAAATAGCAGGCAAGGAAAGGTTCAGCAGTTATATGAAGAGAAATCCTCGGGTATCTCTGAGGATACTGGAAGGGCCCTCGGGTATCTCTGAGGGTACTTTAAGGGCCCTCGGGTATCTCTGAGGGTACTTGAAGGGCCCTCGGGTATCTCTGAGGATACTTGAAGGGCCCTCGGGTATCTCTGAGGGTACTTGAAGGGCCCTCGGGTATCTCTGAGGGTACTTGAAGGGCCCTCGGGTATCTCTGAGGGTACTTGAAGGGCCCTCTAAAACAAGAACTCCAGCAATAAATAAAGGAGGTGTCCACAATTTTTACAAGATTCAATCTAAACTGCTTGAGCAAGATATATATAAAATGCAGATGAAACGCGATTTCCGTTTAGCAATCAAAGACCGAAAACAGTAACGGGAGAAGCAACGAAGAGAAGTAATGAAAGTTACTAGTGCTGAGTGTGGTGAGAGTGTTACAGTGGTTGCCTCTTTTAGTGCCAGGGGTTATACAGTCCGATATTTGTGATGTTTACAAGTGCTAGATTCAGACGATTTGCAGCTGGATATGTAGCATACATTTTAGATTCCGGCTATACCATTGAGGACCTTTCGCTGAAGTGGCTTGAACACTTCCAGAAACTTAGATCTCCTGGAAAATGTCTGCTTATTCTAAATGGTCTTTTGTCTCACTGCTTGAATTTCTGCTGTGAAAACAACGTCGAGTTTTCATGTTCGCTTCCTGACATCACATGTATATTGCGGTCTAGATCGCATCCTGTTTAAGCCACTAAAGACATTTCACCCTCCACACAAATGCTTTAACAATATCTTCAGACGAGCAACACTCGAGCTCCTTCGAAATAATTATTCACCGTCCACGCTAAATCCTTGCTTATTGGAAGCGTGTACGCCTAAAATTTGATTCGATAGCAAAAGAAGGAATGAATAAATGCATAAAATTATGCTTCTTCGTGCAGTTACGGGTTTTAAAACCGGAGCGCCTCTGGGCCTTCAGTGAACCAGATGAAAGTTTGTAAATTTTCGAGCTAAGAATCAAATTGTTAAAGCGTGATCTTATGTGGCGGAAAGCCAATCGAACTTGGATGCCTGACGAGTGAACACGTGATTGGTCTTTGAGTGTTCGCGGAGTGAAAAAGTCAGTCAGTATTGTACCTAAACGCGTGAATATCACTCGACAAGCAACTTGTGTAAAGAAAGTTAAGAGACATTCCTAGAAGTGTGAACGTTGCAGTTGGTGTCCACTTTCAACGGCATATGGCAGCCAACGTGTAAGTGTGGTTAGCAGCGTTAATCAGTCGTCGGCATTGGACCGTAGCAAGTTATGTAGAATTAAAGGGTCCTTCAGCAGCGTTTATATAAACACCGACCTCGCAGTAACGTGGGACTGATCATCTCAGCAAAGCGAAGAACTGAAAATACATTCATCTGAAGTAAGACCAAGCGAGACAGTTGCGTATTATGTACCATCGACAGCAACAGTTCCGTCAGATTGTCTCAGTTTTGCCCCTGAATATTGCCTGATATATTTATATATTCGAAGCCGGAAGCGGCTGCTGTCGTTGCTATGAGGGACGATACGCCAGCGGTGTCATGTCGCCCTGCATTATCCACGCGCAGTGGCATGTTCATATATAATGTGCCTTCAGTGTGCACGTTCAAAGAATGAATGCATAAAGGAAGAAGAAGAAGAAGAAGAAGAAGAAGAAGAAGAAGAAGAAGAAGAAGCATGTCCGTCCGTGTGCCTATCCTCATCTTCCGTCTCCGAATGACTGAAAGGATTTTGATTACTTTTTTGGGGGTCATATTAAATATTATCCGTCGAATTTATTTTATCTTATATATTAGATCCTACAGGTGTGTAGTTTAGTTCTTAAAATTTAACTTCTTCCACCAAGATCTTGACAAATTGACAATCTTTCAGTTAATCAGAAGCTACGCAACCCAGTTGCTCATTGCTTTGTTTACTAGCGACAATCAATAAAACGCGTCATCTATTACACGTAATTCCACCAGCTTCTTCAATTTCCAGTTCCTTATTTTCATCCATGCGTGTGTCTCCCAAGCTGCAGGTTCTTGTATGTATCTCATATTTCACGTGTTGTACAAGGACCGCCCATCACATATTCCTGGATTTTATCGCCCTAATCATTTTTGGTGAAGATCATTTACGAATCATGAAGGCCTTCAGCGTGTATATTCTCGTATCTTCACCCTGCTGCTATTTAACCGATCTATTTCCAAACATTTGTCCTAAGAACCCCGTTCTTAAACTTCCTCGTTGTACTAAACAAGAGTTTTGGCCCATTTCTTTGTCCATTGGCACTTGTGGGACTAGAAGGAAGTGTTCTTAATACCACGTGCAGGTAAAGTTTGTCTCAAGGGAGACGCGCCGAAGGCAGTGTGGTCAGAGGCAGTTCTGTCGCACGCGACATCCAAACGTAGCTTTCGTTTGCGGGTGTCTCTGTGGCATAGAAGGGTGATAGGCCACTGTAGGTGACGGTAGGAAGGTGAGAGGCCACTGTAGCTGACGGTAGTGCAGTGCGACTGGAACTCCGTGTTCAGGCACAGGGTGAATTATTATGCACGTTGGTATTTCTATGTGGATTTTTCCTGAATAAAGTGCTGAGGAGGTGGACGTCATGGAGAGAAAGTAATAGGAGTGTAGAGAATAGGCTATTACATCATGACAGGCCACATTAGTTGTACTGTTCAGGAAGTATTTTTACCCTCAATAATGTCAAGAAAGGTGAGATGGGCGTGACGTGTAGCAGGCATGGTTGCGATGTTAATTGCATACAAAAATTTAGTCATAAAGGAGAAAACACGGAATGAGTAGCTTCAATGGGAGGATAATTTTAGAGCTGGTTTTCAGGAGAAAAAATTTTAGAGTGTGGAGTGGATTTACATGGCTCGGGATGGGTGGGTTTTTGTGAACACTGTCATAAACTGTTCGGATTCATGGAGATCGCCAATTTCTTGATTACTAGCTGCGCAAGAATGCCTGTTCTGCACTGAATTCGCTGAGGATGTGATCTTACTCGGGGCTACTTAAATTCAGAAACATTTGGCAATGGGAATGAAAATTGTAGTCTGTCAAATTATTAAGGAATTTAAAGGTATAAGATCAACAGGATCACATCGTATAAGTTACGTCCACTTGCACACCTGTACCGCCAGTGTTATTAGCTGCATCCATTCTTGAATCCTCTACATTAGTGATGATCAGCTTCGTGCGGCCTCATTTCCACCCTCTATGTTGTCCAGCATTATAGTTCCATAACAGGAAATAATGAAGCGGCTTGTCTGTAGGAAATTTTTCCAGTTGCGTAAATTTTAATACTGCAATAATCACTAATGGGAGTTCTTATGAATCCTCAAGTCTTTATCAGTGGAAAGTCGGGTGCCTGCAGAGGGACACGTCCCCCTGGTTGACAAACGGCACCCCCAGATCAGTTATTGACTTCTGCCACTGGAGGCCAGGTGAGTACTCAAAATGTCCTTCCCATTGCCTGTTGGAGCTTCAGTCGGTCTGCTATTGACGATGTGGTGTTTAATTGCCACGCTTTCTTTTGCGAATGCTTATATATTAATTTTAATAAAATATTTATAATTAATATTAAATTCTGAAAATGTAAGCCTCTTAAAACTTGCCGGTTTGATACATTCTACGAAAATCGCGAGGCGAATATTAGGTGTCATTAAGGAAGATATTTTATAGGTACCATTGACAGTTCAATGTCAGAACATTCTGCGCCATAACTGAGATATCTTGTGGATACTATTGACAGCTCAGTGTCTGGACATTTTGTGCCATAAATAAGATTTGATATGAATACCATTGACAGCTCAATGTCAGAACATTCTGCGCCATAACTGAGATATCCTGTGGATACTATTGACAGCTCAGTGTCTGGACATTTTGTGCCATAAATGAGATTTGATATGAATATCATTGACAGTTCAATGTCAGGACATTCTGCGCCATAAGTGAAATATCTTCTGGATACTACTGACAGTGTAGTGTCAGGACATCCTGTGACATAAATTAGATATATATTGTGAATACTTCTGACAGTTCAATGTTAGGACATTCTCAGCCATTAAGTGAGGTATATTACGGATAGCAGTAGCAGCTCACTTTCAGGCTAATGTAGCCCTAGTGTTTAATAGAAATATTAGGATAATTTTTTTCCGAAACATGGGTGGCAATTTAAATTAACATCGGAACTTTTAATGTAGGGAAACATAATACGTTTTTTACGTGTATTCACCGCAGTTGTTTCGTATAATCACTACAGTGTATTCAGAGTTTACAATAGACTATTGTTCTGATGGAAGCAGCTTTTCAAATTACGATATAATGCCAGAACTAAACGCTAGGCCTCACACCACATTCAGCAAAGCGGAGTCCGTTATCATGGCACATTGTTAGTAGAGAAAATCATAACACTGCACGTGTTTTGCAGCCTTTCTAACCTCGCCAAATTATTGTGACACTTGACATACCGACCACGACTTTAATGTTTAACACAACACTAGTACCTTAAAAAAAGTAATTCTTTTCCAGCATTCTCTTCTTCTGGTATATGACCGTGTGTCACATAATCTTTATTACAAATCATTCAAAGATTTCAACCGAAAAATGTAGTGATATTTCAGCCCAATGTCGATAAACATGAAGGGAACATCGGACTTTTTATCGGTGGTACCGCTGAAGGGAAAACCTAACAAAGGCTCCAGTCTCTTCATAAAGCTGGACGGACGATGGCAGCTTTCCATACCATGTGAGACAGCGAGAATATTCTTCTGACAACTGGCCAGTCAGCCATGACAAAAGCAGTGTGACTAAAAGTTATCTACTAAACGTGTGCGTATGGAAACTGATATATTTGACAACAGCAAAATATCTGTCTACCGACGTATTTGGAGTTATTAACTTGCAAGGCACTTTAGGGTAGGGAATACTTTATGAATACCATAACCCACGTTTGCGCTGGATATCCAGAACAAACCCAGTGTTCATCTAGCGTGTAACGACTCTGAAGTCGCTAGCTAATGAACACAGTACTGATGTCTTGACGCTCTACGTTCTACTGAATGGATGGCTCTGTTCCTCGCTACATAGACGCTTGTCGTAACTGGGATACATCAGATGTCACGATGCTGGCTGCACTGGTTCTTTGGTAATTTACCGTAAATAGGTAACTACTGTCGCCATAATATTACAGGCTAGAGTGCAAGAAATTAAACCTGTCACAGTTATTTTTAATAGAACAAGGACGGTGTACTAAAATATTTTATGTCAATTCAAATTTTTTTTAAATAAACACACGAGCATTGGGCACGTAAATTGTGGTGCCTTAACTATCAAAGTTTAATTTCATTTGATTTCACGCCATAAGGTATGTTTTAAAACCTACATTTTATGGTTAAGCGTGTCTTGCAAATGGTTTATTTGGCTGTGTGGATGATAACCATACTTTGCTCTTCCATACAGACGTATTCCACAGTGTTTTTAGGCCCTCCTTCGCGACGCCTTATTCTGCGCTTTACAAAAATTTGAAGTAAGCTGCATCTTAATCCGTCGAACACATAAATAATGAAATTGTTGGTACGTCCTAAAACAATGTGAGTATATATATATATATCTTTATGTTCACGAGACCTCCCGGGTTTGCTTTAGCATTAAGATTGTCTCATGATACCGTAAATTTTCTGTCACAAGGAGTACATTATTTAGAATCATGGATATGGAATTTAAATTCGACTTGTGGGATATTTATGTAAAATAGTCTCGAAGGGAACTGAAGAATATGGGAAAAATGAAAAGGGCAGAATTGTGTTATATTGCTCATACCGTGCGTACCATGGACTGATTTTTGTGATTTGCAGAATTGTTTGTTCAGGGTAAATTTGTACCTTTCGCACGCAGTGAAGGCATATGACAGGAGTGGAAGGACAAGGCTACTCATTCTTAACGTAGGAAGTAGATGGATGTGAATGGCCAGCTTCACGCCTGTGCCACTTTGACCTCGGGACAGACCGCAGTACCCACAGAATAGGAGGCTGGCTGGGTCGCCGCGCCTGTCTATACGTCTTACAGAGGAGAAAATTTTCTTGCTTCTGCCGATTGGCGATCGGACCACAACCCCCTAACTGCCAATCGGCAGAATCTTAGGGCACATTAGAGATACAGACGCACTAAAGCGAGTAGGATATGAGGACAGCTACATGGATCCAAGTAAATGTGTGTTCATAACCATTTCAAATAATTTAAATATTTATTATGTAACTACATGTTTTATATAATTACTAATATGTGGGTAATACTGGCAGCTAATATGTGTAAATATTATACCAAGGAGCTGAAAAGGGTTTGATAAGAACATAAAATCTTCTGTTTAGGTGTATTAAAAATTTAATCAATTAGTTGATTTTGAAACTGTAAAGTGTAAGTATCTGACGTACAAGCCACGCCAGATGCTTAGCACAACACGTTTAACACACTGGCATATAGAAGCCGCTCTTAATATCCCCCCATATCACTCAGCTTGTCGCGAAATTCCGTGATTCTCAGGCAAAGCGACTCTTCACAACCGCATTCATCAGACACCCATCGCTCTTCCTTCTCTGATCCCGACAAATCCAGCCGAAGTGCTTACATCCATTTCAATTTTTGATCAATTTTAATCTTATATCACAATATTTTTTGCAGACACTCAGGGGAATCAATTTAAATTACATGGCGACTGCTAAAATAGACTTTACAGAAATAAATGGGGAGATTCTTGAGGTTTACACTGACTATAAACAGGGCTCTTTGTGGTTTGATTTTGTTAATTTCGTGATGATGAACGCACTGTCTCAGTAGCCGCAACCAAATGAATCTACCCAATGCTTACTAACACCTATGCCGCGGGTGTGGTTAGTTTTCTTGGTATTCCATTTTCAACTATCCTAGTCTGTGCATCATTCTCTATTGCTTATTTAATTGTAATTATTAAGTCTATTGATAGAAAATGTAACGAAGTACTAAGGCTGGTTTTTCCGTACTGCTTATGGATGTGAAGAGATTTGAGCAAAAGGCGATCACTCGCGGTAACACGTAACTCATTTTCGCGATTCTTTTCATTTACGTAGGGACTTCCTTGTCGCAAATCAACTTAGAATAATTGTAAGAGAATTTTACAAGTAAGTGATCACTCAGATGTCGTGAGATTGTTGAATGCATAACGTATGGTTTCTAGGAGCATGCCTCTGCCCGCAAGTAAAAATAAAATGCTTATTGCAGCGCGTAATGTGTTTGGCTGTACACGTATGCCGAGTTTATCAGCAATTCTTAACAAACACGGCATATATGCTTCACACTTTATCAGCTCCGGCAGTTGTTATCTCGCTCACTGTCCGAAGAAACGAAATATGGCATTCAAAGTAACACATACAAATTGAAGTATTAAGTGCAACTCATCCGAGTGGGACACATTGACTCACGGGCCTAATCTGCGCAGAATCAGATAAAGCAACCTCATACAGATGTAGTGCAGCTGTAGCAAAGGCTAGTGCCAAACTGTTTGCAGCACGACCTTGAAATTGTAACCGTGAATGGAGGGGAGAGCACTGGCCAATACCACACATCGCTCGCTGTTGCCAAGTTTACAGGGAAGGGGAAAAAAATTATCTCCCGTTATTTTATGGCCCCACCACGTATGTTGTAGAGTGGGCAGCAAAAATTGCCAGCTTATATTATTTTATAAACATTATATCGAATATCACACCTGTTCTTCTTCCGCCTGCAGTCAGCATCGAAAACTATTACTTTTACATCCTTGTCCTTCGGTTGTGGAGTAGGTTCATCTGTATTCGCAAACAGCGCAGTTCCAGTCATGCCGTTCAACGTTATACAACGCAGTTTCGTGGTTAATAGTGCAAATTCAAACCAAATTCCAGGTGCTTCATATTTAGAAACGACGTCTCTTCCGAATTCTACTGCAACAGACACTGGAAATAACTTCCCTGTGGAATACATAATCGGAATAGTCGTTGGGGTGTTTGTGTCGCTCTGTATTTGTGTCTGTGTTGTGTACGCATCTGTACACAGGCGTTGTGTTCCAGGATGTTGCTGCTTGTCTTGTGACTGCTGTAGCAGCACTCCGACAGAAATCATTCCCGGTCAGTCTGAAGAAAGAAGAAAAGAAGGCGGATGTGAATCTTCAAATTGCACGGCTTGGAATGTGGGTTGTGTAGGAGTAAGCAATAATTGTTCTGAAGATTGCAGTTGTTGTGGCGGGAGCGGTGACTGTTGTGGCGGAAGTGGTGACTGTTGTGGCGGGAGTGGTGACTGTTGTGGCGGGGGTGGTGACTGTTGTGGCGGGAGTGGTGATTGCAGCTGCGGTGGTTTTGACTGTGATAACTGTGACTTCGGTGCCTGTTGTGCCGAGTGCATTGCTGGCTGTCTTTGTAGCGGCTGTTGATTACATATTTAGATTTTATCCACTCGCTTATTTGTTTTTTTATACGTTTACGATTTGTTTAATGACGCTGTCAGCTCACTACGTAGCATCGATTGATAGGGCTGCTAGTTAATAATGAATTGAAAATGATGTGGCAGGAGACTTCATTGCTTAGTTTGAGGTTATATTTCGTAACTTGCCTGCATGTAGAAAGGATAGTCACAAAAATAGGTTATCCGTTACCACGATTGCTATTCGAACCTGTAACCTCCTTAATACCGAGTTCTGCCCACTTGACATCGACTTTCAGTAATATTATATCAGTACTGTGTTCGATGGATGGTAGGCTAGAAGCAAGAACAGAAAATAAAATTAAGTCAAGAGAGCTGGATAATATAGACACCAGCTCACCAGTGCGTGAGATCTAAAACGAGACGCTTGAGGAACCTTTCGGCGGCGAAATGCAGGAAAAAGAAACGTGTGATTTTAGTGTTCCGTGCTACTAAACCAAGTACTTATTGAATATAACTCTGTTCTGCTCCGTTCTTACACCTGAAACAAACGCTCTGATAAACAGAACATTTTACGAGGAAATGAGACTCAAATTTAAATTAAAATTTATTTCAGGGGGATGTATTCGTAGACTTTACGGGTTACACAGTTAAGATAGAGTAAGTGATGGACGGGCTATTTAAATACCGGGGCTTCTAAGTAACAATTTTAATAAATTAACCACTATTAAAGTATTTATTATAGATCCATACACATTCATCAGTGAGATGTTCGTTTATTAGAACTGAATGACACAACACCATGCAGCAGTATGTCACTGTAAATTACTCACTCTCGTAAGTTGACATGTTCTGTCTTTTAAAGAACTTTTGCTCAAACAGTGCAATACACAGTCCTTGTGTTTTCTAACAAATGCCGTTTGCCACCTCTGGTCGCTACTCCGCCGCGCAGGCAGGTGGTCGTTGAGCGGACCACTTTAATACGACAAGCAAAACGAAAAATGACAAAGGACATTCGTCAGATCAAATGAAAACCCTGTATAAGAGATTTGAGTAATCATATAGTATGAAAATCGTAATTTTTTAAATATCATAAAAAGGAATTTTTGTTATGGAGAGTGGTTCATTCGGAGGAGGCACCAAGGTCTCAATAATGAATCATAATTTGCCGATGAGAAGGAAACTTGTATAAACACCATGGAATAATTGTCGATGATTGGGTTTGTTAGAGAATGATTTCTCTTGTTTGAAGACGCATCAGAACCCGGGGCTTCATATTCGCGAAATCGCCGCCCTTCTTGGAATCAAAAATCACACTGCTCTGCCCTCTTCTGCGCCAGTTCAATAGAATCCGTAATTTTACATCTTAACCTTTAAGGCCGGTTTAATATTATCCGGTATCTTCAGCTTAGTGTAAAGGCCCCCGTTTTTCACTGAGTTTTCCCAATCAACATTTTATGCAGGTCCCAAACCATGCGTTTTACATTAACCATATTTCTCATCTTTATTTTACCACACTTCAGTATACTACTGAAAACTACAAGTTATGGCTCGCCTCATACGGCAATTTTCTCCATCCTCCTGTTCTTCTTCTCTTTCTCCAGTCCATGTGCCATTCTTCTCAGCACTTTGTGCCCACACAGTCGTTTCGTGCCAGAAAATATGTTCCCTTCCACATTATGCACAGGGGAGTCGAACTCATCTTCTTCCCTGTTGGACGGGCTGCTGTAAATAAGTAATCAGCTGATTCAAAGGGTCAGGAACTTCGGTAATTAGGAATCGGAACTGTGTTAATTTAAATTTGCAGACTTGTCGTACGTAGAACGTGAACAAGTTCAGGAAAGAACCGACGGAAAAATGATAATGGGCTTCAGTTTTCAGTACGCTTAGATAAGGAATAGGCAGGGTTTATCAGCATTTTAAATTTTAAATTGTCCATTCCACGTACGTGCTACTACAATAACGTGTGTTTTCACCAAATCGTACATAAAATTTTGTGTATCAGTTGGTCATAATACATGTTACTGTTGCAGGGTTTATCAGTAATGTTTACTCGTTGCTAAGTCACTTTGTTGATTAGCGCTTTTACCTTGAAAGTTTTACGAATCCATTCTAAGGTGGGGTATTAATTTAATTTTAATAAACGCACAAGTATAAAGTTTATTCTCCAAAGGTGCCGATACCCAATTTAACAGTACAGCATTTTCTCTTGCACTTTGTCGTTTTGGTGTTCAAATCTTCACTAAGCAACATAGTGTGTAGGTGCCTTCACACACCACAATTCCTCCTGCACAGAAAGGAATGCATTTCAAGTTCCTTCAATAGTGCTCCGACAAAACATCTTTCGAAATTTTAGGATTCGATATTCGTCTGCACGCATTGCTGTGAGTAGGGATGTTTAGGATGTGACGCTGCGCAGTTTGGCAGAAGGGCACTGTTTTCAGTGGCAACATGTTGCCTCCATTTTCAGGGAGAAAGAACCCTCTACCATTATCACGACGCACGCTGCAGATTTCACCAAAATATGGCTCCTATATATCAAACTGCAAACTGTATATTGCTCCAGAAGGTCTTGACATTACTTCAAATTTTTTATTTAAAAACGTAATGCGTTTTGGGCAGTTTTAAGAAGGAGAATCAAAAATTAATTTTAAGGAACATGATCTTTCATAAATTCGAGTTAAAAATTCTCAAGCAATTGTCCTTCTGCTGTTAAATCGATTGAAACCCACCACGAATATACCGACGCACTGCCTGCAACCGTCCTTCTCGCATTACCTAACTACTGAACAGCTGTGGGTAGAACATGTCAAAGAATGTGCCTGTGTTTTGTCATCATGCTATGAAGGTACTTAGGCGCATCCACCTAAAACTCCTCGCATTGCTGACATCTGCTCTGGGCGGGGCGAATTCTCAACTTCACGCTCGCACTGCTGCATGTATAGTGGAAAAGCTACAGGTCCGCGTTGCGTAGGAGGCTGTGCCAGTCTCAGATTTGTCAATGATTTACGCCTGACGAGTTGCGAACCGCAGTCATCCACCCCGCACCCAATCACGCCGCACTTTCCCATACAGTACCTCTTACAATTCCGATGGGAATTTATAAACGTGGCTTACTTCATGTTGCGGTATGCAGTTCAGAAGTATGATTGCCAGAATAGTGACACTTGCCCTGGCTCGTTGCGGGTGCTTTGTCACTTGTGTTCCCACATTTTGTATTATCAGACGCACAGATATTCGTACGTGATACATATGAAACAGAAACATCCATACACTAGCAACAATAGTGTGGAGTAAAAATTCATTTACAAAAGAAGCATCCGGACAACGGTCCATACAGTGCTTTTCTTACAAACGTTGTACTGTTTTATTTTAAAAAACAAATTCGCTACTTACACAATTGTATAAATTCTGCTCTTTTAATTGATTTTAATTTATTTTAAAGCTCTGAATTATCGGATATTATATTGTGATGTTTTAGAGACATTATTACCGACAACGGACGTCACAGTGTGCAGGAGTGTGTACAAACAAGAGTAGACACGTGGTCTTCACAATTTCTCATACCTCACAAGCCTCAGTGCCCATTACCTGAAGATACAATCTCATATTCTTGCCGTAGCTGCACATACCACATAGCTATACGTGCAATGCTAGATTCCAGGCGGTGTGCATAAAGTCTTCACCCCTCCGGGTTATTACCCGACGTGTGTTGGTAGTTTCGGAACAGCGCAGGGCCGAGGGGCTGTACTGAAATGTCGGTGAACAACTATCACATACGCTACGTGACAACCCAGAAGAGAGCAGACTTGTACCTAAAATTTTTTCCTCTATATGTACTCACCATTCCCAACATCAAAAAAATTCAAGTGCAAGTTTTGTACATAAATGACACCTTTGGCTTACGAGTGTGTTGTTATATCATTTACTTTCGCAATAATTCACCTTCTTTGAAATTATAATAGAGTTGGAGCTGAGTTGAATGTGCAGAGCCTCTTGTGTTCAACCGACACTACCCAAAATTAAGTTCAAACGTGAATGTTCTTTAACTTCCTTCATTACAAAAAAACATTAAATACAAAAAATATACAATATAAAAGAAAGGTGTCAAGGCGGGAGGCACCCGCCTTGACACCTTGTATGCCTGATGATGGCCACTCATAGGCCGAAACATGTAGCTATATAATAATGATAATATTAAAACGAATAAGTTGTGATCGACTGAAAAAACTGGCATAATATCGCATCTAAAGTTTAACTAGGTTTATTGAAATATATACACAAAAAATGGGCTGGTTTGGTTCACAACCTTCCAAGCACCCCAGGCGACACTATGGTCAACCGAGTTAGTGACTTGGCGTGCCTTGTTATCCAACCTTACGGTCGGGACCCGATTGCAGGTTCACCGCCCCAGCCACCCACTACACGTCCATTCCACTGTTCTATATATAGTCAGTCGGCAACAACTAAATGTGCCTGGAGGATATAGCAATTCTTCTCGCTCTGTGACATTTTATATTAACACTATTACAAAGCAAAGTACTTAGTTCGATTGCATACATTTTTCTTCACCTTTTAATTATCACTTAACACCAATTTCCATCGAAAGTTTTATTAATATGCTACATTTTATTTCGCTGTTACCCCGCCTCGGCTGGTTGGGCACACCTTCCGCAAGTTTAAAAACGCCAGTTCTTTAGTATGGAAACTTTTCTGCTTTCAATAACTTACTTCTGAAAAGTACACAATAAACGCTTAATCAATTTCACTAAGATATTTCCCTGATCAGGTTGTGTAAAAACATATAGTGAAGTACACGTGTTGTGATGAGAATACGGATATGCTGCAGTGGCAGAGAACAAAGCCTAATCCTGTATACGCTTAGCTTAAAAACAACTGGATATTACTTCAGATTCCATTTTTCATATTTATGACAGCCTAAAGAAACAGTCATCATCACAGCCCCATAACGAACGTTTGTCGTTCGTCCCTCCCATTTGGCAAGTTACATTCTGCACAGCGTAATACGCGGACACCCACGAATAACCACACAACACTGCGGTCATCATTTGCCAATGCCAATGCGAACCGTTTTTCAGCATGCGCAAAAGTTGCTTTCAACATGGTTAGGTCTGCTGTATACAAGTTATTAATCCATGCTGGCGCGCACTTCAGTCGTAGCAGCGCCGCCTTGCAGGCAGTTCAGTTGCTCAGCTTTCGAATAACACGCCGTCCAGCTGCCCACGAGGTTGTCATGTATGATGTGTGCACAAAAGTAACTAAAGTGTGCGTGCTGTGCCGGAAGGGGTGTCGACTATGTTTGCACATTTCTGCAATATTAACCAACAAAGGCACACAATTGCCATGGATTCACAATAATATTTTTAAAGACACTGAACTACTTCATGTTTTGAACCATACTGGCCCATGATCAGGGAGTACATTAACACTGGGCAACAAAATTCAACTTTTTGGCACACGAGGAAAAATACCTGATCCGAATAGAACTTTTCACACTGAATTCAAATATGTAAGTAGTTTTTCTCCATCACCCACGGTTTTTTTGTGAGGCCCAGGTTAAATGTGAAAGAAGTGTGTATATTTATATACATTCATGACACTATTCACCTACCTAAAATGTGAGAGGTGTTGATTTCCTCCTGTGCTTTGCATCTAGAACACCCCTCTTCAGCATCCAACAGTAATCAGCAAGCATTCTTGCACTCCACTGTCCCTGGTACCTCTTTTTCATGGCGGAAATGTCTTGGTGGAAACGCTCCCTGTGTTCGTCACTGACAGCACTAAGATTTTCAGGGAAGAAATCCAGGTGGGAGTCCAAGAAATGAATTTTGAGGGACATATTACACCCCACATCTTTGTATGAATTTAACAGTTCACCCACAATGTCACGGTAGTTTGAGGCTTTAAAATTTCCTAAAAAATTTTGTACAACACTTTTGAATGACCTCCATGCTGATTTTTCGACTTGGCTTAACATATGTTCAAATTTTCATCTCTAGTGAATGCTCTTATTTGGGGGCCCACAAAAATTCCTTCTTTTATCTTAGCATCACTTACATGAGGAAATTTTTTCAAGTAATGAAACCCAGCACTATTTTTATCCATTGCCTTAACAAAGTTTTTGAAAATCCCTAACTTTATATGACGAGGAGGTAGAAGAATCATGCCTGCGTTGACTAGAGGGGGATGTACAATATTTTTCTGTCCAAGTGTAAATGTTTCACGCTTTGGCCATTCCTTCTGGATATAATGATTTTTCTTGTCCCTGCTGTCCTATTCACACAAGAAACAAGAAGATTTTGTATAGCCGAGCTGCAAACCCATTAACAATGCAATGACTTTCAAATTGCAACATATGGTCCAACAATACTTGTCATATTGAATTTTTTCCAACAGGATTTTCATATTTTCATATGTTTCCTTCATGTTAGTTGTATAAGCTAATGGCACAGAAGGGAATTTGTTGCCAATGTGCAAAAGGACAACCTTCAAACTAGTTTTCGAAGAGTCAATGAACAGTCTCCAGTCAGTTGTTTTATGTTCATGACCAAGGACATCCATCACAGTGCAAATATTGTTATGATACACTAAATCATTTTCTTCAGAATACAAATCTTGAAACTCGTCCTGACGGTTATGAAAGAAACACACTTTAGTGTCATTCTGAAGGAGATTCCCGCCTTTAAGCCTAGAATCCAAAAGTTCAGCCTGTTTTTTGGACAATTTCAAATCTTGAACAAGGTCGTTTAAGTCGCCTTGTGTTAACAGATGATGTTCACAGGAAGAGGTACTTGCTTCAAAAGTAGGGTCATCTTTCTCGTCATTTTGAACTTCGGTATGTGCCTCATGTTCTGATTCATCTTCTGCAGTTAGATGTGTAGGAGGATGTGGTACAGGTAGGCCCTCACTGTGAGGCACTGCCTCATAGCAGATGGTAAGTTTGGGTACTTTACAGTGTGTTTGGATTTTCTACTTCTTCCTTTTATGTTCGTAGTACAAAAATAACAGTCTGATGAATGATCATTTGGTTCACGCCACACCACGGGAATGGCAAAGTTCATGTGCCGAGAACCCTTAGCCCAATCTGTCTGACGTTTCACACAGGTCGAACAGCAGATATGAGGGGCCCAGTTTTTATCTTGATCTCCCATGTTACAGCCAAAATATAGTTCATAACATTTTTTAACTAGCAGCGTTAAACTTCGTCACTGATCTTGAAATGTCAAATCCCCACATATGTAACAGAAGTTATCTGGGTCATTTAAACACTTCCTTGACATATTTACTCACTATCTAACACAACACAAATCAGAATACAACCTCACTCGGTGCATACACACTGAATGTCGGTTGAATACTGGAGAGTTTTGTGTGATAGAGAAGACTGCTGTCCAGCGTCATATCACAATATGGCGGTGCATGACTCATCCTGCACATTCACTGCCTGTTGCTGAGCACAAACGGCTACTGCCTTCATAATGGTAAATTATATTTTATTATAATTACAATTATTACTGTTTGTGCCCTCCCTCTATTTGAAATCATTAAATACATTGTTTTATATACATTAGTTATCACTCAAAAAACACCCAAAATCCTGGAAAAGCAATACTTAAAAAATTCATTACACAAAAACTGTGGGTAACAGAAAACTTCTGATTGCATATTTGAATTCAGCACAAAAAGTTACATTAGAAACACAATAAACCTTTCATGTGCCAAAAACTGTGTTTACCAGCGTAATTGTCGTTGTATAAGACAATTATTTAACAATATTTTGATCTCTTGCATATGTAGAAGAACTGACATGCAAGAGATCAAAATATTATTAAGTAACTGTTTTTTACAACAATTAATGTGCTCCCTAATGATGGACCACTGAGGTCCGAAGCATGTAGGAGTTTAGTTCTTTTAAAAAAATTATTGTTAACCTACGACAATTGTGTGTATTTTTTGGTTATTATTGCAGAAATTAAATTACAATGCATGAAATGGAAAATCTAAAACATGTTGCATATGGCTGTATCTTTCTTGGTAGTATCTTTATTTGTCGAATGTAACAAATTATCCCTTTCACACCAAGCCCAAGTCACTCTGCAACTGCAAGTCGGTCATCCCAATTTAGTGTAAAGATTTTTAGCCAGTCTGCTGTTGCTGGAGGGACCAAAGAAATTTTCTTACTGGGGCCTGAACCAGCTCTTAGCAGCCCTGCATGCTTTGCATTCTATACTCTGCTGGGAGAGGAAGAATATTGGAGGGAAAGTCGATATGAAAGCTCCATTTTCATGCTGCAAAGAGTTCATACCAATAGTGTGAGTAGTTCAAGATGTAATGTGTGTAAATTAAAAGTAGGAAAATTTTTGGATTATTGAGGATTTTTAACTATTATTTTCTGCACTGTCTCTACTTTAACTCACATAATTTAATGCATTCCAGACAGTAAGTTGATCTGTTTCCAGTTTCAAGTATGGTTTATCCCATGTTATATAACAAATAAAGGTTTAATTTCAGCCCAGATACCAAATCCAGATGAAGTGAAAAAGATTTTGGATTTCCATTCTGAGTGTGTAGGTCATTGTACCTACCTGCATTCATCAGATACATGATGGGTCTCAAGCATTATGGAATACACTGCTGAACTCCCGCACTCCTGTTGGTAAGCACAAAGTTGTGTGGCACCATAATGTTAAAATGAACACTGAATAATTTCATGCATTACATTCACTGTGCATGAAATGAATGTATAACAGATAAACCCAGGCTAATTATTAAACAGTCTGGAACATGGTGAATTCAAGTAGATATAAGCGGCAAATGGTTGAATAATGACAGCTATGAAGGCAGCATTTGCATTCCTGAAACTTGTCCTGTTCTTGGAAAGCAGTCAGCCTGAGCTCACAGTTACTTTGTCCTGTGAGGACAGGACAATTAGGCTTACCATCATTCCTTTGTATATTACAATCATGTTTGTGTTAAATTAAACCTATGACATTTAATGTAAAAGTATCACATACAAAGGCTGTATACATACCTGAACTACAAAACAGAATGAATTTGCCATGTTAACAGAATGAAAACACAGATTGCCTGCATTAACAATGAAGTACAAAACAGGTCACACAAAAAATCCAGGATGATTGTTACAGAAATAAATAGGCAGTGGATGCCAAACGGGTCAATAAATGGTTCAATTCCTTGGTAGTTTGCTGACTGCAATCTTATCTTTGGAAGACTGAATGACAAAACAAGTTAGTCGCAATTCTGGATTTAAACAAGTTAGAAGCATCAGTTGTAAGCTCTGTATTTGGACAGTTTACACTTAGACATCATAACTAGAAAATATAGGTGTGACAACAATAGGAACAGGTGTGAAATGTTCATATAAGTGGACTGTATTTAGTTTGATCTCTTGATTGTGGGATTCATCATCACCACAACGACACAATCACTACTGTACCCAGTTACACACTACCCCAGCAAGATAGGAACAGGCAGCAACAAACACAACAAAGAAAAAAGAAAGAGAAAGAAAGTACCTCTTTCCTTGCAGGTGTCACTTCAACCAAGCTTACAACGTCTTGCCAATAAGGAAAATGAAAACTCATACAACAGGGATCATCGAAATTAAATTTTAAAAGTGTGGTGTGAATTTAAAACATGTTTAGCTATATTAACTTTGAAAGCCAATAAAATAACTTGATATGATATTAGGCCTACAGCTTGTCATTGTATGACTGTGTGTGTGTGTGTGTGTGTGTGTGTGTGTGTGTGTGTGTGTGTGTGCGCGTGTGTGCGCAAGCGACACAGAGATCTAAATAATAATGTCATCAGTGATACTTCTCACAGGCACAGTGAAATACAGCATGAACAACACAGTCCACTTTGTTATGGTCCCATCACCACAAGACGGCATCAACATCACACTGTAACTGATATGGCACCCAGCACACCAGTTCAGAAATCAACACGCATTAAGCCTGTGCCAGTTACAGGGATTTAAACTGCCCTATTCTTACTGGATATGCCTGACATCATTTGCTTGTCAGTCCATGTTGATTGAGCAGCTTCTGGAGTCAGTTTTCAAATATCCTGTCTAAAACTCCTTTTGGTCACTTTTTATGAATATCTGTAACTCCTCAGTTCTGTAATGTCTTCATTAAATTTATGATCTGTCATGAGAAACACAGTGTTGCTACTTCCATTTTTCTCATTATCTGTTCTTCATTAACCCTTTAAAGACGAAGCGTATCTGTTTCATATAAGGACCCAGTGCGTACCGCGCTGTAAACACTCTCCACTTCGGTTATAAAAACCAATCTCTTAATGTTTTATCAGGCAAAAGTTGCTGTTTGTTCTGAGATCCGTACAAAACACATAAACGCAATGTGGGCACCATGCAGAATTTTTTAATGTTAAACCTGGTGGTACGTAAAGTTACCGCTAGGCTTTAAAAGGTTAACATCCAACACTGAGACCCATATACCACCACCCCCTCCTCCCACCATCCACTGAAGGTACTTCTCATGAGAACTCACCCAGCCTACTTTCTCCTGCTGCATAGAGTTACAGTTCTGAAGTTCTGATGCAACCTTCAAAGTTTTGTATTATTGCCATGTTTGTAATTGTTCATTCATGAACAGCACATCATACATAAGTTACAGACGTAATTATGGCCTGGTCTGCCTCAGTACCAAGGCTCATTAATTATCACTGATGGCCAACTATGCAAAGCTGTCACATGGCCACCTTATTATTTTACATTTACAAAAACATTTACCTTAACAAAAATTGAACAGTGTTAGAAGGTCTATAACCTTGCATCATTTTGGGACTGTAAATTGTGTGGCAATAGTACGTTTCCCACCTTACAATTCACACATCTGCCATGTTAATATTCACTGTAGGAAAATAAACTGCATGATGTTGGGGTGACCTCCAATGGCGCAATTTTCATACAGCATTACATGGAAATCAGTCACTGGTTAAAAAGTTTAAATGGGGTAACACACTGATAGCACAGTGATCTTTCTCCCTAACAAAGGAAAGTCTATTGAAAACAGCCCCACAGATTTTATCACAGAACCTTGCAAAGTAAATCAGACATTCCCTGAACTCCACTTGCTGAGTACATTAACCTTTTAAAGCCTAGCGGTAACTTTACATACGACCAGGTTTAACATTAAAAAATTCTACGTGGTGCCCACATTGCGTTTATGTGTTTTGTTCGGATCTCAGAACAAACAGCAACTTTTGCCTTATAAAACATTAAGAGATCGGTTTTTATAACTGAAGTGGAGAGTGTTTACAGTGCGGTACGCACTGAGTCCTTATATAAAACAGATACGCTTCCTCTTTAAAGGGTTAATCTGAAACACTGTATTTCTTCCTGATTGCTCACTCTCTAAAAATGCCCACTGGTTTATAAATGTCATTCACAGGAGGTCAGTATAGCAGATAACACCGCTTACTGACCAAGCACTTATGACATATTTAGGAGGCAGAAGTGTGCATACATTCTATATTCCCTGTGAATACAGTTAGTTTAGTTTCTGTGGTTCCCAGCATTTCTAACCATAACCATAGGCAGATAAATGTAGCTGAATTTTAAACCACACACCTAGTAGCAGAATGACTATAGCTAATTAATAATAAATAATACTACCATGTGCAACATCTTTATGCCAAGTTTGAGGCATAGCTGAGTTTTGAGCTATGTAGCTGGATTTCTGAACACATGTAGTGGAACTGTCCAATCCCTTTTTGTATCTGTACAAGTCAGGGGTCAGCTTACATTTGGCTCTCCTTACAACTGAGTAAATTCATAAAACACTACCCATATATTAAGAGAACTTGGAGAAGGACATCTGAATAGAACAGTAATTTCTAAAAGTAATGGTTTATTAAACATTCATTATAGAAAAAACCCCAACAGTGGAGTCATCACTTTCAGTGCAATTTCAAGAAAGAATTTCTTTTTAATCAGTTTGGAATTTGCTGTAATATATGCTGGTTATTACACATATAAAATGAAATTACTTCTATATGCTTTTGGATACAGCCGTACTTCAATTATGACTGGTATAACAGAAATGCTTGCAAACGCAGTTCTGTAGATGATTGTTTCAGTGCATTATATGCATTTTAGTACTGCAAATTGTCAAGTGCACAAATGGACATGGTAGTGAATGAATCACAAACAGTGGTTGAAATATGAAGAGACACTATTCATGAGAGGCATAAAATCATCCCAGCACACATAATATTTCACGAGTATCACAACAGATTTTGTATAATGCAAGATTTCAGGCTTCTGCCATGGTGTAGTTAAGACCTTCACTCTTCTGGAATGTTATGCAGCGTTGGTTAGTAGTTTGTTACCAACATCTCAGGACAGCCTGTCAGTCCCATCTTCAGTGGTCAAGCAGATCACTGAAGATAGGACTGACAAGCTGTCCTGAACATGAGTAACCAACTACCATCCAACACTGTGTAACATTCCAGAAGGTAAACACCCAGTCAGTATGGGGACACTCCATCCTCCCAGGTTACGTAGCGCAGGTGCAGCCCAATCTGCATTGCTTCCCATATGAACCCATCTATGCACCTGGATTTTCTGGCTAGGATGCTGGTGTTATTAAGAGGATCGCTGTTGTGTTCTGCTATCACCAACTTAGGTTAGTACAGTAGCATGCATCCGTGATGTTCATTAACCCTGTCTCGATGGAGTGACCAATTTGTCCAGTATACACCTCTCTACATCTGCAGTGGGATGCTATATATGCCTGGCACTTTTAGGCCCAGGTCGTTTTTGATGGGACAGAGCAGGCTGGAGACTTTTCTGGGTGGGAGGCTAACTGTCTTGATGTGTGGATACCACCCTGCTGAAGTTGTTGAAAGAGTTCTGGATGAAGGGCAGGAAGGCTGCTTAGGGGTGGCCATGTCACCATGTTGTGACTTTTGGCTCAGGGAGTTTAAGGGCATGCTGGAGTTGTACCCATTGTCTCAGAAAGTCTGGGGGGTGTTATGTTAAACCTGAAGACTGCTGGTTGCAGATGACTCCAGTCCTTTGTACTAAGGTGGACAGCACAGAGTGCTCATTGGCTGGATGGTGGTGTGAACTCACAGTCCAACAAAGATTTGTATGAGTCAGTTTTCTGTATACTCTGTGATCCAATGAGCCATTGTTTCCTCTGTAAATGTTGATGTCCAGCAGAAGGAGGTGGCCATCTGTCTCAGTCTGCATGGTGAACTGTATACTGTGGCATCTGCTGTTGCGTAATGCAAGAAGTCCCTTGGTCTGTCTCCTCCATGTAGCAATATAAATGAGTTGGACCCACAAGAACATAAACTGGAAAGATGTATTCTTTTTAGACAAATCATGGGGAAGCCTCTGGACCATTCCCTTAAAGAAAGAAGGCAGCTGGCATTCTCCAAGAACAGAATAATCTCACCCTCCTTAGCCATCACAGGCCTACATTAATACATGAGTGAAGTCTGTCATACTGCACATCCCACCTCCCAGACACGAACCTTCAGCATCTCACTTTAATAATGCCCACCATTTGAAGCCTGGAAAGCACATCCACTGGCTCCGTATAAGTCATATCTCCTCTACCCTTTCCGTAGCTCTGATTAGTCAATATCCTGGAGACATTACTATATGAGCCACACACTTCCTCCTCCCAAGCACTTCAGCATCCACCTGAACCAAATTCAGTCATCCTGAAGATAGAGGCAGCATGTTCCGGCGAAACATTCAAACAAACACGTTACACTACATTGTGCAGGGCAGACCATCATGTGAATTTCCCACAATGAAATTAATTTTTTCAGACTGCTGAGGGAAATACATCAGTGCAGACACGAAAGTTCAATGTGTTCTGACCTGCAACCCCCCTGTTAAGAAGGATGTACTCTGCATCCCTGATATGCAATCTATGGCTTCACAGTGCTGTTATGCATGTAATTTTTAATCATAAGGACAATTTATGGTCAACGAACTGTAAGTGGTTTTCTGACTCACAGACATTGGACATAAATCAAACAGAGATGTAAGATAAAAATGGTCATGCACTGATGGGTTGCCAGCAAATGAGTATATTCTATTGTGCCTTTTACACAACAGGGTTAATAAATGATAAGTGTTGCACTTACAGTCAAAACAACAAACTTTTGTAGCCCTTTCTTTTAGTGGCCATATTTGTCAAGTGAGTGCTCTTAAGAAGTGCCATCCCCCCTTTCTGAAAAAGTCCCTAAGCCAAGCACTAGAAGGTGATTCAGCTGCTGTGATCCACAACTAAAGAAACTGTGCAACAATGTGGTAACCATTCACATGTATGCTTATAATATTCTTGTTATTTGTAACCATTCTACATCAGTCACATTGCAAAAAATACCATTTGTGGCATGCCCAATGACAAAACCTTCATTTCTCACACATAAGACTCACAATATGCCTTCTTACACCAATAAGTCAGTGTAGAAGCATCTTAACCAGCTAAACTGTATCTACATGAAGTACGTCACAGATCTCCAAACAGACACTTGTTACAACTAACTCAAAATTCAAAATGTTCTCAGCCCTGTGGCTACAGGAGCTACAGTCCACCATTGCAGGTCCTGAGATCAATTACACTATGACCTAGAAACCAGCTAAAATAAATTATTGCTTCAGCAAATGAGAAGCAGCAAAACACCACATTAAATAAATCTCTTGTGAATGTATACTTATATCTTTCCTTTGAAGATACCAACATCAGTCTGCAGCATTTTTGACTCTTCAAAGAACCCACCTGTTATTTTAATATAATTTTTAGTTTAAGCAGAAAGTGAATGAATTACTAATATATATTTAATTCCATTAGTCTGTGCATGTGTGAGGTAGGGTCTTCTGAAAATAAAGGTCATCAAAAGAAAATATTTTGTTCAAGATAAACGTATGAACTCTGATCACTCTGCAAATATTCAAATTCTTCGCACCTGAAAATTTTTAAAAGGAAGATCAAAGACATTTCATAATTTGTGCCCTTTAAAAGTACATGCTAAAGCCAAAATAAATACTCCATGATGTAAATACATTTGTTCCTTTGTAGTTTCATCTGCCTGACATTTACCTATATAGGGGGGTGACATTCTTGTACTCCTAATGATAGCTGGCTGAATAGAGTCACAAAGAAAAGAAGTCTACAGCATAATGTAGGCCTACACTCCAAACCTGGTGGTTCTGATACTGTCATCACTAATTTTTTTCTCTGTTATAGGTTAAGGCTTGGAGAGGTATGTAGATCCATGCATCATTGCAACACAATTCAATGTCTGAATTTAAGATCACAAGACTAGTTTCTTATGCTGATGTGACAAGCCAATGGTACTACAAATGCAGTGGCACTGGGTTCACCAAAGGCTTCAGGATCTGTATTTTCCAGTGGGAAGGACTTGGACATGTAATAAGGTGAAGCTATGCCAGCAGCAGCAGCAGCCAAGCTGCAGGAAGGGCCACCTATGCTGGAAAGATTTTGAGTGAGGTGCCAAACAAAGTGAGATAAACTATCCCTCCAGGTTGGGGGCTGGGCAAGAGGCTGCAACTATCACCTTGTAAAAACCCAATTGTCTCAAAACCCAAGAACTAAGGAGTCCATAGCCTGAAAACAGGCCATAGTGCTGTAGAAGATGTAAGAAGATGAAAGGGGTGTGTACACATTGTTACAGTCAAAGAATGGCAAAATATGTATTTTTTTGGGCTACCTGTTTCCTGTTTGATAATGTACTAGCAGGGTACTGTAACATTTACAACCAAACTACAGGCACTCCACTAAGAAGAATCACTATTATGCTCTCCAGCTACACAAACATTAAATTTCAAGCTAAAACAACAAGATATATTGCATAGGAATTTCACCCTCATTGCTGAAACAGTTTCTCAACCCTGTCCTGACATCTTTTACTATTGTGAACTATTAACAGAATGATGATCATATATACCAGAAAATTACTGTAACCTGTACACAAAAGATTCTATTGTTGTGTAATACACATAAGCTGATAGTTCAGTGACCAGAAGCAATACCAATTGCTACCCCAGCAGCAAATGCAACTAAGAAGATGTGTATTTCCTTCAGCTGGTATGGTTTCTCACCACTGATGAACGTATGATACCAGCGTCGTGCTTTGCGCTCCTTCCTCTTCAAAACATCCTCTGCTTTGTCCAGCTTGCGATCAACATAGCGTTCCACCTGACAATAAATTCAGTGTCAATTTATTCATGTACCATTTCTACCAGGTTATGTTATAAATCCTGAGTTGTTGCTCCTGAAAGCCCCACCACTGGATATGATCATCTTGGACCACTTCATTCTGGTTCACATCCTTATAACCTTCCTTAGATCCTGCTTAATATTATTTCCCCACCAAAATTCCATGTTTTTTATCTTCCCTTCCAAGCTGCACATCCAGCCCATTTTAACTTTCATTTCACTGCCTTTAAATCACTAGATGACTGGCATAAATCAAAATATTTCCTCATATCCTTCATTTCCTATCCATTTAATCCCTCTTTGAGCAGAAGTCCTTGTGAGTACACTCTTCTCAACGTTTATCATGCTAACATCCCATACACAGGACGTGCATGCAGCAACACCCCAAGCAACATATTTTATATATTTAGGCAACAAGGTTGCTTACTGAATTTTTAAAATATGCCGCACAATTTGCATTCTTTTTCCCCAGAAAATGCTGTGTATTTCATAAATTTATCTTTTGGTTCATATAATATTTAAGATTTATGTAAAAGATGTACTAAAATTTAGATGTCCACCCCCATCTTTTAGAGGTCAAACATTTTGGACGTTTTTATTTCGAAGTACAACAGACCACATTTCAAAGCTACAAAACTACAAAACAGTAAAATTATATTTTTTGTGTGCTTATGTTTAGAGAAATGTAAGAGTTTTGACCTGGATAATAAGATTCCTGGATTTATTTTCTCATACTTGCATATAAACATCATTTTTATTTTTACATAGCTTCTCAGTTGTATGGATTTTTAAGCATTTTCAAACATTACCTACATTACACAACACACACACACACACACACACACACACACACACACACACACACACACACACAGCATGTTCTGCACAAAGTATGCAAAATTTCAGGGTGTTATTATATGAGGCATGTTGAGTAGAAAATGCTACTCAACGTATGCTCAATTATCAACTGTTACATCACTTTGAGCGCATGTGAATGTATGTACATGGCTGTAACCAAAAATTTTACAATATATATGTTGTATTAGAATGTACAAATAAAAAGAGAGGTACGTGTTAGATAACACCACAAAACAAAAGATGTCCATTAAGTTTCAACCTACTGTATATAACCACAAAAAAAAAAAGCGGCAATGAAGTCTTACCCTATTGTACATGGAACATCACAAGAAAATTATATGTCAGATAATACCACAAAAGAAATACACCAATTTTAGATATGTTACTGAGTTAGCTACGTAAATTTACACAGTTATGTTACAACATGGAATAAAAATCTGTTTTGATTACATAATAACAAAGAAAATCAGTTTTCAGTTATGTTACACTGATTATTGCTCAAAATGGCATTTACCATTCCACATGCACAATTCTGCATGCATCAAAAAAAGAACTACAAAAGAGTAGTGTTTGCCAGAGGTGGAAATAAGTGTGAAGGTGGTTCACAACAACTGATACCGTACAGTACCATACAGTATTCTGAAACATTAAAATGTTAATAGCAGTGTAACATTTCACACTCTGGCATATGTTGATATAGCACTTTTTACTGAAAGTGATTCATAAAACAACATCCTGAAATTTGGCACACCTTACGCAGAACACTCTCTACATATGTAGGTACCTAAACATGCACACATGCACACGTGCCCATTAGCAGGCACATGTGTGTGTGTGTGTGTGTGTGTGTGTGTGTGTGTCTTTTGCTCTTCGTGTCACACTATTTAAAGTTAAACACATGAAAATTTCGCAGAGCTTCACTATAACTTGCTGAAGGCAGTTATTTTTCAGTATATTCTCCATCTCTGTCAACAGTCTTCCTCCACCTTTGCACAAGGGAACATACTCTTACCCAGCAAAAGGAGCTCTCCTTCCTCTAGCATACTGCATTCTACAGCGCCTCATCATCTGCATAATGGTGTCCTTGCAGAGTATCTTTCAGTTTTTAAAAGGATCGAATATGTGAAAGTCTGATGGTGTAGGATCAGGACTATAGGTGGAATGCAGAAACACTGTACATAAAAATTTTGTCATGGCCTCAGCAGTGTGCATACTTGTGTATGGACTAGCATTCTCATGAAGGAGCGCCTTTTTTTGACGAATTCAACAATGTTGTGCATTCAGACTTCTTGGTGTTTGGCTGCAGTACTCAAAGATCACTGCTGTTCTCCCACACAAGAAGTTCACACAAGTAATACCTTCTCATTCCAAATGATTGTAGCTGATGGCACACTCTTGAATTTCTTTTTCCTTGGGGATGTTATGTGATGCCATTCCATCTGTGTCACTTTGATGTGGGTTCAAAATGGTGGACCCAGCCTGGCTATCCCACTCTGTGCTCACTGGTTGCCATGAATGCTGACAAGTGCATACAAACAGGCAATGAAAGTAACTGTTTCCTGCTACAAATTGTCATGGTGGAAAAAACTTCGGTCCACAACATACACCCAAATCCAAGTGGCAATTGATTGAATAGCACCACACGATAATCACAAGGAAGAAGAAATTCAAGAGTGTGCCATCAGCAGGAAAAACCATGCCTACAATCTTCTGGGATGAGAAAGGTGTTATTTTCTTGTGAACTTCTTACCTCATGAGACGACAGTGAACTCTGACTGCTGTACTGAAATGCTAAGTCTGAATGCTCATCTTTGCTGAGTTAATCCCACAGGATAAATTGGTGCTGCTCATCTGCAACATGGAGGGCCACCAAAAAGGTGTATGCACCACTGTGGCCATCACAGAATTTGGATGGATGGTGTTGCTCCATGCACCCTACAGCTCTTACATTGTACATCAGATTTTTCACCTGTTTGTTCCTTGAAAGACACCCTGTGATACCATTATGCACACGAAGAGGAGCAACTACAGAATGCATTTACTGGGTGGGAATATGTGCTATTGTTGAAAGGTGGAAGAACAGTGCTGAAAAGGATGGACATCATTTTAAAAAATATACCTTCAGCAACATTGTATTGAAATTCTATGTAATTTTCATGTCTAACTTGTACATACAGTGTGTCTTCCATCACTGTCTTGAGCACCACAGCTGTCACATAATGACCTGGCAGATGCAGGTTTTCTATGCAGTAAAGCTGCAGTGCTTGATGTGGTGATAAAAGAAAGACTCTGGAGCATTAAATAAAAAACAGGCATTATTTTCTGACTAACCACTGTGGATGTGTGTGTTTGAAAAAACCATCTGGAAATTCTTGCATAGCCTGTATCACTATGCTTTACAGTAAGAATACTGTAAATAAACATTTCCTCCCGCCCCAAACACCCAAGTTAGTTCCTCTTTCTTGGTTGATCCTCTACTGGCATTTTAGTCAATAGTGCAGAGATTACTTTGTTAAAAGCACTGATTTGCAGTCCTTACATATCCATTTCCTGCACTGGATTTCAACCTGCAGTCTCATTATGTACTTCTTTAAAAAACTTGTGCAATAAGGCAACTCTGTATGTTAATGCTCATACCTGACTAGGTATGGACTGAATGGCTTAGAGTTAGTTCCTTCCAGGAGCAGCAATCACCATCATGTTCAAGCAAGCTCTGAGATCCACTTGGCCTCCCACCTTGGTGCCAATAGTGATGTGAAGAGAAAAATCCCTTCCCCCCACAGGTGAGCAACTCTAGCCTGCCAATTTACTGAACTACAATGGCACGTTAAGACATGCACTTTGTAAGAGTGTCATTAAGTAAACAATAAACAAAAACCCTATAAATTAATTTTGGTCTTTTCTCACTCCAATTAACTCCACAAAGCAAGTTCTTCTTGATAGGCTTACAAGCACCTGGTTAGTCACTTTTCTCTATTACGTTCATTTAGTTCAGTCTCTCAAATTTGAAGGGCATAGTTAAAAAAAGACAGCAGAAAATACTGGCAATGAGTTGCTTTTGTCAGCTTTCATTAAAAGGCAGCAGTAGGTTCACCTTCCAGTGTAAAGGTAGTCTTCCCTGTCAACACCATGAAGGCATATACAGGAAGCAGAGGTATAGTTCCACTCATTCTTAACTTTTGCACTAGATGGAATTGAGCAGTTACCTTCATGTCCTAGCCTCTTTGAACCCCAGTACCCACTGAATAGGACGCCGAGTAGACCACAGAGCCAGTCTGGACATTTTGGAGAAAAGAAAAATTTCTTCTCCCTACTGGGATTTGTACTGTGGACTGTCAAGCCTGTCCATACACTGACTATGCTACCCTGACTCCTCCAACTTGCAGTATTGTGTACCAAATACACCACAGTGTCCAGTCTCTACCCATACTTTCAGTATTCAGTATGGTTTCCTCCTTTCCTTTAAGACAAGCAAACGGTTTTGCTTCATGAGTGATGTACCTTTTTCCCAAAATTCAGCGCCAAAAATCACCATTTACCTTTACTGAACCCATTCTATGCACCTGCCCTACATTCTTATTCCACAATGTGACCCTGCTACATGCATGAAGTTGTTCGACAAATCTAAATGATTAACAAAATTATTCAGCTGCAGGTACCTTAGTATCAACTGAGAGGAGAAGAAAATCAAGCAGGCAACAGTTTACACAGCAATGGTCATGACCCACTTCAAGGTGCTATTGCAGTCCTCATCTAGTTATGGTGAGTCTACCATCAAACACCCCAAAGTAACCAGTAATCTTGCTAAGGTTCGAACTTGGTGCCTTCCTATCATAGATTCAAAGCATAACTGCTACTCAAAATGGCCAAGTGTGGGAATTATTTGCAGTGCCAGGACTTTGCATTTCTGTGCCCAAACTAATCATAATGAAGGCAGGATTTTATGCACTAAAATAAAAATGCGTCTGTTTACACTAAAATTGTACATCCAAATGAATAAATACAGAGGGGCCACATGAAGACCTACGTGCAGACAGGAGGGATGCCAGACAAACCTATCTTGAAGAAACAGGTTGTGAGGCTGTGGACTTGTATCATCTGACTCAGATTATTGTACAGCAATTGTTTCTTCTGAACAAAGCTATAAAACATTGTGTTCCACAGAAAATGGGAGGTTTCATGATGAGCTAAGAGACTATCAGCTTATCAAGGAGAACTGCTCCATGGAAGTAGATGCATGTTGGAGCGTATGAGGTAAGATGTTTCTTTAAAGCCACTCTATCTTAATGTCAATCTCATCATTGCACAGTTAACCCCATTTTGTCACATGAGGCCCTGGCAATCCAGCAGCAGAATAGTGCAGAAAATGTCACTACCTAATGGAAAAAATAAATGGAATCATACCAGTATGTCCATTGCATCTGGTGTAAGTGATGAAATAAACATTTAGTAAAACATTACGTTCAGAACTGAATGCCATATTATGGTGGAAGAGTACGATCCAACATGAAATCATTTTAAGCACATGCAGTGTCGACCAACATTCCTCAGGTGAAACCACATTAACACAGTGAATTCTGAAGTGTGGCCAACAGACACTTCAATAAAAAAATTATTACATGTAAGGTGTTACTAAGTTTCAGTGACTCCTGTATATGGTGGTCATTTGTGTCCCTTTACTTAAGTCTGGACATACCAACATACCAATATGTCAGACTTAGACACTCCAAGAAATCAGCAATGGCTGAACACAGGTTCAGCTATGACTACCACATACAGTTCCACAATACAAAAATGCTAGCCTCAAAATTGGGCTATATGAACAAGCTCATCGAGAATGTGACTGAAATGGAACCCCATTCTGATAGCACGAACAGAGACAATGGACTAATTCTGAACTGATCATGAAAATCTCTGTTTCACTCCTTTAGAGAAAGCAGACAGCCACACCACAAAAAGAGAACAAATCGTCCAGGCTCCAACATATTTGCCCCTCATGCAACTTTCCCTTCCTTCCTGGTAACACGCTCTCGCTCCAGCCATTCCATTGATGCACCCACCTCCAAATAGCTACACTCCTCCCACACTTTGACTTATATGTTCATCCAAACCACCAGCACCAGGTATTCTTTGGCTGTGGGAGTAATTTGTTTCCACAAACAAGGTCATGGCAAAATTCTTTCTATATGAATTTCACTATTGGAACATTTTTCTCCAGAATGCAGCTGTGTCAAACTTCTCTGTTTATACATGTGGCCACAGCAAAGTTTTTGCTCATGAATGCAGCCATGTCAAAGGTATTTATCAATAAATGTAGCCTTGACAAATTTTCGACTGAGGGTATGCAATACAGACATAAGGTTGCCTCTATGAAACATGCATGAAAGCAACTCTAAATTACTAAGTACCCTGGCATTACACAGAAAGCATAGAAGTTATACAGTATTATTAAGCAGCACAAATAAGAACTTGTAATTCTGAATGTTAATGGGTAAAAGGACCATATGTAACACAAATCAAAAGGATTACAAACAGGATGTTCAAAGAAAGGGTGCACCACACCAACTGCTTTATTTGTACATCTTTATCACATTTATTTTGTCTTCAAATTACTGGTGGGTAAGAAAACTTAAAAATTAATAATGGGTGCGGAAAAACAATAGCTGAAATACTGTAACTTAAAATGTTAATGTGTAGCAGATAAACACATATTGAATGACAATGTAGTTCTGTAAATATTTACTTAACCTCCAAGGCTACAAAGTGATAAACGTGGGTCTGAGTACTAACTGGGCAGTAGTAGAAGTATTGCACACCCTTACTGCATAACCAGTAGTAACCAGATACCACAACAAAGGTGATCAGGAAAGTGCCTGAGACTTCAGCTGATGATTCTGATTGTGTAATTCTTGACAGAACATTTAAAGTGACAGGCTTTTTAACTGTTACGATTTTGGACATAAACAAACTGTACTTCAATTAGTAAACGTTTCCTCCATAAATGTTTGATTAAACATAAAATAATGGCCCTGCCTCAAATTTGAGGTACATACAACTAGCATGCCAATTCCAAACACTGGCCAGTTTTTATTCGAAAATTTACAGCATCTACCGTGACAGGCTTCAAATTAAATCTTGAAAAGTGAAAAAGTACACTAAAGAAATAACTGCCTCTCACAGGTAAATGGAACCAGTTCGGTGGCTCAGAACATGAAACTGCATAATACTTCATCAACTTGCTCATTCTTAGATGAAAAATAAAAACCTAACAGAAGTGGGTACTAGTTTTTATGAGGAGGCCAAGCCCAACAAAAATCCCCCCACAAACCCAGCAGCAGCACAAGTATTCTTGCGGGCAAATACGCCCACCTGCAACAGTGAAACAGAATGCAAGCAAAGGAAGTCAGAAACATCTAGCATATGAGGATGACTATAAATTAGCAATACAAGGCTTATTTTAGTAACACTGTAGAATACTGTTACAAAGTACTCATTATCTGTGTACATATATACATTTCTTATTTTCAATTATCATGCCCATTAAAAGTAAAAAATCAAAATGGTGGCATTAAGAGCACAGTCAATTTAGAAAAATATACGACCTTTCAGCTCAAAATCTTTTGCCCTTCTGTTTTCTTTCTAGAACCCCAAAGACTATGAAGTACATAAAAGTTTAACTTCAGATGTTACATTACGTGGGTGTGGTACTTTGTGAACATGAGGAAGTAATTCAAAATTACTGAGGCCATCTCAGGAAAGTAAATGAAATTAAAACTCCATTAATAAAATATTTAAGGAATTATGAGACTGTGGATAAGCTTTTCACTTTCACACGCAAAGCCAAAAGCGCCTCTTTTACATCTTTCAACATTTAGTGCCTGTCAAAAAACTACAGAAAGCCAAAACAATGTCTCTCCATTATATTTGTAGATTTGCACCTTCCTACAGCATTACTGGGTGTAAGAACGATGAAGGGAGAGAGGAATGTAGAAAATTATAAAATTTTCAGTCTTTACCTCACACTATTAAGGTGAGCCTGACTAAGAAGTAGCAGGTATGGCATGGAGGGAATCAGAAAAACATGCAATTTTTACTGGAAAATTTGAAGACAAGAGGCTCTTTTGACAACCAAAACACAGACTGGAAGGTAATATTAAAATGGGCCTTACAAAATATGGTAACCCCTCACAACATGTGGTTTTGACAATATGCACCTGAAAATAATTAAACATAAAAAATCCTACACACTGAAAAATTTAAACAGACTACACATGTTGATAAACACAGGCAGTTAGTCACTCAATTGCCATGAAAGTGGGCAGCATCAACCATCCAAGTACTGTCTAAGTGTTTAATGTTAAAAAATGTATGCATTTTAAGCAAAGGAGGGGGGGGGGGGGGCAAAATATGA